>SMDT01002806.1:0-376017 GCA_005392925.1 Aquilaria sinensis | reverse complement strand
GATAACAACTTTGGTCCCCAACGGTTTTTTGCTCCATTTTAGCCCTAAATTTTCACTTTCAACCCCCAACAATTATTATTTTTTAAGAATTTAAATAATTATCCAAATCATAGATCCAATTGAATCACTTGGATGTGGATTTTTGAAATTTATTTTAATTATCATTTCTTTTAAGGATTTTAAGTGAGTATCCAAACCATGGATCTTATTAGATCAGTTGGATGTGGATTTTGAAATTTATTTTTAATTATTATCCCAAATTCATCTTAGGGTTTTATTGAACCAATGCAAAATTTTTCTAAGTGTGCTTTTTTTAGATGCATTATGTGAACGAATTTGAAACTTTCACTAGCTAAGAAAACAGAAAAAAAAACAAATAAATAAATGAATAAATAAATAAAATATGATCTAACTTAAATCCGCAACTATGGGTAATATTAATTACCAAACTAATTCATGGTCATAAAAGTAACAAAACAAACAAGACAATGAAAGAAAACAACAATAACAATACTTTCAGTGGCTGAATAAAAAAAAAAAAACAGAGAGAACTAGGGACCAGATCGAACGCAATTAAAAGAACCGAAGGCCTAAAAGTGAGTTTTACTGAAGTCAATAGATTGACCGAGTCAGCCGGATCTGGAAGCGGGTCAAGTGATGGGTCGCGCGCGGGATCCCATCCGATTCCTAGAACGCCGGCGGCGATTCAACAGGAGGAGGCTCAAGATTGGACGGCGGCGTCAGCAGCGACCCTTGGAGGTGCAGACGGCTAGATTGACGGCGTCCCGCGGCGGGCTTAGCGTGTCACAGGAATGGTGGCTCGATGCGGTAAGGCGTACGCGTGGCCGGCCGGGGGCTAACAGCTAGGCGGAGGGGCAGCTGAGGAGGATCGGCCGCTTGCGCCTGGTGGCGTTGGGCAGGGGGGCTGGAAGCTGGAGACTTGCGTCGGGCCACAGAGGGAGACTAGGGTGGCGACGGCAGCTAGGGAAGCTTAGGGTTTCTGGGCAGGGGTTGAGGAAAAATAGCGGCTTAGGCTGCAGTTTTACCTTTTTAGCTAAGAGCTTAGGGTTCCAAAATTCTCCCCTCTTTTTCTTTAAAACTAGTTTATATATCCGGTATTGCCACAGGATTCAAAGATATATATTGAGTATACAAAACATGCTATAATACTCCTTTAGTCCCAAGTTCTTTTTTTCATTTCACTTTTTTTACTTAAAGTTTGACTTAAATTTATTTATATTATCATTTAATAAAAAAAAATTTATTTAAAAACTATTGTAATTTCTAAAGATAATTTTTTTGAAAAAAATTTAATAATAATATAAATAAATTTAATTTAAATTTAAGTCAAAAAACTAAACTGGCTTCTCATCCCCTCAAAATGATAAACTTCCCCAGTGCTTCAAAAAATAAAATCAGAATAAAACTATTGATTTACCTTCTAAGGATCATAAGTTACAATATTGTTCATGAAGACTAATCTTAAATCAGAAAGTGCTTGTACTCCAATGCAAGGCAATTTGTGGAAACTTTTTCTGCAAGGGATTATACTTGCATAAAATTTTATATAATAAAACAATACTCCTTCTATCCCAAATTATTTGTACTATTCACTTTTTAGCAATTAATTTGTAATTTTTTATTTTTCACATTTTAGTGTATAAATGAAATACTTTTATATATGAATGATAAACCAAGACCTATTGTTTCTAAATAAAATTTTTTAAAATTTTTTCTAACAAAAAATAATATGAATAAATTTAAGTCAAACTACTCAAAAAAGTCAAATAGAGCAAAGAAAGTGGGATAAAGGGAGCACATAATAAAGGAACCTAAAATTCATAGATTAATAATAACAGAGACCTTGAAAGAAGATACTCAAGGATGAGATGAAAAATTTGCTTTAACTCTAGATAATTAAGAAAATCTAGGCCACAAATTGTCATCAGAAGTGCCTAATGTTTTGAAGATCTGTACAAGAAGGCATACTTGAATAAGTGATGAGAAATAAGTTGTCTTTAGGTTGAAGCTCCATATGAGTCAGTTGACTTCGATTAAACCAGATCAGCCCAGAGAGGAAAGTAAAATGCCGAAACACTATCCATGGGTATCAACTTGAGAAGAGGAATTGGGCAAAGTGGGAAGTTGGAAAAAAAAAAAACTCTACCACACCTACTGGAGAAGACAATACCACTACATAGCAAAATTCTAACTCAATACAAACGTCATTTTACCTTGGTAAGCTAAAACCCCTAAAACAAAACTAAAAAACATAAAATAAAACTAAAACATGGCCAATAGTTCAATATTCAAATAGCACTATAAAACCTACTTGGATACTTGAGGGGATGGCTTCATCAACAAACATATAATAGAGGAAGAAGAACAGGTAATGGATTAGACATCCACAGTGATAAAAAGTATACATGAGAAAGCATATATAATCATAAAAAAAATATGGTTATATAACAAGAGGGACCCATCTCCATTCCCTTACCCTACATGAAAATGCCGTGTGAATCCTACCTCGTGTAGCAATATTGATTTCCAAACCAAGATTAGTATTCATCAAACAATAGAGCAAGGGAGACAAATTTTGCAGGTCTTGGAAGCTGAATCAGCCTCCCCTGAAGTTTATAGATGGTCATTATAGTTGCAGGGTTATCGCTGGACCAAAGGAGTAATCAAATGCGGTAAAATGATCTATTGGAACGTACTATTGAAATGTTCCAATTCATTAGTCGTTAATCAATACCTCTGCCTTTATTCAAGGTTCACAAGTCACAACATTCTCCCTCTGCCCTGTTTAGAGATCCAGCCTCAGAACTAGGGGGCTGATTTTTTCAGATTCTTCCTTTTCCTTCACAAAAGTCGAATAGATTATTTAGAATAATTAGGGCTCAAGTTTCTCTCACTTTCCCACTAATGATCGAAGGCTGATCAACCTAACATTTACATCGAATGACTTATTAGAAATGGTGATAAGGCTCCCGGGCGACATCCTGCCTTGAAGCTTGATCACGCTAGTTGCTTGGCCAAGAATCCATCCATGCATGACTGCAAGAAACGGAAGTGATCCGAAATCCGACACAGTTAAGCAAATAAAATGCAGGCCGAAATGAAGCTAGACGTAGTCATCCTTGGCTTGACGGAGATGTCGGTCTCTCAAATGATAGATCTTAAGAACAGCAAAATTGAGCATAGAACAATTGGATGAACTTGTGCATCTTATTAATCTGATAGTTTGCCTTTTATGGAGGCATTTACAGAAGCATAACAGGCTGGACTAACTACCTTAACGTAAACAAAGCAAGATATCAGGAACTGAAAAACGAAAAAATAGGAAACTTAAAATAGAAGTTATCCATAAGTGTTGAATCAGTCCACTCCTGTTCAACATTATCCCCCCTTGATTCAATGCTCCAACTCCAAGCTTCAGCCGATGTACCTCATGATTTGATAATGCCAAGGACTTGGTTAGCACATTTGCAGTTTGTTGTGTTGTGCTGCAATGAACCAGCTTTATTTCTTCTCTAGCCACCAATTCACGAATGTAATGATGTTTGATCTCAACATGCTTAGTCCTGCCATGAAACACTGGATTCCTAGTTAAGTTCACAGTGGACATATTGTCACAGAAAATTACAATTGCCTCATTCTGCTCCTGATTGAGATCTTTGAGAATCTTTCTAAGCCACACTGCTTGACAGGCTGCTGAGTTTGCTGCTATATACTCAGCTTCTGTTGATGATAGGGCTACTGTGGGTTGTTTCTTTGATGTCCATGAAACAGCTCCTGATCCAAGTGAAAAACAGTTTCCTGAGGTACTTTTTCGATCATCAACAGATCCTGCCCAGTCACTATCTGTATTCCCAACTAGCTTGAAGTCTGCCACTCTTCTATACCATAAACCATACTCCTTTGTTCCAGCAACATAACGTAGTATCCTTTTTGCAGCTCCTAAATGATGTTTGGATGGTTGATGCATAAATCTTGAGATCATTCTTACTGCAAATGCCACATCTGGCCTGGTGTGAGTCAAATAAATTAAAATTAATCTTCCCACTAGACTTTTAAAGAAACTTACATCATCCATTTTCATCCCATCTTCTGTAGAGAACTTTTCATTCATGTTCATAGGAGTCTTCGCCACTTTGCATTCCAGCATCCTGAACTTCTTTAACAGATCTGTAGCATACTTTTGTTGAGATAAAAAAATGCCTTCTGATGTTTGCCAAACTTCAAGACCGAGAAAGTAATGCATCTTTCCCAAATCAGACATCTCAAACACATTCATCATAGCATCTCTAAACTCAGATATAAGAAATGAAGATGAAGCAGTATATATCATGTCATCAACGTAGAGACTTACTATCATAAAATTTGATTCTCCTTGTTGCTTAACATACAGGGTAGGTTCACTGAGGCTTTTCTGGAACCCATTTTGAAGGAAGAACTGATCAATCTTGCTGTACCATGCTCTTGGAGCTTGTTTTAGCCCATAGAGAGCTTTCTTGAGCTTATAGACTTTATGTTCTTCTCCCCTGATCCTGAATCCTTCTGGCTGGCTTACATAGACTTCCTCTTTCAATTCCCCATTTAGAAATGCTGATTTAACATCAAACGGGTATACTGTCCATTTAAATTGAGCTGCTAATGCTAGGATCAGCCTTATAGTTTCAAAACGAGCCACTGGTGAAAAGGTTTCTTCAAAGTCTATTCCTTGTTGCTGAGAATAGCCTTTGGCCACCACTCTTGCCTTATATTTCTGCACGCTTCCATCTGCATGATGTTTTATCTTGTAAATCCACTTCAATCCAATAGCTTGTTTCCCTTCAGGCACCTCAGTAAGTTCCCAAGTATTATTTTTCTTTATGGCAGCAATCTCTTCCTGCATTGCCTTGTTCAATTCTTCACATGATAGAGCCTCTTCCACGTTTGATGGATCACCAGCAAATAGTGCATACATGGATGAGTAAATCTCGTTTAATGATTTGTACCTGTGAGGTGGCTTATCTGATGAAGAATCTGTTCTGCTTGTACTGTCAGAAGTTGGTGAAGAGACTTGTGAAGTTCCTGGAGAGTCTGCTGGCATCTTCTTCCCTTCTTCAATATCTATCTTTACTTGTGATTTTTCTTCAATCTTGTCCCAGCTCCAACTCTTTTTCTCATAAAAAATGATATTTCTACTCACAATCACTTTAGATGTAATGGGATTAAACACCCTATAAGCTTTAGATTGGGAGCAGTATCCTATGAAAATGCATTTTGAAGATTTTTCTTCTAGTTTATGCTTGTAGCTAGGTTTCATAACATAGCAGATACTTCCAAATATTTTTAGGTGTCTTACCCTAGGTCTGTGTCCACTCCATGCTTTAAACGGAGTCTGATTCCACACAGCTTTTGTTGGAGAGATATTCAGTAAGTAAACTGCAGTTGCTACAACTTCTGCCCAAAAGGAGTCAGGTAGGCCTTTGGTCTTCAACATGCATCTGGCCATTTCTACCACGGTCCTGTTTTTTCTTTCTACTACACCATTTTGCTCAGGTGTATATGGAGCAGTTAATTCTCTACCAATGCCTTTTTCTTCACAGAAATTTGTAAAATCATAAGACAAAAATTCTCCTCCCCTGTCAGTTCTAAGTACCTTCAACTTTTCTCCACTTTGCTTTTTTGCCATGGCCTTGAATCTTTTAAAATTGTCCAATGCTTCTGACTTGTGTTCTAGAAAATAGACCCAGCTCATACGACTGTAGTCATCTGTAAACAACATAAAGTACTTGCTTCCTGCAAGTGATTCAGTTCGCATAGGACCACACAAGTCAGTATAGACTAGTTCAAGGTGAGATGATGCCCTTTTTGCTTTTCCTACTGGAAACGGTTTTTTAGTTTGCTTCCCATAAGAGCACCCTTCACAAACATGATCTATGACTTTAATGTTTGGTAAGCCATGCACCATTTTTTTGTTACTCAGCAATTGCAATCCATTGAAGTTAAGATGACCATACCTTATATGCCACAGGTTTGTTTCCTTATGTGCTGTCATCAGTGCTACATTTCCTTCTTTGTTAAACACAAGAGGAAACATTCTATTTGCAGTCATGTCTACTTCCAAAATTGCTTCTTGACTGGTCTTCACTGTGCATTTATTATTGCTAAAAACCACAGTATAGCCTCCATCTATTAATTTTCCAACACTAAGCAAGTTGTGAGCTAAGCTTGGTGCAAACAAAACATCTTTGAGTAATTTTGTTTTACCTGGACTTACTTGGATTGCCACAATACCTTTCCCTTGTACTTCCAATTGTTTGTTATCACCTAGCTTTACTTTCGCCTTTACTGACTCATCCAATTCTCGAAACAGATCTTTCTGTCCAGTCATGTGGTTTGAGCATGCACTATCCAAAAACCACGCCTATAGGTTCTTCTTTGCATCCTTCATATGTCATGAACAAATAGTCTTCCAGTTCCTGTCCTTCTTCTGCAAACTTTGCTTGTGCTTGTTTGGTCCAGCAGTCATATTCTCTGTGGCCATATTTCTTGCAATATGGACATATTGTGCTACTTCTTCCTCTACCTCTGCCACGGTAGCTTTCTCTTCCTCTTCCTCTAGCTTGAGATGAGAAAGATTCGTTCTTCCCCTTAACTTGAAAAGCTTTCTCTTCTTCTTTTCCTGCAGATCTGTTAATCCTGTTTTCATGTGCTTGCAGAGAACCCATTAGCTCATCAAAGGTGAACACAGACAAATCCTTAGATTCCTCTATTGCAGCAACAACATGATCAAATTTTCATGTCAAGCTTCTTAATACTTTAGCAACCACTACTTCATCATCAAACTTATCTCCATATGTTCTCATTTGACTGACTATTGATGAGACTCTAGCCAAGTATTCTTGTATGGTTTCTTTACTCTTCATGCTTAATGTTTCAAATTCACACCTTAATTATTGCAGTTTCACAGTAATTACCTTTGCAGAGCCTTGATAATCTGTTTTAAGGATCGTCCATGCCTGTCTAGACGATGTCGCTACAGCAATCCTTGAAAAAATTGTTTCATGCACTGCCTATTGGATGAGAAACAATGCTTTTGAGTCTTTCTTGATGTGTTCTTCACGTCTGTCATCATCAGTGGCTTCTTCGTAGCCATTCTCAACATAATCCCAAAGCCCTTGTGATTTAAACAAGGTCCTCATCTTGATGCTCCAATATTCATACGAATCACCATTGAAAATTGGGATCTGTGGTTGAGTAATGTTCATTGCAGCGTTGTTGTTTGTCATTGTATTTTGAAGGTAGAGTTCACTAATGTTCTAGCCCAACCTGGCTCTGATACCAAATGTTGGATCTTAAGAAGAGCAGAATTGAGCATAGAACAATTGGATGAACTTGTGCATCTTATTAATCTGACAGTTTGCCTTTTATGGAGGCATTTACAGAAGCATAACAAACTAGACTAACAACCTTAACGTAAACAAAGCAAAATATCAGGAACTGAAACCAAAAAAATAGGAAACTTGAAACAGAAGCTATCCATATGACCGTTAAGCGTTGAATCAGTCCACTCCTGTTCAACACAAAGGAGGGGTGGCGGAGAGTGATGAGGGGGTAAACGACAGGACGATTAATCCGCTTTTAGCCAAAAGGAATTGATACAGTACCCATTTGGTCGCATCCGCCAAACTGATGATTATTCAGTCTATATCGAGACATGTTCAGAATCATTTTTCATCGAGATCAAATTCACCAAGGACATAGAGCTACAGTAACAAATAGAAGTTATGTGTTAGAATTTACTTCATTAAAATATAAAAATGTAAAAAGGTATTGTACCTATCGGGGGTCTAGTAGTCGAAAGGATTTGTCAAATGATAAAGTGGTAATCTGAAGTCTAACTTGTAGATTCTTTTTAAAATGCTTATTAAAAGGGAATAATAGGTGTATTTATAAATAAATAATATTTTTTGGGCTAATTTACACAATTTGATATTAAATTATACCCTATCTCACATATCCATTCATGAACAATCGAACATTACAAAAGTATTATTAAAGTAAGATTTTGTAGCAAAATTACCCCTTGTTTACATTTTCCGTTAGTGTTGACGGAAATTCGAGGCTAAACCTAAAACGAGTTATTTTAGCCAGCATTTTTCTGGCATTAGCCGGCCAGGTATGGTGTTATTTCATTTGTTTGATTATTTTTTCTTCCTAGAGTTGTATGTTAATATTTTTTTTCCATGTTTGTTGCTGTCTATTCTTTTCAACATTTTCATTTTTTTTAATGTTTGTAGTTATGGAAGCCAGAATGGCAGATTTGCTGAAATAGAAAGTTTTTTTCCCAACTTCCTCATTTAAAAAAAAACTGTTAATTTTTTAATTTTTTTGTAGCCCCAAATCTGGCCTTTCGATATTTACAGATCTATTGAAATTCAAAGTTTCTTTCAACTTATTCATTGATCTACTAACAATTTCTTTGTTATTTTTTTCAACTTATGCCCACGTATTCACCAGATCTGGCCTTTTGATTAGTTCGTTTCTTCTATATTCAACATTTTCTATTGTGTTTTCAAAGTTTTGTTGAGTTAATGGCCAAATATTGTATATCCGGTGAAATCTTGCATTTTAGGGTGATCCATGAATTGTAGATACGTGAAATGAACTTATGAATTTTTTATTTTTGTAGCGCATAAAATGTTTTACTGCTTACTAAATCTAAGAGCCCATTTATTTTAACTTAAGTTAACTGACTTATTTTTACTTTTACATTTTTTTGACTAAAATCAATTTCATTTGAAAGATAATATTATATAAATATTATAATCTATTAAAAAGTAAAATTTCACAATATTGTTAATTTTTCATGGAATTCCGTATCTGGGTGATTCGATAGAATCCATGAAATTTAGTTTAATTTTTATTTTATCTTTAAAATTAATTATTTAATCCATATCATAAATTCTATCGAATTATCCAAATATGGATTTTTATCTTGGTATTTAATTTTTTTATTCATTTTTTTATTATAAATTTGATATTTTCAAAACCATGAATCCTATCAGATCACCCAGATATGGAATTTCATGAAAAATTTAATTTATTAATTTTATTATTTTTAAGTTTAATTTTTTATAAATTCATGTCGAAATATAGAATTTTAATGAGTCTTAATATTAATTTCCTTTTTTATTATTTTTGAAATTTTTAATTTTGTCATTTTTTTATTTATTTTAATTTTTTTATGAAATATTTTTAAAGTAATTCTCTAATCCATAAGTCTAAAAATATACTTTTAAAAAAAAAAAATTTTGCTTATGATTTTTTATTTATTTAATAAAAGAAAAAAAAGGTTAAATTTTTTTATTTAAAAGAAATAAAAAAGATAAGTCTTGATATTCCAATTAATGTTTAAAAAAAATGTAGGACGGGGACTTGGTTGTAATATAAAGAAAGAATTAAGATAGATTTTTGATTAGCCATAAAAATGGTGAATAAGTAAAACAAGGTTAATCATCCATATAAAGAAAAATAAATTGCAAAAAAAAGTAAATAAATAAAAACAAATAAAGTGGGGGCGCTTAATTATTGATGTAAAAATAAAGTGCAGAAAAATAAATAAAGAAAGAAATAAGCAAAGTGCGGAAAATAAATAAATAAATAAAAGTAAAGAAAATAAAAAAAGAATGTGGGGCGTTTTGGCCATTGTTTTTTTTTGTTTATGAGCTATCCTATCCACGTAAAAATAAAAGTGCATAAAGTAAATAAATACACAAAATTAAATAAATAAAGAAAAGTGGAACTTTTTGCCATCCACATAAAAAAATAAAAGTACAGTAAAAATAAATAAAGGCATAAAAGTAAATAAATAAGAAAGTGAGGATTTTAGCCATCCACTTGAAAAAATAAAATTGCATGAAGTAAATAAATGCATAAAAGTAAACAAATAAAGAAAGTGGGAGCTTTTAGCCATCCACTTGAAAAAAATAAAATTGCATAAAATAAATGAATGCATAAAAGTAAATAAATAAAGAAAAGTGGGGCTTTTAGCGATCCACTAAAAAGGTAGGAGGTATAACCTTCCATGAAAAAAAATAAAAGTGCATAGAGTAAATAATTGCCGAAAAGTAAATAAATAAAGAAAAGTGGGCTTTTTAGCCATTCACTAAAAAGGTAGAAGGTATAACCTTCCATGGAAAAATAAAAACGCATAAAGTAAATAATTACAAAAAAGTAAATAAATAAAGAAAAGTGGGGCTTTTAGCCATCCACTAAAAAAGGTAGGAAGTATAACCATCCGTAGAAAAAAAATAAAAGTGCATAAAGTAAATAATTGTGGAAAAGTAAGTAAATAAAGAAAAATATGGCTTTTAGCCATCCGCTTAAAAAATAAAATTGTATAAAGTAAATAATTGCAGAAATTAAATAAATAAAGAAAATTTGGGCTTTTTGGCCAACCACTTAAAAAATAAATTTTTCATAAAGTAAATAATTGCAGAAATTAAATAAATAAGAAAAGTGAGGCTTTTTGGCCATCCACTTAAAAAAATAAAATTGCATAAAGTAAATAAATGCATAAAAGTAAATAATAAAGAAAAGTGGGGCTTTTAGCTATCCACTTGAAAAATAAAATTGCATAAAATAAATAAATACATGAAAGTAAATAAATAAACAAAAGTGGGCCTTTTAGCCATCAACTTGAAAAAATAAAATTGCGTAAAGTAAATAAATACAGAAATTAAATAAATAAAGAAAAGTGGGGCTTTTAACCACCCACATAAAAAAAATAAAAGGTAAATAAATAATTCCATAAAAAAAATAAAAGTGCGTAAAGTAAATAAAGAAAAATAGAAAGGACAATAAAAAAAAAAATAAATAAAATAAAAAAAAGGTGGGGCTTTTTGTCCATCCACATAAAAGTAGGAGGTATAACTTTCCATATAAAAAAAAAAAATAACAAGAAATAAAAAAAGAAATAAAAAATAAACACCAAACGTTAGCTGTTAGTGGCTTATCTGCAAGAACAAGAAAGTTCGCGACTTTTATGAACAGAATATAAAATCAGAAGTAGTAAAGAAGAGTTATACCTAAAAACATGTTGACTGGGTCGGATCCGGGTGGGGTCACGATTTCCTTCGTCTCTAATTTTTCTGGAGGGAGAGAAGAGGAGTCGACGGAGGTCTTTGGCGACGGCGGCACAGACTCGGCAGCGGCAGCTAGGGTGACTCCAAGGAAGGTGGGTATGGTGACCGGCGACGTGGAAGACGGCTGAGCGACGGCAGGCGATTGACGGCGGATGTTGCGACGGGAAAAAAGAAAGAAGCCGATGGGTTGGCGGTACGGCGTAGGCTGGGAGTCAAGGAGACGGGCGGCGGCGCGTAGGGGGCGACGACGATGGCGGTCTACCAGCACGACATGGCGACGGAAGGAAGAGAAGACAGGAAGATGGTGACGGACACGGAAACGGCAGACGGACGGCGACGGGAGGAACGACTGCAAGAAAGGTGACGGCGATGAGGAGACGAAGCTGAAAAAGGGAAGACGGTAAGGGATAAACGGGAAGGAAAACGTAAAAGGAGGAAAGTTCAGGATTTTTTGAGTGAAGGAGGAGAGGCCAGGGACTATTTCCACAGTTTTCTTTTTTATTTTTTAGGAGCTCTAATCTTGATCTTTGTTTTTTATTCGCAGCTTTGGACCCCTATTTATAGGGGAAGGAGGATTGATTTCCATTGATTAAAAAAATTTGGAATTTAATTAAAAACAGACTTATCTCATAATTTGGTAAAAATAACAGTTTTAGTCCTTCAGGTTTCTTTGACTACTGGTCTGGTCCCAGAGTTTTCACGAAATTACTGATTGGCCAAAATTTGTCGGTTCTGTCAATTTGGCCCAAAACTACTTGTTTGGCTGAAAAATGACGCGAAAAATTACCAAATTTCCCTAAAATTCTCAGATTTCGTCAAATTCTTCCCACACTTCTCATTTTTGTCAGATTTACCCCAAACATCTTATTTTTGTCAATTCAATTTTTTTTTAAAAGTTTTCATTTATATTTTATACACACATATAGATATATATATATATTAATTTTAAGTAACCCTATAAAACAAAATGCCCCCATAAACTATTTAATTTAATTTTTTTCATTTTTTTTCTCTTTTTAAAAAAATTTTAATTTTTTTTAAGGGTCGGACGAAATTGGGTGTCAACAGCTGCCCCCCTTTGCATGCTTCATGGGACATGATGCATGTAAAGCCGTTATCAAATTTCATCCGACTTAGTTAGGCATTGAGAACCTTCTCGCCGCCTAAACCTTGAGGAGAAAAACCTTTTTCTCCTCCTTTTTGAGGTTAAGGAACTTTCCTTATTACCTCTACGATAGGAACTCTTCTATCGTTGAAGAAAAATTGACTGGGTTTGAGGTTAAGGAGCTTTCCTTAGAACCTCTACGACAGGAACTCTCCTATCGTGGAAGAAAAATTGACTGAGTGAAAATTTGATTGAGTTTGAGGTTAAGGAGCTTTCCTTAGAACCTCTATGATAGGAACTCTCCTATCATTGAAGAAAAATTGACTGATTGATTGATTGAGTTTGAGGTTAAGGAGCTTTCCTTAGAACCTCTACGATAGGAACTCTCCTATCGTTGAAGAAAAATTGACTGATTGATTGATTGAGTTTGAGGTTAAGGAGCTTTCCTTAGAACCTCTACGATAGGAACTCTCCTATCGTTGAAGAAAAATTGACTGATTGATTGATTGAGTTTGAGGTTAAGGAGCTTTCCTTAGAACCTCTACGATAGGAACTCTCCTATCGTTGAAGAAAAATTGATTGATTGATTGATTGAGTTTGAGGTTAAGGAACTTTCCTTAGAACCTCTGCGATAGGAACTCTCCTATCGTTGAAGAAAAATTGATTGAATTGATTGAGTTTGAGGTTAAGGAGCTTTCCTTAGAACCTCTACGATAGGAACTCTCCTATCGTTGAAGAAAAATTGATTGATTGATTGATTGAGTTTGAGGTTAAGGAACTTTCCTTAGAACCTCTACGATAGGAACTCTCCTATCGTTGAAGAAAAATTGATTGATTGATTGATTGAGTTTGAGGTTAAGGAGCTTTCCTTAGAACCTCTGCGATAGGAACTCTCCTATCGTTGAAGAAAAATTGATTGATTGATTGATTGAGTTTGAGGTTAAGGAACTTTCCTTAGAACCTCTGCGATAGGAACTCTCCTATCGTTGAAGAAAAATTGATTGATTGATTTTGAGTTTGAGGTTAAGGAACTTTCCTTAGAACCTCTACGATAGGAACTCTCCTATCGTTGAAGAAAAATTGATTGATTGATTGATTGAGTTTGAGGTTAAGGAGCTTTCCTTAGAACCTCTACGATAGGAACTCTCCTATCGTTGAAGAAAAATTGATTGATTGATTGATTGAGTTTGAGGTTAAGGAGCTTTCCTTAGAACCTCTACGATAGGAACTCTCCTATCGTTGAAGAAAAATTGATTGATTGATTGATTGAGTTTGAGGTTAAGGAGCTTTCCTTAGAACCTCTACGATAGGAACTCTCCTATCGTTGAAGAAAAATTGATTGATTGATTTTTTGAGGTTAAGGAACCTTCCTTAGAACCTCTACGATAGGAACCTTCCTATCGTTGAAGAAAAATTGATTGATTGATTTTTGAGGTTAAGGAGTTTCCTTAGAACCTCTACGATAGGAACTCTCCTATCGTTGAAGAAAAATTGATTGATTGATTTTTTGATTAAGGAACCTTGAGGTTAAGGATTTTGAGGTTAAGGGTTTCCTTAGAACCTCTACGATAGGAACCTTCCTATCGTTGAAGAAAAATTGATTGATTTTGAGGTTAAGGGTTGATTGAAGTTGAAGAAAAATTTTGAGGTTAAGGAGATTTCCTTAGAACCTCTACGATAGGAACTTTCCTATCGTTGAAGAAAAATTGATTGATTGATTTTGATTGAAGAAAAATTGATTGATTGATTGATTGAGGAAGGTTAAGGAAAAACTTTTTTCTCGTTGAAGAAAAATTTGTGTTTGAGGAAGTTTGAAGGAGCTTTCCTTAGTACCCCAAGCAAAATTTGTATGAAGGCAATTGAAGTTGGAATAATTTCTTCGGAAGTGTGAATTTTCATAATAGGCGAGTGCAAAAATTTAAACTTCCATGAAATGAGTGAATCTTGATGATGAGAAATTCCATAAAATGGCAATAAAACTGACAAATTATGTAAGGGAACGGATGTTTGGAATCAATATCCAGGTTTCATCTAATATTTTCTTCAGAAAATATAGATTCCCTTGTGAGATATGTCATCCAAATAAGGTTGAAGCTTAGCTACCCCAAAATGTCATGACTAGTAGACCTAATAGGATGCGTCTCAAGAGTAAAAAAAATTACTCCTTACTCAGCCATTCCAAACTAAAGGCTTTGTCCTATGGTTTTAATATCAGCATGAACAAAACTATCCTACAAAATAAAAAAAAAATGAAAGAAGAAATACCCAGAAAAGAAAAACTGAAACACGAAAGAAGATGCTGATAACAAAACTAAAGGACAAGTAGAACAGATCAGATCGCTTCTTCTTCCACAATGCTTCAACAGGCCGGGTAAAGGACAATTATGGGATGGAACTGGTCGGGAAAGACTGAAAGACTGTCGTGTCCAGTCTATCTGAATCATTGCTGGATCTGGTTCAGGAACAAAAGCTTGCATTTTATCTAGCAATTCTTCAGCAGTTGTTGCGGATATTAGGATTCGTCGTGCCACTCTTGATATAAAATTCTTCTGCACAGCGTAATCCACAAAAGATATCAGACCTGTAAAGAAATTGTTAACATTCAACAGCCCAATGGGTTTCTTATGCAAATTAAGTTGGGCCATGGAAGCAATTTGGAAGATTTCTCCCAATGTGCCAAAACCACCTGGTAGAGCGATAAAAGCATCAGCATTAAAAAGCATTTGTAACAAACGCTCTTGCAAATTTTTAACCACTAATTCTTCTCCAATTGTGCCCCCAGAAACAAATTTCAAAGGTCCAGGGATAATGCCCAAAACTTGACTTCCTCCTAAAGATGCTGCTGATGCTACACCTCCCATTAATCCGACACTACCTCCTCCATAAACTAAATGTATTTTTCGCTCAGCTAATACTCTACCCAAATGGTTGGCTGCCTTTAAGTACTCTTCATCTTTTCCAGGAAAAGCCCCAGAAAATACACAAATACTTCGGGATTTACGAGTTGAGGTTTTCTCCATTCCTATCCTTAACCTTGTGAGAAATGAAGAAAAGATGATGTATTTATAGAGGTGAAAAGATAATGCAATAATTACATTTATAAGAGTAGGTACATTATTGTCGGAAGAGAAGGAAAATTTTCAAAAGTGACAGCTAGCATATACAGTAGTCATGACTGTGGCTCACGTCAAAAGAGTGGGTACATTATTCACGTCGGAAGAGAAGGAAAATTTTCAAAAACTGATAGAAAATTTCAAAAGTGGCATTATATACAGTAGTCATGACTATGGCTCACGTCAGGAGTGGGTACATTATTGCCAAAAGGGGAGGAAATTTTCAAAAGCGACAGCTAGCATGTACAGTAATCGTGACTTTGGTTCACGTCTTCCACTGGTTTTACGTCCAGTAACGGCTTCAATGCCTTTTATGAATCGGGGATTTGCTTCCCCTCCAGTTTTCTTACAAACTGGCAAACAGGGTCGTTTAAAGTCAGATTCCCAAGACTGTAACGATCTCGTTCTTTTTGGAAAGTCATCCATAAACCGATAATTTCCCATTGCACTATTCCACAAGAATGCGTTTCAAGAGTCAATAGGATATCATCCAAAGATTCCTTACGCAGGCCATTCTTAATGAATTTTCTTCTATCTTCACGATTTCTGGTGATCATCCCTGAAGAACGACATTTAGTATCGCAATTCCATCGTCCACATTTATGACAGACGCCTAGCCTCTTTGCTCTTCGCTTCTTGGCATAAGCGCTTTTACCTAAGCCGGGCATACGGGGCATAAATGCATCTGAAACTTCACCAGCCGAACGGACCTTTGCTTCAATTATCCACCGCACATTATCCGGAATGCCCTTGTGTATAAATACTCGGATTCTTTCACATCTAGCTTGATAAATCTTTTTAAGAACATTTATTGGGAGGGAAGGAAAATACTTTCGCAGGGCGGAAAGAGAAGAATCCATTGATGAGAGAAGAATTTGAGAGAAGAAAGGAAAAAATCAATTATTGTAGGAAACTGAAATAACCGACTATGAGAGTCACGGAGTACCGTATCCGCTACTTAACCGGAAAGAAGAACACGCATTTATAGTGATGAAAGGATAACGTGTTTATTACGCTTACAGGAGCAAGTACATTATTGTCAAAAGAAAAGGTAAATTTTTCAAAATGACAGCTTATATGTACAGTAATTGTGACTGTGGCTCACATCTTCCACTGGTTTTACGTCCAGTAACGGCTTCAACGCCTTCTATGAGTCGGGGATTTGCTTCCCATCCAGTTTTCTTACAAACTGGCAAACAGGGTCTTTTAAAGTCAGATTCCTAAGACTGTAACGGTCTCGTTCTTTATGGTAAGTCCTCCATAAATTAACAATTTCACGTTGCACTATTCCACAAGAATGCGTTTCAAGAGTCCCTCGGATATCTTCCAGAGATTCCTTACGCAGGCCATTCTTAATGAATTTTCTTTTATCTTCACGATTTTTGGAGATGTATCCTAAAGAGCGGCATTTAGTATTGCAATTCCATCTTCCACATTTATGACAGACGCCTAGCCTCTTTGCTCTTCGCTTTTTGGCATAAGCGCTTTTACCTAAGCCGGGCATACGAGGCATAAATGCATCTGCAACTTCACCAGCCGAACGGACCTTAGCTTCAATTAACCACTGCACATTGTCAGGAATGCCTTTGCGTATAAAAACTCTGATTCTTTCACATCTAGCTTGGTAGATCTTTTTAAGAACATTTATTGGGAGGGAAGGAAAGTACTTTCGCAGGGCAGAAAGAGTAGAATCCATTGATGAGAGAAGAATTTGAGAGAAGAGAGGAAGGAATCAGTTATTGTAGGAAACTGAAATAACCGACTATGAGAGTCACGGAGTACCGTATCCGCTACTTAACCAGAAAGAAGAACACGCATTTATAGCGATGAAAGGATAACGTGTTAATTACGCTTACAGGAGCAAGTACATTATTGTCAAAAGAAAAGGTAAATTTTCCAAATATGACAAATTGTATGTACAGTAATTGTGACTGTGGCTCACATCTTCCACTGGTTTTACGTCCAGTAACGGCTTCAACGCCTTCTATGAGTCGGGGATTTGCTTCCCATCCAGTTTTCTTACAAACTGGCAAACAGGGTCTTTTAAAGTCAGATTCCCGGGACTATAACGCTCTCGTTCTTCATGAAAAATACTCCATAAACCAAGAAGTTCATGTTGCACTGATCCACAAGAATGCGTCTCAAGAGTCAATCAGATATCATCCAATGAATCCTTACTCAGGCCATTCTTGATGAATCGTATTTTATCTTCTCGATTTTCGGAGATCATTCCTAAAGAACGACATTTAGTATTACAAGTCCATCGTCCACATTTATGACAGACGCCTAGCCTCTTTGCTCTTCGCTTTTTGGCATAAGAGCTTTTGCCTATGCCGGGCATGTGAGACACAAATGCATCTGGGACTTCACCTGCCAGACGAACCTTAGCTTCAATTAACCACCGCACATCTTCAGGGATTCCTTTGTGCATCAAAACTCTTAATCGTTCACAGCGAACTCGGTAGATCTTTTTAAGAATGTTCATTGGGAGAGAAGGAAAGTATTTTCGCAAGGCAGAAAGAGTAGGATCCATTTTCTAGAAGGAAATAAAAGAAAGAAGGGAGGAAGGAATCAGTTATTATGGGCAACTGAGACAACCGACTTGAGAGTCACGGAGTACCGTATCCGCCACTTAACCGGAAAAATGGAGCCTACTTTTTTTTGACAATATTTTGATGTCATAGATATCTCTTATCTTTGATATTCCGTCGATTCTGTCCTTATGATGAATCTTATCGAATTGATTGCCATCTTTTGATATTCAACGACAATATTTCTGACGTCAATCCTGTCCTTATGGGTGAAGCCTCGATTATCGAATCCATTGCCAGCTTTTGACAAATTGTCAACGACAATATTTCTTGACGTCTACCTTATCCTTGACCATAGCTATCTCTTGTTTTTTTGAAATTCTACTGAGCTGACGTCAATCCTGTCCTTATAGGTGTAGCCTCGATTATTGAATCGATTGCCAAGCTTTTGACAAATTGTCTACCTTACCCTTGAGTTCCTGACGCGGCTTGGTCCTGCATATTAGCTGTGCATCCAGTGATAGACCGGAATGAGCTGATGTCATTGAATTCTCAGCTTATATTGATGTAATCGTGTCGTGGATATTCTTCCCATTTGATCCCTGTTATGTAAAGGTCATGCATGCATGTGTGAAATGCATGAATGCAGAGTATGTATAACTGATGGCTCTCTTCTTTTTTTTGTTTTTTTTTTGTTTTGTTTTTGTTTGTGTTTTTTTTTTTTTGTATGGATCTAGTTCTTCATGTCTTTGCTTTACTGGATCCTCTTTGTGATTGCCTTCTCGGACTACCATTGAATCTCTTTATGCTTCTCAGCTCTTGTTCATTGCCTCAAAAGCTCAATTCTTTTCGAAAGCCCTTTCAAAGAAGTTTTTCTTGACTTGTTCTTGAATTTTGGCCTCGATTTCCTTAACGTTCTCCCGCCTCATACTTTATGCCTCTCTGGATAGTTGTCCCTGTTGAAATATTCGTGAGTATGATTCCTTCTTGTTGACATGATCATGCTCCTATTTTCATTTGCAAGACTTCTGAAGCGATCATCCAGGCAACTACCAAGGCTATCTCCCGAAGATTTGTTACTCCTTTTTCCCTGTTAGCCTATGTTTTGTGCTGTTCGCAAAGCAGGACCTCGATCTTACCTGTTTTAATTCATAAAGCTTATCAAAGTAATCTACGGTCTTTGCTTTTTCTGAGTTTTAATTATTACTATCCTTCCTACAAAGTCACAATTTATTGCACAATTGAGGCCAGCAAGAATGTGAGATTTGGAGAAAAAGCTAGAGAGAATTGGCTTTTTATTTATAAGTAAAGGGGATATAAAAGTTGAATGTGAGATTCGAAGAAAAGAATTGGCTTTTCATTTATGAGTAAGAGAATATAAAAGTCTTGGGTACAGATGAAGAACAATGAAAGTGTGAGGGAAGAACACTCTCTTTGACAACTTTGATCAAACAAGCTTTGGTAACCCTGTATCCACTTCTTCCCTTCTGTCCAAAAACTTCCTCATTATGCAAAGTATTTCTTTACTGAATTTGAATTTACTGGCTTTGGTAACTCTCGTCCATTCATTTCTGTCAGAATTAGAGCCCCTCCTGAAAAGGCTTTCTTCACAACATATGGCCCATCATAGTTTGGGGCCCATTTTCCTCTAGAATCATGCTGAATGGGTAGAATTTTCTTGAGCACTATGTCACCTTCATGAAACCGTTGTGGGTGAACCTTTTTATTGTAAGCACGAATCATCCTCCTTTGATAAAGTTGCCTATGACAGAAGGCCGTCATTCTTCTTTCATCAATTAGGTTTAATTGTTCATATCTAGCATTGACTCATTCTGCTTCTTTCAATTGAGTATCCATTAGTACCCTTAATGAAGGAATCTCAACTTCAACGGGCAATACAGCGTCCATACCATATGCTAGAGAAAAAGGTGTTGCTCCAGTAGAAGTACGGGTAAAAGTTCTATTAGCATGTAATGCGAAAGGTAACATCTCATGCCAGTCTTTGTAAGTGATAGTCATCTTCTCAATTATCCTCTTGATATTTTTATTGGCAGCTTCTACTGCGTCGTTCATCATCGGTCGATAAGGTGCTGAATTAAGATGTTTGATCTTGAACGGTCGGCATAAGGTCTGCATCATTGCATTATTCAAGTTCGTGGCATTATCTGAGATGATACACTCTGGCAACCCATAGCGGCAAATGATCTCTTTCTTAATGAACCGGTGTACTACCTTTTGAGTTACATTTGCATAAGACACAGCTTCTACCCATTTGGTGAAGTAGTCTATTGCCACTAGAATGAATTTGTGACCATTAGAAGCTTTGGGGGTAATTGCTCCAATGACATCAATTCCCCACATAGCAAAAGGCCAAGGTATTGCTGTTACATTAAGAGGAACAGGTGGAGCCTGGATCTTATTGGCATATATTTGGCACTTATGACATTTTCTCACGTGATTGATGCAATCACTTTCTAATGTGAGCCAATAGTAGCCAGCCCTCATTATTTGTCTTGCCATGGTATGACCACTAGTGTGTGCTCCACACATTCCAGCATGAACTTCTTCCATGATCTTTCGTGCTTCATGAGCATCTACACAGCGAAGTAGCATCGAGTCTGGGGTTTTCTTATAAAGTATGTCTAGGTTTAAAAGAAAACCCATTGACAACCTTCGTAAAAATTTCTTGTCATTTTCTGATGCTTCTGGTGGATATACTCGTTCTTGGAGGTATTTCTTGATATCATGATACCAAGGTTTCCCATCCAATTCCTCCTCCACGCTCATGCAATAAGCTGGGGAATCTAGTATTTTCATTTCGAAAACAGGAGAATGCTCAGAGTCGCTTATCTTGTACATGGCAGCTAAAGTAGCTAAAGCATCTGGAATTTGATTATCTTCCCTTGCAAGATGGTGGAAGCTTATACTTGTTGACACCCAATTTTGTCTGACTTTTTTTTTTAAAAAAAAATTAATTTAAAATTAAAAAATAATTAAAAAAATTAATTAATTGATTATTATACAAAGAGAAAGAGAAAATTAAATTAAAAAGTTTTGGGGGGCATTTTGTTAAGTTAATATCTATGTGTGCATATAAAAAAAATAATAATAATATAATAATAATTATTATTAATCAATTATTAATTAATTAATTATTATTATTACTGAAAAATTTTAATTAAGTTAATTAGTTTAAAATAAATTTTGTTTTATAAGGGTTTAGTTAAAAATGATATATGTGTGTATATATGTATGTATGAAATCCAAAGAAAACTCCATAAAAATTAACAAAAATGAAAATTTTGGGGTAAAAATGACAAAATTGACAAATTTGGGAAAATTTGATAAAATCTGGAAAATTTAAGGAGAATTTGGAAATTTTTCACGTCAATTTGGGCCAAACAGACGTTTATGGCCCAAATTGACAGAAAAAGATAAAATTGTCTTAATCAGAAGTTTCAGGAACATTCCCAAAGTCAAAGAGACGTAAAGGACTGAAACTATCATTTTACCAAAATAAGAGATAAGTCTGTTTTTAATTAAACGGATCCAATGCCCCTTACCCTATAAATAGGGGGTGAAATCTACGAATAAAGAAAGAAAAAAATTAAGATTATAGCCGTTTATAAAAAAAGTAAAAACTGTAGTTTAGTCCCTGGGCCTCTCCTCCCTCCTCCCAGAAAACCTGAAATTTTACTTTCAGTCCGCCGTCACCCTCTGTTTCGTTTTCCGTCAACCTCGCCGGTTCCCCCCCCTTACGTCGTTATCACTTCTCTATCTCCCCCGTCGCCGTTTTTCCACCTCGCCGCGTCGCTCTCTCACCTCACCGTCGTCCCTCTTTCCTCCCCAGCCCTCCTCCGCCTTACGCCTTCTCTCCCTCGTCGCTGCTTCCTCCTCTCTCTCTCGCCCTCCGCAGCACCCTCCTCCCTCCGCCTCGCCGCCTCTCTCCCTCGCCCTCCGCTGCGCCCTTCTCCCTCCGTCACCGTCCTCTCCCTCCTGGCCTCCCGTCGCGCCCTCCTCCCTCCGTCGCCGTCCTCTCTCTCCTCGCCTACCCACCTCTCTCCCTCGCCCACCACCGCGTCACCCTCTCCTCCTGTCGCACCACCCACCCTTCGCCTGACGCATCGCCCCTCTCTTCCTCCTTCTCTCTCTCTTTCTCTCGCCCTCCTACACCAGCCCTCTCCTCCTCCTCTCCTCCCCTCCTCCCTCTACGCACCGCTGCCGTCGCCACTGCGCCCCTGCCGTCGACCGCCAAAGCCCATCACCTGTAAATTCAAAACAAAACAATTTGGGGTAAAACTTTGTTTTAGTCCTTCATCTTTTCATTTTATTTCATTTAAGTCACTAACCTTTGTTTTTACAGAATTAATACTAACCTTTGTGTGATTTATTTATTTGTTCTTATTTTTATTTCTTGATATTTTCTTTTTCATGGAAGGTTTTACCTCCTAATTTTTAGTGGATGACCAAAAAGCCCCATTTTATTTATTTATTTAATTTCCTGCAATTATTTAATTTATGCACTTTTATTTTTATGGAAGGTTATACCTCCTACCTTTGATTTTTTAAGTGGATGGCCTAAAAGCCCCACTTTTCTTTATTTATTTAATTTCTTACAATTATTTAATTTATGCACTTTTACTTTTTTTATGGAAGGTTATACCTCCTACTTTTTATTTTTTTAAGTGGATGGCCAAAACGCCCCACTTTTCTTTATTTATTTAATTTCTGCAATTATTTAATTTATGCACTTTTTATTTTTAAGTGGATGGCCAAAAAGCCTCACTTTTTTCCTTATTTATTTAATTTTATGTAATTAATTAATTCATTTAATTTTATTGTTAATTGGATGGCCAAAAGCCCCACTTTATTTTTATTTACTTATTGTCCTTTAATTTTCCTTTATTTACTTTATGTGCTTTTATTTATTTATTTATTTATTTATTTGCATCTGTTATTTAATTTATGCATTTTTTCATATTTTTAAGTGGATGGTCAAAAAGCCCCACTTTATTTTTATTTATTTATTGCTTTTAATTTTCCTTTATTTACTTTATGTAATTTTTAATTTTTTTATGTAGATAGTTAAACTTATTTCAATTATTTCACTTTCATCCATAAAAAATAATAATAATAACAAATAAAAAGAACAGTTTTTTTTAGGTGAATAATTAACCTTATCCCACTTATTTTTTTTAGGGTTAATTAAGAATCCAATTTCATTTTTTTTACAATAAAGCCCTCATCCTTCATTATTTTGAAATACATCTCTTTCTTTATTTATTTCTTTAATAACAAAAAAATTAAAAATTAACCTTTTATTCCTTTTATTAAAAATAAAAAAATCATAATCAGATAAAAATCAATTTTTTTAGTATATCTTTAAAATATAAGGATTAATTTAAAAAAAATAATAAGGAAAATAAGAATTTCCAAAAAAAATTAATATTAAAATTATTAAAAATCCAATAAAAATTATGACCAAAAATTAATAATTAAACAAAAATTTAAATTAAATTTCATATCCAAATGATCCGACAGGATCCATGGTTTGGAAAAATATCAAACTCTTCTTTATAAATAAAAATAAGTATCTAAAAATAATAATAATAAAAGGATTTTACCAAAAAAATTTTAATTAATTTTTAGAAAATTACTTTAAAAACTATTTTATCAAAATAAAAATATATGAATATCAAGACTTTTCTTTTACTTATTTTTTTTTTTTCTAAAAAAAAATATATATATAAACTCTTTGGTTTCTTTATTAAATAAATAAAAAAATCTCAAAATTAGATAATTAAATAATTACTTTTTGTTTCCTTTATAAATTAGGTAATTACTTAAAAAAGAAAAAAAAAGATCTTTCATTAAACAATAAAGCACAAAAAGAAAGAAAGAAAAAAAAGAAAAAAAAGAAAAATAAAGAAAAAAGAGAAAAAAAAAAAGTAAAATCAAAAAAAAATTAATTTTTTTAAAAAAAATTAAAATTACTTAAAAAAATTCCAAAATTTCATAAAAAAGTTATGACAAAATTAATAATTAAATTAATAATTAATTTAATAAAAATAAGAATAAAAAATTTAAATTACTAATTTCCATATCCGGATGATCCGACAGGATTCACGGTTTGGAAAAATACAAACTTTTAATTGAATAAAAGTTAAATACGAAGATAAAAATTCATATTCGGATAATTCGACAGAATTTATGATATGTATTACTAATTAATATTTAATAATTAATTAAAATTTAATCAAATTTCATGTCCGGGTGATTCGATAGAATCCATGGTTCGAAAATATCGACTTTATTATAAAATTACGTAATTTAATGATCAAGATTTTTTTTTCCACATTAATTCATTAATCCACATCTGGACAATTTCAGTTAAAATTTCTAGTTTTGAAAATTAACTGAATTTCTTTAAAAGCAAGCAAAACAAAATTAAAATCAACTAAGTTGCCAATTTTGGGCGTTAAAATAGAGTTATTTTAACGTAACCATACTCCCGAACCCCTGAACTCTTGCAGACCATTTTTAGGTGTCCAATCGACCTGAGCGAAAACCGATTGGTGGCGATTCCCGAAAAAACCCACATGTTGCCACAGCTTCGCGACTCCACTGGGGATATGGTTAGTGAGTCGAGCCTAAAAGTTGATTTTGTTTTGTTCTGCTTTGCTTAATTTTTTATGTGGATTTATATGTTATATTTGCTTAGTGTAAACATGCATTATTCATTCACGACATGAAGCTCTATACCTGAGCTTCCTCAAATCGAACACGTTCTTTCAAAGCGGAATTGGTGTTGTTGTCCTTGTGAGACCATGGTCTCCAAGCCTTCATCGGTTTCAAATAGTGAAGTAGTGTATTGCCTCTTGAGATGGATAGTCTCTGCATGGGCCCACGAAAAGCTACGACTCGAATTAATCCTTTCCTTACATAAACCCTCGAGGGTAAGGAATTAGGCTGTCACTATAATTTAGTGATTGGATTCGGGAACTACCCTTGACCTTTTTGATAAACCACCTTATGCATATAGAACTCCCCACTTAACCATAGAACTGACCATAGAATTCCTATCATTTACCAACACCGTAAGCATGTCATTGTTATGCCATTTTGTTGCCTTACCCTTTGTTTTCTTCGTGTTTTATATTTATGGCTCTGACTTCTTTTCTCATGATAGCTCATGGGTTATTAATTGATATTTAACTTGTTACTAACCTTGTTTTTCTTTTGTTATACTTCAATTTTGTTCAATTTTTCTTCATGCATCAAAACCACACATCAAACTGTAATAACTTTTGATCTTTCTAATGACAACTAGAAGTCTTGAAATTCCTCGATAATGGATAATCAAACTCACACATCGCATGCATGCAATACATCAATCACATACATATAAAGTCTGATAAAAACATAATCTCATTTTGTATTGCATGCATCCATTACATCAATCACATGCATATAAAGTCTGATAAAAACATAATCTCACTTTGTATTGCATGCACATCCATTACATCAATCACGTGCATATAAAGTCTGATAAAAACATAATCGCACTTTGTATTGCATGCACATCCATTACATCAATCACGTGCATATAAAGTTTGATAAAAACATAATCTCATTTTGTATTGAATGCACATCCATTACATCAATCACGTGCATATAAAGTCTGATAAAAACATAATCTCATTTTGTATTGCATGCATCCATTACATCAATCACGTGCATATAAAGTCTGATGAAAACATAATCTCATTTTGTATTGCATGCATCCATTACATCAATCAAGTGCATATAAAGTCTAATAAAATGAATCTTACTTTAAAAAGGTAAAATTGGCTCTCAATACCGACATTCAACTTGGCTCCAAACAAGACTAATGGCAAAGCAAACCGAAAGACGTCTCACAGATATTGAGTCCAAGATAGAAAGCATGACCGAGCAAATGAAACAATTAATGGAGTTAATTAAGGGAAAAGCAACCCAAGTCCCTGTCAAAAAGCCACAAGATCCCACTTATCCCCCGGGATTCACCCCACAATGGATCCCAGTTCAAGAAAATATGTTTTAAGAATTAGGTCCATCTGCTAGTATTCACCTGAAACAAAATACTGCTTATGAAGAGAAGAAGACACTATCAAAGGAAGAAGAGGAATCTCAAAAGCTCGAGACAATAGAGAGAAGGCTTCGAGCCATTAAAGGTGGCACTATATTTGGATCTCTCTCGGTAGATGATCTTTGCTTAGTGTCTGATGTTGTAATTCCCTCGGACTTTAAGGTGTCAGACTTTGTGAATATGATGGAACAAGTTGCCCCATCATTTACATTACACTGTTTCTAAATAAGATACAACCACTCACGAAAGACGAGAAGATGTGGATAGCATTTTTTCAAGAAAGTCTCACAAAGTTAGCACTATAGTGGTATCTAAGTCAAGGTCCAAGAGACATCAAAACATGGAATGACCTTGCTCAGGCCTTCATCAGCAATTACAAACATGTCAAGGACCTGGCCCCGGATCGCCAAACTCTCTAGAATATGGAGAAGAAGGGACAAGAAACCTTTAAGGAGTACGCACAAAAATGGAGAGACTTAGCCGCACAAGTTCAACCACCTATGATAGAAAGAGAACTGATCACCTTGTTTATTCAAACACTAAATAGACCATTTTATGAAAAATTAGTTGAGAACACTTCAAGTAGCTTTTTAAATATGGTATTATCTAGAGAAAAAGATCGAATTTGGAATCAAAACAGGAAAGTCAGTCGGTTCTTCAATTGGAGGATGTTTCAATGAAAAAAGCGGAGCTGTCCAAAACATTATCTCTAAGTCCTATGATCCAATACCACTCACTTTACAAGTTGTTGACACCTAATTTTGTCTGGGAACTAACCTTTTATTAAGTTTTGGATTAGGAAAATTAGTTTAGGAGCATTTTGATTTTTTAGGGGCATTTTAGTCTTTTTAGGTAATTTTTGATTTTTTTGGAACATTTAAAGGTAGAAATAGGAGTTAATTTAGTTTAGGTACTAATTTGGAGTCCTAAGAGTGTTGTAGGGTCAATTTGGGAAAAATAAAAAGTTTGGAAGAAAATGGGAGATTTTTTAGAAAGTTTGCGCAAAATTCAAAGTTTTAGGGTCAATCTGACAATTTCTGAAAATTTAAGGTCAAATGGACAGATTTAGAGTTCTGCTGGACTTAAACTGTAATTTCATGTAACTCTCTCCTAATTGGACTAGACTTCCTCAAATTTGATTCAAATCAGGTTTAAACTTTAGAGATATTGTTAATCACGTTTTAGGGGATCCTCCATTATAAATATAGGCTTAAATTTCGAGGAAAAGGGAGAAAATTCGAAAACCTTAAGCTCTTCCAGAAAAAAAGGCCAAATTGCAGCCTCAATCCCTGGTCTTACAATCCCCGTCGGTTCGCAATCCCCAGCCCCCGTTTTCGCCGTCATCCGTCGCCGTGCGCCGGCCGCCTCGTCTCGCGTCGTCGATACCTCCTCCGCCTCACCGTCGCCCCGCTCCAGCCTGACGCCGCCAGTTTTTTTCCGCCAGCAGCGACACTTTCTCTCTTCTCCGTCGCGACACTCCCTCTCGCCATCCATCGTGATTTTCGTCCGTCAGCCACTCCGTCGCCATCGCCTTATCGTCGCCGAGCAAAGCCCGTTGCCCCCTTTCGTCTGATTGTCGCCGTCGTAGCCACCGTTCGAAGAAATCGAGAACGAACCCGTCGCGACCCGAAACCGTCGGATTTTCTGACCCATCAGTCAAATTTTGGGTATAACTCCGTTTTAGCCCCCGGTTCTCTTTATTTCATTCATAAAGTCACTAATGTTTCGTGTCTCTGCAGATAAGCCACTAACAGCAACTTCTTTTATTTTCGTTCTTCTTGGTTTCTTTTATTATTATTTGTTTTTGTCATGCGTTAAGAGTAGCCACTGAATCTTCTTAAAAACATAATCTAGTATGCTTTGCTCAGTTTATTTCTTTTTCTTTTTAAATTATTTTTAGTTATTTCACATACTTTTATTAACTAACTTTAGGATCAAGTATTTTTTTTTTCTTTTTCTATTTTCTTACAATTTAGCCACTGATCATAATTTTGTTTCTCTTATACTGAGTTGTTTTCAAACCCTCTTCACCAACAAATTTTTTAGGATTTCTCATATTTAATTGAATTTAACCAATTTTGAGTTAATTAAAATTTTATCTTTATTTGTTTAGTTTTTTTTATTTTATTTTTCTTATTTAGTTACTCAATTGCTCAAAATATTTTTGTTTTATTTATTTTATTTATTTATTTTTTTTATTTGTTCAACCACATGAGAATGTTTAATTATTTAGTTAATTTTCATTATTCATTCTTTTTGGTCATTTTTGTCTTCTTTAATTTTCTTTTCTTTACATTAATTGGTTTTTTTTTCTTTACTTATTCTTATTATTTTCTTTGTCTTGCCTTATTTGTGTGGTTCTTTTTGGTTCCTTTAGAGATTTTTCCCCTTTTAGGGATTTATTTATTATTTATTTATTTATTATATTTTTATTATATTCCGGAGCGCAAGGTGGGTTATTTTTTTTCATTTATTCCTTTTTGTAGCTTCTTTTACCGGTTATCTCATTTAGGGGGGGGAGGGAGGGGATCCTTTTTTTTTTCTCTCTTTCTTTTCGGGATCTTAGCTGCATTTTTTTGTTTGTCGGGAGGGATCCTTTATTTATCGAGTTTGGATTTTCTTTATGCGGAGATCTTCTTTATTTTATCTTATCTTTTTTTTTTTTCTTTATGTCTCCGCTTCCGCTTTTCATTTGTTTCATTTTTATCTATTTTTATCTCCTTTAAATCCTATTTTGTATTTCTTATCTAATTTTTTTTTATTTTCTTATCTTATCTTATTTTTTTATTTTTATTTTTATTTTTATTTTCTTTATCTAGTATCCTTGCTTATTTTCTTGTTCTTTACTTTAGTTATTTGTTTTTCTCCTTATTTATTTCTTTCTTTATTTTCTTTATTGTCTTCCTTTATTTATTTGTTGTCCTTTCCGACTGTTTTTTTGTCCTTTATTTTTTTTTTTATATATTTATTGGTTTGCTTACCTACATGTTCATTTTTCTTTCATTCCTCTAGTTTTTTTTTAGATCTCATAATATGTCTTAGAATAAATAATAATTAGTTCTTTAATTGTTTAGTACTTGACATTTATTTTTCAGGATGTCTGTTCTCGGTGGTTTGATAAAATCCCGAGACAAATCGTTTATTCCATATTCGGTTAGTCTGATAAGATCCTCGGTTGGATGTCTGTTCTCGGTGGTTTGATAAAATCCCGAGACAGATTATTTATTCCATATTAGGTTGGTCTGATAAGATCCCCGGTTTGGAATTAAAAATTAAATAAAATTCATAAAAATCACTTTAAATCAAAGATTAGATCAAGAAATAAATTGTTAGGAAAAGATAAAACTGAACCTAATGGTACCAATTCCTGGGCGCTTTAATAGGTTATTTTAGCGTAACCGACTCACAATCTTAGAATCTCTCGCAGACCATAACAGGTATCCAATCGACCTAGGTAAACTGATTGGTGGCGACTCCTAAAAATCACGTTGCTACAACTTGGCGACTCCGCTGGGGATGAGTCTAGCCATAAAAAGGGGGGTTTAGTTTTGCTTTTTTTCTTTCTTGTTTGTTTCTCGATATATTGATTTGACGTGCTGTGTTTTTTTAGGTTGGTGCACGCACACACGTCGGCATGCATAATGAGCTCAATACCCAAGCTCACTCCAACCAAGTTTTACAAAAATACCCGAGTTAGGCTAGTCGTGTGAGACGATAGTTTCCACGCTTTCTCTAATCCATAGTAGTCAGTAGTATTGCTTGAGTGTGACAGTAGTCACCCCATAGAACCATGAAAACTACGACTCGAATTAATCCTTCATCACATAACCCTTGTGGGTGAGGAATTGGGCCTTTTCTAGTCCGATAGGACTTAGTAAGAAGGATTCGAGAACCAACCCATAACCATTCATTTCAAAAACTACCCACATATATAGCGGCCATAGATCTATCCACTAGGACTACCGTAATAAGACACAGCCTGTTTATTGCTAACTCTCTTGTCAAACTAACCACTTCGTGCCTTGTTAGTATGCTTGCTTTCTTTATAACGTTGATTTATCTTTCCATAGTAGCTCATATCTTATTCTGCTATGTCACTAACTCTCTTCAAGTTATTGTTATCTTTGCATGCATTGCACTATAGGAAAGCATTTAGTGCAACCTCCATCACCATGGACATTCTTGACCTACTTCCGACAGATTACAACGAGGCTTGGGCATCCACTATAGAAGAAGGTCAGCCAGAAACCATGGACCTCTCTGAAGAGTCGCAGTTAGTACATGGAGATTGCCTGTCACCTGGAAGCGAGATTGATTTGAAAAGTCAGGTTCATTTTCGACTGGAACAAAACTCTGTGAAAGAGTTATCATAGATATGGAAGGCTTGGTCCTCTGCTGAAAGAGAGATCTTCGATAGCGAGTTCGGGCACATTGCCTATCTTCTGGACGTTAAGATCGACGAGGCTTTGTTTCGAACATTGATATCATTCTGGGATCCATATTATCGTTGCTTTTCGATCAACAAGATGGACTTGACTCCGACCATCGAAGAGTACTGTGTTCTGTTGAACATTCCTCTTGACTTCCCAACTGAGACATATTCTCCTGATCCAAAGAGTGATGTGTCACGATGCCTATCTCGCTTCCTAAACATGCAAGTTATGAATCTCAAGCAGCAAGCTACTAAGAAGGGTGGAAAGAGCATGGCATGGAGCACTCTCAAACATCTTATGAAGACAATGACATCAAAAGCACAAAAGAGGAAGATGTTTGCACTAGCAATTTATGGGCTCGTCATATTTCCAAGGGTGTTATCACACATTGATGAAGGGGTAGTCAAGCTGTTGGATCAGATGCAAAGGAAGCACATGAGCCCTCTTCCTGCTATTTTGGCTGAAACCATTCGCTCCCTCAACTATTGTAGACACAATGGAGGACGGTTCATCGGTTGTGCGCCGTTACTACACATCTGGATTAAGAGTCATCTACCATGCCTAAAGAGGGAATTTGGCCGTCGCTTCTTCCAAGATTTTATTCCAATCAAAGCTTTCATAGACAGCGTCTGGATAGAAAAAGGGAGTAAAGAAGAGTGGAGGGATTTTCTTAAAAGCTTACTAGATTCTCAGATTACATGGAGGGCACCTTTTATCTCAGCAAGACCAGTACTCTATCGATGTGGGAAGCTTCCATGGGTTCCTCTTCTTGGAATATGGGGAGGAACAAGCTACGCCCCAGCTTTGGTTCGCAAGTAGTTTGGGTCTCAGCAGTTTGTGCCAATGACACATCAATTGTGCGAGCTCGAGTTCTCTTATGAGGATCTGCAATGCCGCCGTCTTATTTCTGGAATAGCAATAGCATGGAAGAAAGTTTACCTAGTAAAGCCTAGAACGTTAGTGTCTTAAAAAAGGTATCCAGAATGGAGGCAAAATCGACAGAAAGGTATTCTCCCTCTGGACGGACATAGCTGCTCTACTAAAAGGGATCTCGAGGAAGAACTTAATGGAGAAAGAGGTAAGATGAAGAGGATCCGAGCCGAGATAGATGAGAAAAACTCTGAGCTTGAGGCACTGAGGAACGAAAACCTACTCTTATGAGGAAAGCTTGAAGACAAACAAGCCATCATTAAGCAGTTGGTTGAGGAGTGCGATAAGAATGAATGGGAGAAAGAGAACTGGAAACGAGAGTATATCCGGTCTGCATGTCAAGTGGAAGATTTTATAGAAGAAGTACGAGAGGTCACTCGGGCTGCAAAGGAGATGGGTGAAGAAGCCAATGACATAATTGCTGGTGCTTGGCCTAACTCATTCCTGGGTCAGCAGAAGATGATCAACTACATCAAAAAGGCTCGCAAGCAATATGACCATCTCGGAAAGTTCTTTTAGCCTTTGATGTAATGAACTGGACTGACACACCATGGCTTTCTTTATTTGGCTTTAGGATTCTTTTGGTGATTTAGTGTTGCGCTAAATGTTTAGGCATAAACAGTCATTAGAGTTTGAAAGTGCTACCATAGTGGCCGTTCAACTCAACTTCTTTAATCACATTAATAAAAATAGCATGTGCATCATACATCATTTATCGATTCATACATAAGGTCTAATAAAAGAATTCCCACTTTTAAACGGAGTGAAAGATTGGTACTCGACATCCATATCCAACTCAGCTGCAAGTAAGACGCATGGCAGAACAAATGGAAGGACGTCTCACCGACATGGAATCAAAGATCGAAAGTATGGCTGAACAGATGAGGCTGTTGATGGACCTAATCAAGGGGAAAGCGTTCCAAACCCCCGCCAAAGACCCACAGGATCCCATCTACCCTCCAGGGTTCACCCCACAACGGGCCCCAGTCCAAGAAATGCCTTTTCAAGACTCAGGTCCATCCGACGGTATTCATTTTAAGCACAATCCCATTTATGAAGGAGGGAAGGCACCAACAAAAGAAGAGAATGATGCTCAAAAGCTTGAGACCATAGAGAAGAGACTCGGAGCTATTGAAGGGGGCACCATATTTAGATCTCTCTCTATGGATGACCTTTGCTTGGTGCCTGATGTGGTAATCCCTTCAGATTTCAAAGTGCCAGATTTCATGAAGTACGACGGAACAAGTTGCCCCATCACTCACATCACCCTGTTCTTGAGAAAGATACAACCACTCACAAAGGATGAGAAGGTGTGGATGGCTCTTTTTTAAGAGAGTCTTACAAAATCTGCACTGCAGTGGTATCTAAACCAAGGCCCAAGGAACATCAAGACTTGGAACGACCTCGCTCAAGCTTTTATCAACAACTATAAGCATGTCATGGACCTGGCTCCTGATCGACAAACCCTGCAAAACATGGAGAAGAGAAAACAAGAGACATTCAAAGAATATGCTCAGAGATGGAGAGACTCGACGGCGCAAGTTCAACCCCCCATGACGAAGAAAGAAATGGTAACCTTGTTCATCCAAACGTTGAAATACCTATACTATGACAAGCTCATTGGCAACTCGGCAAGTAATTTCTCCAATATTGTCCTATCCGGGGAAAGAATTGAGCATGGGATCAAAACTGGAAAAATCATCGAGTCTTACAATGAAGGAGCAAAACGAGGGGGACCGCCTAGAAGGAAAGAGGATGACATACAACAAGTAAGTCGGGGAAGGGGAATCCCCCTAGTAGGTGCTTTAGCAACTGGGCCTCGCCCGTGTTTATCCCGCTGCTAAGCCCACTGAATCACAACCATCTGCTCTAGCTCTGCCGATGGCTATGCAAAGACGAAGGGAAACATTCGCACCAATCCCTATGACCTACGCGGAGTTATATCCCAAACTCATCGAGAGCCAACTTATTCGCCCAATTCCCACGAGGCCAATGGAACCACCGTATCCAAAGTGGTATGATCCTAATGTAACTTGCCCATATCACGATGGTGCTGTGGGTCATGGTATCGAAAAATGTCTAGCATTAAAACGGGTGGTCCAACAGCTGATTGAATCAAAGTGGCTGGATTTTTCTGAAGAGCCAAGTGTCACCCATAACCCATTACCACCCCCATCAAGCTGGGCCTGTGAACATGATAGAAGAAGATCGTCTTGTAAAGACATCAGTTCACGATATCACAACCCCTCTTGAGTTTATATACTCATGGCTTGAGAATGAAGGAGTTATCGTTAAGAAACATTCACTCGAGCGTAAAGAGGACAAGGACAAAAAGTGGTGTACTTTTCACGATAGCGAAAGTCACCCTATCCAAACTTGTCCACAATTTCATGAACTCTTGCAAGGACTCATGGACTCATCCCAACTTATCATCTCTACGCAAGGAGGGGAAGTCAGTGCGAATGTAATCACCAGAGAAGGGGAATTGGGCGCCGGGCCAAGGCCACTAGTCATACATTCTAAGGCCCACCGTCAGGCCTTTAAAAATCCAAGTTCCAACTCCATTCCCCTACAAATCGGACAAGGCAGTGCCATGGAAATACGATTATACTTCCAACATCACATCAACCCTGCCGGAGGTTGGGGGCATGACTCGCAGTGGCCGTTTGTATTCATCAGAGCCAATGGGCAAGCCTCAATGTGATAAGAATAGCCTTGACCCAAAGTCTGCACCCCACGCTATATATATAACCCAGGAGCAAGGAACCCCTCGGGTGGTGACAGATGAACAGACATGCGAGTTCCTCAAGCTTATAAAGCAAAGTGAGTACAACGTTGTACAGCAGTTGAGCCGTTTGCCGGCAAAGATTTCCATACTCTCATTGCTTCTAAATTCTAATGCTCATTGAGAAACTCTCCTCAAAATTTTGAACAAGGCTTATGTTGCACATGACATCTCCGTGAATAGTTTTGATCACCTTGTCAACAATATCACAGCTCAGAATCTCATTTCATTTACCGATGACGAGATACCAATGGAAGGGAGAGGACATTCGAAGGCTCTACATATCTCTACTAAGTACCAGGATCGGATCATGGCTAGGGTCCTCGTTGATAATGGGTCAGCTTTGAATGTAATGCCTCTGGAAACCTTGCACAAATTAGGCATGGACCCATCATATATCATCGCCAGCCACGTAGTCGTTCGAGCATTCGATGGGACAAGGAGAGACGCTATAGGGGACATAGAATTGCCGATAGCAATTGGCCCTTGTATCTTCCATATTACATTCCAAGTGATGGATATCAAGCCTTCTTATAGTTGTCTACTGGGAAGACCATGGATCCACATGACTGGGGCGGTTCCATCTTCACTGCATCAAAGGCTGAAGTTCATTATCGAAGGAAAGCTGATAAATGTGTTTGCTGAAGAGGATATTCTGCTGTCTAGGCCAGCCGATGCTCAACATGTAGAGATCAACGAAGATACGCCGGATTGCTCATTTAGCCCCTTTGAGGTTGTCAATGCTACATATGTTGGTGAATATGGAGATGAGCCCGTCCCTAGCATTTCTAAGACAAGTCGAATGATGGCAAAGCTCATGATGAAAGGAGGATATTCGCCAGGACTAGGTTTGGGACAAGCCTTACAAGGGATTTCAAAACCCCTGAATGTCACTTCAAATGAAGGAAGGTATGGCCTGGGTTTCACACCAACAAAACAAGATAAGATGAAGATGTTAGTTGAAAAGAGGGAAAAGAGGATTGTGCGGCTTAAAGGGTACACTCTAGATGGAGGAAATTTGAGCATCCCCTACATAACTGAAACGTTCGTGAGTGGTGGCTTGATTCCAAGGTGTGATGACAATGGCATGCTAATCATCGACGTTTACAAATCTCTTGAAGATCTTTCAATTCAGATGATAACCAAGGACTCACCCGAGGATGAGAAGCTCGTGCAACCCTGTAGCTTGTGGGACGTGCTGGACAATTGGGAGGCGATAGATCTACCTGTTGTATTCGAGAGCTTGCCAAAGTAATTTAATAGTAAAAACCTCCTAGTGATAGGTCCAATCAATAGGGTGTAGTCTTTGCTTAGGTGGACTTTTTAGTTATTGCTATTCATTTCAATAAAGTTGTGATTTATGCACACTATCAATAAAGCGTCAATTTTGCATTCATCTCATTCTTGCCATTTTCTTCTTCCTCTTTTCCTTCTTACTACTGCAGACCTGAAATTCTCTTTGATAACAATGAAAGAATGAACTATGGTAACCCTGTAAACACTGCTGGCTCGGACGACGAAGATCTCCAAATATCTCCAGAGTTACTGAAACTGATTAAGCGAGATGAAAAGGAAAGAGCCACAAGTCAAGAACCAACTGAGATGTCAACCTCGGAGATGATCAGAATGTGAGAGAAGTTAAAATTGGCACTCTCTTTCCTTTTGAGGAGAAGGAAGAGTTGATACATTTGTTAAGAGAACATGTGGATGTATTCGTTTGGTCATATCAAGACATGCCAGGCCTAAGCTCGGATATAGTATTGCACAAGATACCATTAAAGCCCGGGGCAAAGCCTGTCCGACAAAAGCTACGAAGATTGAAGCCGGAGCTAATCTTAAGAGTCAAAGATGAAATTCAAAAGCTATGGGATACAGGATTTTTGGGAGTCGCCGAATACACGAAGTGGGTTGTCAACATAGTACCAGTGGAAAAGAAAGAAAGTGGGAAGCTAAGAGTCTGTCAAGACTACCGGCCTTTGAATGAAGCCAGCCCTAAGGACAATTTCCCACTTCCTCACATCGATACGCTGGTGGATAATACTGCCGGCAATTCTTACTTTTCTTTTATGGATGGTTTTTCCGGATACAATCAGATCAAGCTTGATCCAGATGATATGATAAAAACTGCCTTCGTTACCCTCTGGGGGACGTTCTACTATAAAGTGATGCCCTTCGGGCTGAAGAATGTTGGTGCTACCTATCAAAGAGCGATGGTTTCTTTGTTCCATGACATGATGCATAGGGAGATTGAGGTCTATGTGGACGATATGATTTCCAAATCCTGCACCGCCAGGGGGCATCTAGACGTACTCAAAAAATTGTTTGGTAGACTTCGCAAATACCAGCTAAAATTGAATCCCGCTAAATGTACTTTTGGGGCTTCTTCAGGTAAATTATTGGGATTTATGGTGAGCAAAGATGGAATTTGAATTGATCCAAGTAAAGCTAAGGCGATTCAAGATATGTCTCCTCCAAAGACCCCAAAAGAAGTAAGAAGTTTCTTGGGCAAGATCAACTTCATAGCGAGGTTCATATCGCAGTTGACATCCAAATGCGAACCTCTGTTCAAGTCACTAAAAAAGAACAATCCAATCGAGTGGAATGATGAGTGCCAAAAGGCATTCGAGAGAATCAAGCAATACTTGTCCAATCCACCAGTCTTGGTACCACCTCGATCGGGAGAACCATTGATTCTCTACTTGTCAGTACAGGATTCCTCCTTAGGATCCGTATTGGGTCAACGTGATGAGACTGGCAGGAAGGAGCATGCAGTTTACTATTTAAGCAAGAAGTTTACCGCATATGAAGAGAGATACTCAGTAGTAGAGAAGACCTGTTGTGCCCTTGCGTGGGTAGCGAGTCGATTACGACACTACATGCTCAATAACACCACATTGCTAATCTCCAAGATAAATCCTATTAAGTACATCTTCAAGAAACCCGCTTTATCAGGAAGGATCGCAAAGTGGCAAATGCTTCTGTCGGAATATGACATACAGTATGTCACTCAAAAGGCCATAAAAAGGAGCGCAATCGCTGAATACTTGGCCTATAGAGCACTGGAAGATTATAAGCCCATGAAGATGGATTTTCCCGACGGAGACATAATGATAGTAGAACGTGAAGCCCGAGCTGAAGACGAGACATGGAAGATGGCATTCGATGGAGCATCTAATGCCTTAGGACATGGGATTGGAGCTATACTCATCTCTCCAAGTGGAGAGCAGTACCCTCTCACGGCAAAAATCACATTTCCTTGCACCAACAACATAGCGGAATACGAGGCATGCGCTATGGGACTTCAAATGGCATTAAGATTGAAGGTACGAAATCTCTGAGTTTGTGGAGATTCAGCATTGGTCATATACCAAACAAGAGGTGATTGGGGGACTAAGGATTCAAAATTGATCTCTTACCAAAAGCTCATACTCGACTTGGCAGGACAGTTTGAAAAGATAAGCTTTCATTATCTTCCAAGGGAAGATAATCAAATCCCAGATACTTTAGCTACTTTAGCTGCTATGTACAAGATAAGTAGCCATGAGCACACTCCTGTTTTTGAGATGAAAATATTAGATTCTCCGGCTTATTGCATGAATGTAGAAGAAGAGCCAGACGGGAAACCATGGTATCAAGATATCAAGAGATACCTCCAAGAGCAAGTATATCCACCAAAAGCATCAAAAAATGACAAGAAGTTCTTACGAAGACTGTCAATGGGTTTCCTCTTGGATACAGACATACTTTATAAGAAGAGCCCAAATTTGGTGCTACTTCGCTGTGTAGATGCTCCTGAAGCAAGAAGGATCATGGAAGAAGTTCATGCTGGAGTATGTGGGGCGCATACCAGTGGTCATACCATGGCAAGACAGATAATGAGGGCTGGCTATTATTGGCTCACATTGGAGACTGATTGTATCAATTTTGTGAGGAAATGTCACAAGTGCCAGATATATGCTAACAAGATCCAGGTTCCACCCGCTCCTCTTAATGTGACTGCAATACCTTGGCCTTTCGCTATGTGGGGGATAGATGTTATTGGAGCTATTACTCCCAAAGCTTCTAATGGTCACAAATTCATTTTGGTGGCAATTTATTACTTCACTAAATGGGTAGAAGCAGTATCTTATACGAGCGTGACTCGAAAGGTGGTATGTCGGTTTATCAAGAGGGAGATCATTTGTCGATACGGGTTGCCAGAACGTATCATCTCAGATAATGCCACAAACTTGAATAACGAAATGATGCAGGACCTATGCCAACAGTTCAAGATCAAGCACCATAATTCAGCACCTTATCGACCAATGATGAATGGTGCAGTGGAGGCAGCCAATAAGAATATCAAGAAGATCATAGAAAAGATGACTGTCAGTTATAAGGATTGGCATGAGATGTTACCCTTCGCACTACACGCGTATAGAACTTCCGTTCGCACTTCTACTGGGGCTACACCTTTTTCTTTAGTATATGGTATGGAAGCCGTGTTGCCCATTGAAGTCGAGATTCCTTCATTAAGAGTGTTGATGGATACCCAATTGGAAGAAGCAGAATGGGTCAGGGCTAGATATGAGCAACTGAATCTGATCGATGAGAAAAGAATGACTGCCCTCTGCCATGGGCAACTTTATCAAAGGAGGATGACCCAAGCCTACAATAAGAAGGTCCACCCAACACAATTTCAGGAAGGTGACATTGTCCTCAAGAAGATTTTACCCATCCAGCACGATTCCAGGGGAAAATGGACACCGAACTATGATGGACCATATGTGGTGAGGAAAGCCTTTTCAGGAGAAGCCTTAATTCTAACAGAGATGGACAGACGAGAGTTGCCAAAGCCGATGAATTCAGATTCAGTGAAGAAGTACTATGCGTGACGGTGGAATTCTTCGGATGAAGAGGAAGGAGTTGATGTAGGGTTATGAGGGTTTGTTCGATCAAATTTGTCAAAGAGAATGTTCTTTTCTTAAAACCTTCGTTATTCCTTGTTCATACCCAAGACTTTTGTATCCCACTACTCATAAATAAAAAGCCATTTCTCTCTAGTTCTTCTCTTCAAATACCACATTACTGCCAACTTCTAGTGTGCTACAAATTATGACTTTGTAGAAAGGGTAGTAATAACTAAAACTTGGAAAAAAAGCAAAAACCATAAATTACTTCGATAAGCTCTATGAGTTAACACAAGTAAGATCGAGGCCCTGCCTTGCGAAAGGCACAAAACATTGGCTAACAAGGAAGAATAAGTAACAAGTCTTCGGGTGATACCCTTGGTAGTTGCCTGGATGATTACTTCAAAAGTATTATGTCGAGAATGAAAACATGGCCAATACCAGCAAGAAGAAAGCATACTCACGAGAGTTTCATAAACACAATAACAGGAATAAATATCCAATGGGACAAAGGCATGAGGCGAGCATATGATAAGGAAGTTGAGGCAAAGATTCGAGACCAGGTTAAGAAAGTTCCCCGAAGAGAGATTTTGAAAAAGAATTTCTGAGGCAAGGGAAAAGGACTGGGAAGCATAAAAGAGGTTCAACAATAATTCAAGGGGGCCAGTCAACAAGAGAGAAGCCAGCAAAACAAAGATAGGAAGAACTAGATCCATGCGATCAAGTAGGCGATGACAGCGAAGCACAAACACAAAGAAGTTGAGATGATAAGAGAAAGCCATCAGTCATGCATATTCTGCATTCATGCATCTCGCATCATGCATCCATAACTTTTTCATAACAGGAATTAAAAGGAAGGCACATCCAAGGGATAACCAGGGCATTTCTAGTACAAACTGAGACTTCAGGAAAGTAACAAGGTACATCCTATACAAGCTCACTTAAGTTCTCATTGATAGCAGTTAAAGTGACAAGAGAAGAAGATAGGCAAGCCACCGAGGTAGTAAAGAGCCAGGGTGCTCTACCTCAAGCATTTTCCGAGGTGGTAAAGAGTCAGGGTGTTTTACCTCAAAGGTATTTAGAGGTTGTAAAGAGATAGAGTTCTCTACCTCAAGCATTTTTAGAGGTTAAAAAGAGACGGAGTTCTCTACCTCAAGCATTTTTGGAGGTGGTAAAGAGTCAGGGTGCTCTACCTCAAAGGTATTTAGGGGTTGTAAAGAGACAGTGTTCTCTACCTCGAAGGCGACAAGAGGTGGTAAAGAAAGGGTTCTCTACCTCTTAGATCATGGTGTGAGAGAGTTCTCTACCAAAGATAAGATTGAGAGAAAATTTTCTCTCTTCTATAGAAAGGTTTCTATAAAGACACGGGTGAGGAAGGTTCCTTAACCCACCAAGGAAAAAGGAAAGAGTTTTCCGCTTAGGTTTGGAAGCAATAGGAAGGTTCTTATTATGAAAAGACTAGGAAAGTTCCTAGACTTGGTAAACGGGGAGGAAAAAGTTTTAATCCTTAAATTCTTAGACGATAGGAAGGTTCTTATCGTAGAGGTACTAAGGAAGGTTCCTTAACATCACAAAGAAGAAAAAGGTTTTTCTTTTTAGGTTTGGAAGCAATAGGAAGGTTCTTATTGCAAAAGGCTAGGAAAGTTCCTGGGCTTGGAAATCAAGGAGGAAAAAGTTTTGTTCCTTAGATTCCTAAATGATAGGAAAGTTTTTATCATAGAGGTAATGGGGAAGGTTCCTTAGCCTCAAAGGGGAGGAGAAGAAGGTTTTTCTCCTCAAGATTTCGGCGGTGAGAAGACTCTCATCGTCTAGGTAAGCTTGGACAAAATTTGGTAACGGCTTTGCATGCATCATATTTTATGAGACATGCAAAGGGGGGCAGCTGTTAACACCCAATTTTGTCTGGGCACTAACTTTTTGTTAAGTTTTAGATACAAAAAAATAATTTAGGGGGGGCATTTTTCATTTTTAGGGACTATTTGGTCATTTGTTAGAAATTTGGGTCATTTTTATCATTTTTAAGGTTTTGCACAATTAGTTAATCTAGTCACATTTAGGATATATTGATATTTTTTTAAGTAGTCATCTAGGGTAGAAATAGGAGTTAATTTAGTTTAGGTACTAATTTGGAGTCTTAAAAGTCTTGTGGGGTCAATTTGGGCAAAAAGAGAAAGTTCGGGAGAAAACGGGAGATTTTTAGAAAGTTTTGAGCAAAATTCAAAAGTTTGGGGCAAATTTGCCAATTTCAGAGAGTTTGAGCCAAATATGGAGATTTTATGGAATTTCTAGGAAAATCTGGGGATTTTTGCAAAGTTTTGGGCTAATATGACAATTCCTGAAAGTTTTGGGTCAAATTGACATTCGCACAGAATTTAGGGCCATATCAGCAGATTGAGAGTTTTATTGGACTGAAACTGGTAATTTCACCAGATTATATCCTAATTGGACTAAACTCCTTCAAATCTGATTTGGATGGATTTCAAACTCTAAAATGCAGTGTTAATCACGTTTTAAGCCCACACTAGTATAAATATAGCTCAGATTTCGAGAGAAGGAGAGAGAAAAACGAAACCCTAAGCTTGGTTCAAAAAAAGAGAAAACTGCACTCTGCAGCCCCTGATTCTTCGCTACTTCTCTCCCAGAAACCCTAGCTTCTTCCCGGAGCCGCCGCCGCCCCTGGTTTTTCCCATCTTCGCCGCCCGACGCCTATAGTCTGCTCTCCCCATTCTCTCTTCCTCCTGCACCGCCTTTCTCTCTTCTCCCTCCGCCGTTGTTCTCTCAGCCATCGCCGTCACCGCTCCAGCTTCGCCTTCATTCCGGTCGCCCGTCAACTGCCCCAGCTCTCTCTCTCGACGCGTCGCCTCCCAGCCGTCGCTTGTCCTCCCTGTTGCTTTCCTCCTCCGCCGTTGTCCGTGCCCAGGTGCTCCCCTGCTTGCGCCGTCTTCAGCCACGGACTCATCCCCCAAGCTCCGTCGCTCCTCCGTCATCGACGAAAATGGAGAATCAGAGAGAGATCCGGCCAAAGACCCGCGACCCGACCCGTTTTTCATCCGGTTCTGACCCAGCCAACTTTTCGGTAAAACCCCTGTTTTGCCCTCTTGACTTTCTGTTTTGTTCCTACAAGTCACTAACGTTCTTCTGTTTTGCAGATCAATCACTGACAGCAAGCTTTTCTTTGTTTCTTTTTGTTTGTTTGTTTTGGGCACCCATTAAACTTAGATTTTTCTTATTTTTCTCATTACACAGACATTAGCAAGAAATCAAATGAAGGTAACTTTTTTTATAGTTTTAGTACTTGACATTTATTTTTCAAGATGTCTGTTCTCGGTGGTTTGATAAAATCCCGAGATAGATCGTTTATTCCATATTCGGTTGGTCTGATAAGATCCCCGGTTGGATGTCTGTTCTCGGTGGTTTGATAAAATCCCGAGACAGATTGTTTATTCCATATTAGGTTGGTCTGATAAGATCCCCAGTTTGGAATTAAAAATTAAATAAAATTCATAAAAATCACTTTAAATCAAAGATTATATCAAGAAATAAATGGTTAGGAAAAGATAAAACTGAACCCCATGGTACCAATTCCCGGGCGCTTTAATAGGTTGTTTTAGCGTAACCAACTCATGATTTTAGAATCTCTTGCAGACCATAACAGATATCCAATCGACCTAGGTAAACTGATTGTTGGCGACTCCTAAAAATCACGTTGCTACAATTTATCTTAAATTTTTCTTTTGAAAAGAATTTTTGAGAGGATTTAAAGAGCTATTTAGAATCAAACCTATGGCTCTTGTAGAAAGTCAGCCAAAAGCGTATTTAAATATCTTCTAAAACATTGAAGCGCATGATGATTGAAATTGGACGATTGAAAAGTTATTTCGGCAGAAGTAGTGTTGCAAATCAAGTGATGGTGAGACTTGCCTGACTATTAAGAAAAACACAAATTGAACACCCTAGGTCTGCATAAATATATCCGAATATATTTCCCTAATCCCCTAAAAAACTAAAAAAACAATAGGACAGTTACAGGGCCACTCAAGTCTATGGAGAACTTAAACCATTTTCCTGAACGATCCTGACTATTAAAAAAAATGCTCATTAGCACCTACAAGCACTAAGATGGCGCCTAAAGCAATCACCATTTGCTACTGCAAAGAAAGATGAAACAACATTTGAAAAAACAAAGCAGCAGCTTGCAAACACAGAAAACAATATAACGCTAAATGTTGACTTAAGACCAAAACATTGTCGAACAGTCAGTAGCCTGTCAAGTGTCACTATCACTTGATTTGCAGCATTATTTTTTTTCAAAAATATCCTTCAATCATCCAATTTTAACCGTCACGCACTTCAATGTTTTAGAGTAAATTTAGATCTGGTTTTGGCTGAGTTGCTACAACAGCCATAGGTTGGATTCCTAAAAGCTCGTGAAATCCCCTCGAAAACTATTTTTCATAAGAAAAACACAAGATAAACAGCCAGATGAATAACAAAAAAGGAGATAGAACACTAAAACAATTACCTAGAATTCTCAGTGACATCTCTTAACCGGTTGTGACTTAAAATTCAACACACTTAATTAAATAGCCAAAAGAAGATGCCAAAACTATTCAACTCCTCTTCAACATCCTTGTCTGCTTTTACAATAGTGACCTAATAAAAAAAATTAAAAATAAATATGTTTTGGTTCACAGTCATATTTTACAACTACCCTATGCAATAAAACAAGCAATAAGATAGTTATAATTAAAAAAGAAATAATCAAGAATCACAAAAACACAGTTAAATATTATAAAATCTAATGAAATACATTAAAAAAAATTATTTTTGAAGATTAAACAACAATTTGTAGAACAAACTTCACTCACATTAGTATCCATATATTCACTGTAGTTCTTCATCGCGTTACTCTAATATCTGATAACACCTGCATCCTTTTTAAAATCCAACTAACCATTAGTTAACACTTGACTTAATGGTCCTTTATGGTTACACAGTATTTATCCATGAGTTATCTCTGTGATAATCACCAAACATGCACCTATACAACCTACCCGTGGTGGTGCCAAAGAGGAACTCGTAAATAAACTTCTATAACTTTGCTATTCTTTTCCAATCTCAAAAGAATGAATAATCCAACTACCTTGTTCAGAAAGGCTAAGAGAATAAGTTATATTCAAAGAAAATGTTAAGTTAAAGAAATAGAAAAGAAGAAACTCACGCTATTTCTTGGAAATGACAGATATAGAATACAAGCTCTATTAAAGGTTTGGGGCCTCTTAGTTCAACAAACCGCATGGATAGAACCTGTTGACTCAATTCATTCCACTAGCAAAAACACTTGAATTCTTAAGAAGCAGGATACATATCAGAATATGTCTCAGATCAAGCAAATCATTTCTTCTTCCCCTGTTAACAAAATACATAACAGAGAAGAGACAACCTATCAAAAATAAAAAACAGACAATGATATACCAATAAAAATATATTTAATATAACAAATATTATAATACAAAATAAATAACTACTTCTTATATTGTGTAGTCGAGGCGTAGCCCCAACAAATGCAGGCCTATTGAGTAAATTGTTATGCCTAGAATGCTTGAATGGATGTTGATGCTACTAAGTTATTGTTTTTACGCATTTTTAATTACTTCTTAGTCTGCTATTTGTATCAAAATTATCACTTTATTAGTTATTTTTCTAACGATGATGTTGATTATTATTTATTATTATTTTGCAGATGCTGAAAGTTATCAAAACACCATTCCAAGTGACAAGTTGTAATTTTGATGAACTGTAAATTGGTAGAAAAAAGCTTTCAGTGTACCGCTTGAATGTTCAAAACTATAAAGATGCTAAAAAGCAGCGTAGGTTATCTTATATCCTTAGTCCAAAAAACGCATTGATTGTCCATGAGGTATATCAAGATGGTGACAGAGGAAGAACTATCTCATTTTGTAGACAGTTTTGACAAAAATCTTCTTTAGTGGCACAAAGATGACAACAATCGGTTCAGTGCTACTGATTAACTTTCGCATACTATACCCAAGTTACAACAAATATTGAGGTAGAAACTAATATGGAAGTGTTTTTCCCCCATCTATTTGTTTCATAATCTTAACTTAATTATATTTTCTTCGCACAATTATCATGCCAGCACTTGCTCAACTACGCAATCATTCTGGGCATAACAATTTGCTTCATAAGACTGCATTTTGTTGGGAATATGCCTCAACTATACAATATGAGAAGTAATTGTTCATTTTGTATTATAATATTTGCTATATTATATTAAATACGTTTTATTGATATATCATTATTTGCTTTTTATTTTTTATAGATTTTCTCTTTTTTGTTATGTTTTTTGTTAACAGGGGAGCAAGAAATGATATGCTTGATTTGAGACGTGTTCTGATATGTATACCATTTTGTAAAAATCTGAGTGTTCCTGCTAGTGTAAATGACTTGGGTCAACAGGTTTTATCTGTCGTTTGCTGAACTGACATGCCCCAGACCTTTCATAGAACTTGTATTCCATATCTGTCGTTTCCAAAGAACAACGTGAATTTCTTCTTCTCTATTTCTTTAACTTATTATTTCCCCTAACTATAGCATTTTCTCTTAGTATTTCAGCACAAAGTGTATTGGATCATCCATTCTTTTGGAAACGGAAAAGAAGAACGAAATTCTTAAAGCTTATTCACAAGTTCCTCTTTGGCACCCCCACGGGTAGGCTATATAAGTGCATATTCGGTGACTGTCACAGAGATAACTCATGGATGAATACTGTGTCTAACAATGGAAGACCATTAAGTTGAGTGTTAAACAATGGTTGGTCGGATTAAAAAAATGAAGCAAGTGTCATCAGATTTTGAAGAAATGCAAAGAACTATAGTAAATATACAGATACTAATGCGAGTGAAGTTCATTCTAGAAATTGTTGTTTAATCACTTGATCTTTAAATATAATTATTTTTAATGTGTTTTAATAGATTTTCTAATGTTTAGGTTTCCTTTTACGACTCTTGATTTTTTATTTTTTAATTCTAACTATCTAACTATTTGTTTTATTATATAGGATAGTTGTAAAATATGCTTATAAATCAAAGCATGTTTATTTTTACTTTTTTTGTGTTAGGTCACTATTGTAAAAGCAGATAAGGGTATTGAAGAGTTGAATAGCTTCAGTATCTACTCTTAGGCATTCAATCAAGTGTATCGAACTCTAAATCATAACCGGTTGAAGGCTGTCATTGAGGATTCTGGGTAATTGTTTCAATGTTCTATCTCCAATTTTACTATGTCGTTATATTTATCTTAAATTTTTCTTTTGAAAAGATTTTTTGAGAGGATTTAAAGAACTATTTAGAATCCAACCTATGGCTCTTGTAGAAAGTCAGCCAAAAGCGTATTTAAATATCTTCTAAAACATTGAAGCGCATGATGATTGAAATTGGACGATTGAAAGGTTATTTCGGCAGAAGTAGTGTTGCAAATCAAGTGATGGCGAGACTTGCCTGACTATTAAGAAAAGCACAAACTGAACACCCTAGGTCTGCATAAATATATCCGAATATAGTTCCCTAATCCCCTAAAAAATGAAAAAAAAACAATTGAAAAAAAACAATAAGACAGTTACAAGGCCACTCAAGTCTATGGAGAACTTGAACCATTTGCCTTAACGATCCTGACCATTAAAAGAAAGTGCTCATTACCACCTACAAGCTCCAAGATGGTGCCTCAAGCAAGCACCATTTGTTACTGCAAAGAAAGATGAAACAACATTTGAAAAAACAAAGCAGCAGCTTGCAAACACAGAAAATAATATAACGCTAAATGTTGACTTAAGACTAAAACATTGTCGAACAGTCAGTAGCCTGTCAAGTGTCACTATCACTTGATTTGCAACATTATTTTTTTTCAAAAATATCCTTCAATCATCCAATTTTAACCGTCACGCACTTCAATGTTTTAGAGTAAATTTAGATATGCTTTTGGCTGAGTTGCTACAACAGCCATAGGTTGGATTCCTAAAAGCTCGTGAAATCCCCTTGAAAACCATTTTTCATAAGAAAAACACAAGATAAACAACCAGACGAATAACTAAAATGGAGATAGAACACTGAAACAATTTCCTATAATTCTCAACGACATCTCTTAACCGGTTGTGACTTAAAATTCAATACACTTGATCGAAAAACCTAGAAGAAGATATCAGAACTATTCAACTCATCTTCAACATCCTTGTCTGCTTTTACAGTAGTGACCTAATAAAAAAATTAAAAATAAATATGTTTTGGTTCACAGTCATATTTTACAACTACCCTATGCAATAAAACACGCTGTAAGATAGTTACAATTAAAAAGAAATAATCAAGAATCACAAAAAGACATTTAAACATTATAAAATCTAATGAAATACATTAAAAACAATTATATTTGAAGACTAAAACAACAATTTCTAGAATGAACTTCACTCACATTAGTGTCCATATACTCATTGTAGTTCTTCATCGCGTTACTCTAATATCTGACAACACCTGCATCCTTTTCAAAATCCAACTAACCATTAGTTAACACTTGACTTAATGGTCCTCCATGGTTACGCAGTATTCATCCATGAAGTATCTCTGTGATAATGACCAAACATGCACGTATACAACCTACTCGTGGTGGTGCCAAAGAGGAACTCGTAAATAAACTTCTAGAACTTTGCTATTCTTTTCGAATCTCAAAAAAATGAATAATCCAACTACCTTGTTCAGAAAGGCTAAAAGAATAAGTTATATTCAAAGAAAATAATAAGTTAAAGAAATAGGAAAGAAGAAACTCACGCTATTTCTTGGAAATGACAGATATAGAATACAAGCTCTATTAAAGGTTTGGGGCCTCTCAGTTCAGCAAACGACATGGATAGAACCTGTTGACTCAATTCATTTCATTAGCAAAAACACTCGAATTTTTAAGAAGCAGGATACATATCAGAATATGTCTCAGGTCAAGCAAATCATTTCTTCTTCCCCTGTTAACAAAATACATAACAGAGAAAAGAAAACCAATCAAAAATAAAAAAAAACAATGATATATCAATAAAAATATATTTAATATAGCAAATATTATAATACAAAATAAATAACTACTTTTTATATTGTGTAGTCGAGGCGTAGCCCCAACAAATGCAGGCCCATTGAGTAAATTGTTATGCCTAGAATGCTTGAATGGTTATTGATGCTACTAAGTTATTGTTTTTACGAGTTTTTAATTTCTTCTTAGTCCGCTATTTGTATCAAAATTATCACTTTATTAGTTATTTTTCTAACGATGATGTTGATTATTATTTATTATTATTTTACAGATGCTGAAAGTTATCAAAACACCATTTCAAGTGACAAATTGTAATTTTGATGAACTGTAATTTGGTAGAGAAAAGCTTTCAGTGTACCACTTGAATGTTCAGAGCTATAAAGATGCTAAAAAGCAGCGTAGGTTATCTTATATACTTAGTCCAAAAAATGCATTGATTGTCCATGAGATATATCAAGACGGTGACAGAGGAAGAACTATCTCATTTTGTAGACAGTTTTGACAAAACTCTTTTTCAGTGGTACAAAAATGAGTACAATCGGTTCAATGGTACTGATTAACTTTCGCATACTATACCCAAGTTACAACAAATATTGAGGTAGAAACTAATATGGAAGTGTTTTTCCCCCATCTATTTGTTTCATAATCTTAGCTTAATTATATTTTCTTCGCACAATTATCATGCCAGCACTTGCTCAACTACGCAATCATTCTGGGCATAACAATTTACTTCATGAGACTGCATTTTGTTGGGAATACGCCCCAACTATACAATTTGAGAAGTAATTGTTCATTTTATATTATAATATTTGCTATATTAGATACATTTTATTGATATATCATTGTTTACTTTTTAGTTTTTATGGATTTTCGTTTCTCTATTATGTTTTTTGTTAACAGGGCAGCAAGAAATGATATGCTTGATTTGAGACGTGTTCTGATATGTATCTCATTTTGTAAAAATCTGAGTGTTCTTGCTAGTGTAAATGAATTGGGTCAATAGGTTTTTTCTGTCGTTTGCTGAACTGACATGTCCCAGACCTTTCATAGAACTTGTATTCCATATCTGTCGTTTCCAAAGAACAACGTAAATTTCTTCTTCTCTATTTCTTTAACTTATTATTTCGCTAAATATAGCTTTTTCTCTTAGTGTTTCAGCACAAAGTATATTGGATCATCCATTCTTTTGGAAACAGAAAAGAAGAGCGAAATTCTTGAAGCTTATTCACAAGTTTCTCTTTGGCACCACCACAAGTAGGCTATATAAGTGCATATTTGGTGATTGTCACAGAGATAACTCATGGATGAATACTGTGTCTAACAATGGAAGACCATTAAGTTGAGTGTTAAACAATGGTTGGTCGGATTAAAAAAAGGATGCAAGTGTCATCAGATTTTGAAGAAATGCAAAGAACTATAATAAATATACAGATACTAATGCGAGTGAAGTTCATTCTAGAAATTGTAGTTTAATCACTTGATCTTCAAATATAATTATTTTTAATGTGTTTTAATAGATTTTCTAATGCTTAGGTTTCCCTTTTACGACTCTTGGTTTTTTCTTTTTTAATTCTAACTATCTAACTATTTGTTTTATTATATAGGATAGTTGTAAAGTAGCTTATAAATCAAAGCATGTTTATTTTTACTTTTTTGTGTTAGGTCACTATTGTAAAAGCAGATAAGGGTATTGAAGAGTTGAATAGTTTCAGTATCTACTCTTAGCCATTCAATCAAATGTATCGAACTCTAAATCATAACCGATTGAAGGCTGTCATTGAGGATTCTGGGCAATTGTCTCAACGTTCTATCTCCATTTTTACTATGTCGTTATATTTATCTTAAGTTTTCCTTTTGAAAAAGAATTTTTAAGAGGATTTAAAGAGCTATTTAGAACCCAACCTATGGCTCTTCTAGAAAGTCAGCCAAAAGCACATTTAAATCTCCTCTAAAACATTGAAGCGCATGATGATTGAAATTGGACGATTGAAAGGTTATTTTGGCAGAAACAATGTTGCAAATCAAGTGATGGTGAGACTTGCTTGACTATTAAGACAAACACAAATTGAACACCCTAGGCTTGCATAAATATATCCCAATACAGTTCCCTAATCCCCTAAAAAACCAAAAAAATAATAGGACAGTTACAGGGCCACTCAAGTCTATGAAGAACTTAAACCATTTTCCTGAACGATCCTGACCATTAAAAAAGATGCTCATTAGCACCTACAAGTACTAAGATGGCGCCTAAAGCAATCACCATTTTCTACTGCAAAGAAAGATGAAACAACATCTGAAAAAACAAAGCAGCAACTTGCAAACACAGAAAACAATATAATGCTAAATGTTGACTTAAGACTAAAACATTGTCGAACAGTCAGTAGCCTGTCAAGTGTCACTATCACTTGATTTGCAACATTATTTTTTTCCAAAAATATCCTTCAATCATCCAATTTTAACCGTCACGCACTTCAATGTTTTAGAGTAAATTTAGATCTGCTTTTGGCTGAGTTGCTACAACAGCCATAGGTTGGATTCCTAAAAGCTCTTGAAATCCCCTCGAAAACCATTTTTCATAGGAAAAACACAAGATAAACAACCAGATGAATAAAAAAAAATGAGATAGAACACTGAAACAATTACCTAGAATTCTCAACGACATCTCTTAACCGGTTGTGACTTAAAATTCAATACACTTGATCAAATACCCAAAAGAAGATACCAAAACTATTCAACCCCTCTTCAACATCCTTGTTTGCTTTTACAATAGTGACCTAATAAAAAAATTAAAAATAAATATGTTTTGATTCACAGTCATATTTTACAACTACCCTATGCAATAAAACAAGCAGTAAGATAGTTATAATTAAAAAGAAATAATCAAGAATCACAAAAATACATTTAAACATCATAAAATCCAATAAAAATACATTAAAAACAATTATATTTGTAGACTAAACAACAATTTCTAGAACGAACTTCACTCACATTAGTATCCATATATTCATTGTAGTTCTTCATCGCGTTACTCTAATATTTGATAACACGTACATCCTTTTTAAAATCTAACTAACCATTAGTTAACACTTGACTTAATGGTCCTCCATAGTTACATAGTATTTATCCATGAGTTATCTTTGTGATAATCACCAAACATGCACCTATACAGTGTACCCGTGGTGGTGCCAAAGAGGAACTTGTAAATAAACTTCTAGAACTTTGCTATTCTTTCTCAATATCAAAAGAATGAATAATCTAACATACCTTGTTCAGAAAGGCTAAGAGAATGAGTTATATTCAAAGAAAATAATAAGTTAAAGAAATAGAAAAAAAGAAACTCACACTATTTTTTGGAAATGACAGATATAGAATACAAGTTCTATTAAAAGTTTGGGGCCTCTTAGTTCAGCAAACTACATGATAGAGCCTGTTGACTCAATTCATTCCACTAGAAAAAACACTTGAATGTCTTAGGTCAAGCAAATCATTTCTTGTTCCCCCTGTTAAGAAAATACATAAAAGGGAAGAGAAAACTATCAAAAATAAAAAACTGACAATGATATATGAATAAAAATATATTTAATTTGGTAAATATTATAATATAAAATAAATAACTACTTCTTATATTGTGTAGTCAAGGCGTAGCCCCAACAAATGTAGTCTCATTGAGTAAATTGTTATGCCCAGAATGTCGGAATAGTTAAGTATGTGTTGGTATTATAACTCTGTGAAAAAGATATAATTAAGTTAAGATTTTGTAGCAAATAGAAGGAAAAAAACTTGCATATTAGTTTCTATCTCAATATTTTTTGTAACTTAAGTATAATATGTGAAAGCCAATCAGTACTGCTGAACTAATTGTATAATCTTTGTACCGCTGAAGAAGAGTTTTGTCAAAACTATTTACAAATGTGACAATTCTTTCTTTCTCACCATCTTTTTGTATCCTATGGACTATCAATGCCTTTCCTGGACTAAGGATACAAAGGCAACTCACGTGTTTCTTAGCATCTTGTTAGTTCTGAATATTTGAACAATACATAAAAAGCTTCTTGGTACCAATTTGTAGTTTACCGAAATCACCATTTTTCACTTGAAATAGTGTTCTGATAACTTTCAGCATCTCCAAAATAATAAAAAGATTAAAAATTAATAATAATCATCATCATCACAAAAATAACGAATAAAATGATAAATATGATACAAATAAGGGACTAAGAAGAAAAAAAAACACATAAAAACAATAACTTAGTATCATCAATAACCATACTTAAAAACACTAAGCACAAACAAATATGGTATCAAAAACACATCTAGACAAGTTTCCTCAGTAAAAGTAGAAATACCAGCAGACAAATAATGAAATTTAAACTCTATGTGAACGAACATGCCTAAGGGAAAACAATATAAAATAATACTCTATGCTTAATGTTGTTTGCTCCACATTATCAGCCAAGAACTTTATATGCATAACCACGAAATAACTTCATGTGCCTATACAAAATAAAAAAAGTAGCAAAGATAATAAGGATTAAGGACTGAAACAAACACTCTCAATAGGTACCTGAAAAACCATACAAGTCAACTGGTAATTTTTTTTCCTCAACTAGTTTTTTCAGAGTTCACGAAACAATAAAGTGTATCTTTGTAATTTCCAACAAACAACAGTACACCCAATGATTGGTTTCATGATAACCAAAGTGCAAATATAAAAGATATTCAAAGAAAATGAGATAATATTTATTATATTGTGCCCTGAATACCTTCCGGGAATTTTTTTCACAAAGAAATAAATAAAAGTGCTCACCCTTAATCAGACAAAAATTACCATATCTCTACAATTACACAAAACACATAATCAAATACAATTAAAGAAAGTGAAAACACGATTAGATTCACTGTTACATACATTTACCTTGACTAAGTGTTATAGCTACAAGCCTACAAAGGATAGAGATGTGATGACATTTGATGGATTTAATTTTGATGCAGAATTTGTAGAACCTGATACAGGAAAGGAGAAAAAACACTAATTAAATTGTTCCACCATTTCATTCCTAACATAATCCACAACATCACAGAAAATTCTCATTGTTTTAAATTCTTTGCTCTACTCTTCAATTGACACACAAAACGAAACCAATAAGTGTTCATGGATATTGTATATAAAGGGCTCAAAATTCAGGTCAACGGGGGGTCAGGTTTGGGCCCAACCCCAAAATTTTTTGGTTCATTAACGACTCCAATTTCATGGCCTTAACCCAAACTGACCGTAACAAAAAAAAATTGTTTAGGGTAGGGTTGGTTTAGTTCCACTGACAAACCACTACACCGCCACTTCATCTCCACTCCTCTTCCACTAGCAACAATGAGTAGGGCTATAAATTTTGGGTTTAGGTTTAGGTTCGGGTCAAAACCTGAAATTTTCAAACAACTCCACCATCCAAAAAAGGTGATCTGACCCGACCCTATTGTCTGATGCGACCTAAACCAACCCTAACCCAGGAAAATTAGGTTAGGGTCGGGTCTTGGGCCTTGAAAATGAGTAAAATTGTCAAAAAAACTATTATCCATTTACACATGTCAAGTGCCAACACATATGAGAAATGCAAAACTCTTTAATGTAAAAGCAACTTCATAGCACATCTTATAGTCATATAAGTTAATCCAATACATAACACATTAAAATTTTCATCATTGTAATTAGCTAATCCATGACCGTAAGTCAATTAGCATATTACAAATTAATGAGCTATAAGTGAACGGCAACACAAATACTCAACAACTACAAGTCCATAAGCTGATCCAGTGATCCATAACCATAAGCAAAACCATAAAAAACCAACAGTAGTAAGCAGCAAGGAAAAAACAATAGTAGCAGCCAATAATCTGGCAATCCTTTATAGCAACAACAGCAGCCACCACCAGCAACAAGCTAGTAAAATAAATACAATATTACAATAGTATAATTAGTATAATTAACAAGGTAAAGTCTTAGATCAATTTAAATTTGAATCTACTAATTACCATAAACCTAAAAACTGAGCATTCGGATAAATTAACAAGGATAGACTCGCATGTAATAACCCTAAAAATTAAGAAAAAGAAAATTACCAAATTACCCCTAAATGCAAAATTACCATTTTACCCTTAAGGGTATTTTTGTAATTTTACCTATCAATTAATAAAATCAATATAAAATTAAGAATCTTGATCCTTAGATAATTCCTTTAGTGGTCACCAAGTCAAATTCCAAGTCGAAAGCTCAAAGTCATCTTCTTTAGGCTAAGGGCATTTTTGTCATTTTCAACTGAGCATCGGATGGAAAATCTGGGAGCACCATTGGATTCTTCTCGAAAAAATGAGTCAAGAGAAATTTACCTTACTCAATTCTGAATTCGTTTGCTTAGGTTTCCCAAAATTTAGCCAACGCGCATGTGGGGTTTAAAGCAGGTTCGTACTTTTGTTGCATAAGATAATTTCTTACCTAACCATAATTTCTATTTTATAATACTCCACAGCTGCATATACAGCCCCTAAAATTTAGAATTTTTATAGTTAATTCCTATTTTCTGCTTATTTATATTTTCCTTATTTTAAACACTTTATCTATTATCCTAATATAACTAAAACTCTTCTTTTAATTTATTACACTTGCCGTATCTCCCATAGGTTAAAAACTAAGTTAGCCATAAATTAAAGCATACAGCCTGCTGCCGCCTCTTGTCTTCTTCTCCTTCAACAACTCTCCACCACAACAAAACAAAAATTGGAACTTGGGAAAAAGGTCATTCACAATCTTTTGGTCCGCTTTACGACGGTTGTTCATCTACGCTTATTTCTCCATCAAACCGTGTAAGTCCAGCCATTCATGTTTTGATTCTTGGCTCTTCCAAATTATTGGAACATTAATTTAATTCCATATTTTACCTAGATTTATTAGATTGAGGAGAAACCCTATTGGAACACAAAAACAATCCTACACGCATCGGCGATTCCGAATTCATTTGATTCTATATCCCTCTTTTAATTTTTTTTTCCAGCACCTAAAGGCCTTATATCTTTGCTGTGAATATTTGGTAGATTATCATTAATCCAAGTTTTGGGTTTTTCCACTCGTTTCTGGTGCAATCTTGTCCATACTTGGTTCTAAGCCCCGGTAAGCCACCGTAGCCTCTTTTAAAAATTATCTTGGCTGCCAATTTCGAATATTACAGCCCTAATAATTCTCTTTTCCTTGCTGTCCATGTTGTTATAAAGGGTTAGAAAATCCTTACTTGAAGGTTTGGTGCTTCTTTGGACTCCCGGAGCGCCAGAGATCCCGAAAACACATCGGTAACCGAAATAAAAGCTTTTTCCTTCCAAGATCATTTTTTAAAGCTACTAAATGAGTATATAACTCAGTGTGTGGCCGCTGTAATTTTTAGGATCAATATCAAGAAGGCTCCCGGCACGATCCCGAATAGGCACGAGGCCATCGAAGACACCCCGAGACCCTTTTTGCCCACTAGGTAAAATTTCGGCCTAGATGTTAAGAACATGAACTTTCCAAGTACCATTTCGGAAAATTTCTAAATTTTAGCACATTTTCTAATTTTCTACCTTACTAACATTTTGTAGGACCGTCCTAGGAAATCACGCCTTTCGCCGTATTATTTTGAACTAGGTAAGGGGGAAGAGCGGGTTAGTTCTCGTGGGCCCTCTTAGGCCCAAAATAAGCATTAACCCGAATAATAAATTTTAAGTAAAAAATTGGGCTAAACAAAATCTTTAAATGCATGGCAACATGGGTAGGGTAATTAATTAGTTTTTCTAGAATTTTATTTTATTTTATTTTAGTTCTCTTCCATTGAGATGTAATTTTGGTTGGTTAGTTGTATGGTTGTAATGATGTGATGTATGATGTATGTTTGGCGCTAGTATCATACTAGGACCGCTTGTAACAAGAATTAAATTAGAAATATGTTAGGACCGCCTAAATAAACACCGCTAGTACCATGTTTAGGGCCGGCGAGACAAACATCGCTAGTACCATGTTTAGGGCCGACAAGCTCACTAGCAACATGATGAGATTGGAAGCAGCCGTTAGTGGCATGTTAGGGCCGTAATAAATTATTATAAGCCGATAGATAAAGGATTAGGAGCGTAAATGCTAAATGACCAATTTAGAAAGAATTCACGAGAAATGAGATGAACATTTATCACAAATACACTTAAAAGATATCATTAATTGTCATGACATCATGTAACACTAAACTAAGATAACACGATAAAAGAAATAGGATGCACTAGAATCATGGCATTCTACTAAAAAGCGCTAAAATAAAATGAGCTACGGTCATGCATCAATTGGTTGTTGCATATAATTGATGTTTGTCATACACAAGATTGCATTAAGTAAAAGATTTGAAGAGTAAGATAAAATACGAGGCATGCAAGGTTGGTGATGAACCATATCTACATGACCTAACAAGCCGTAAATTTAGACGAGAGGTTCGGAACGGACGATTTGAACCCGAGAGGCATGTTAGGGTGGCGGCGGACCGTCCCTAGTGATGACCCGATATTGACACGGAGCATGGAGATATGATTTGTGCACTGTCAGACCATAGCTGGCGAGGGACCATGCTTATGGCTGGTATCATGAGAGGCTCTACCTCGGCGTAGGTATCCCAGGAGGCTCTGGCTTGGTGGCATCCCTAGTGGCACTGCCTAAGAGTTATCCCGAGAGTGGGTGATGTACACACTCACCACCTTAGGTTCGTCCGATAGCATTTAAGTATTGGATTAATTGATCGATCAATAAGATATTATTTAATCGATAAAAGGAATTATGCATATGCATGGTAGTTCAAGCATGCTAGTATGACTTTGATATTATTGTTATGATGTTGTATGGAATTGTTCTTTAATTAAATTGCTACAACTTAAAGTTTATTATTCGTTGTTGTTTGTTACGGGAATATTAGGACCCACGTGATATGCCTGATACTTCCCCCTTACTGAACAAGTTGTGGTCACCCTTCCTTCTAACATGTTTTTCTTAGGTGAGTACTGTGAGGAGACAGAGTACACTGAACCATATAATGAGATTCAAGATATGGAGCAGACTGAGTGAGGGTACGCTGTAGCCCCTCGAAAGTAAAACTGGCTGGGACTGGATTTCAACTTTGTGTTATTTGATTTCTAAAGAAACATATGGTTTGTTTAAATTGACACATTATGCGCATATTAGTTTTCCTGGGATTGTCACTTAACTACTCTGATTTCATTTAATACTCTCATTGTTTGGAAAATAATTTAAATAAAAATATTTTACCTCATACTTCTTAAATTATTTTTAATTAAATGCTTTATAATTCTGAGAATTTAAAATATCTTTTAAAATTAAGGTTCATAAAATTGGGGGTGTAACATCGCAAGTATCATTCAGTCCCAATTTTTTTTTATTTATATGCTCCAAATTAACAAAGCATAACAGAAATTTATAAGCATTACTCGGCCTAAGTCATTTGACCACCATCACACCATAACAAGCAACTCATAAATCCAATTAAATTATCAAACTCAACCAAATCTAATATTAATCAAACATTGCAATCGAATTGTTTAGGCTGAATCCCATACCGATATACCTTAAACCTAAATTTCAATTGAAAATGTGAAACTTACAGTGAATGTTAGGGAATCCCCTTGGAGTGATCCACCGTTTGGCGAGAGGGCCGCGTCTGCCTGGTTTCACTCGTGATGGTAAGGGTGCAACGGAGGGAGCAAGACGGAGGGAGGGGCGGAGATGCGGCGGAGCTGGGCTCCAAAGAGCAGACTCTATCAGCAGAACAGGGAGGTGAGGAGAGAGCAACAGCAAATTGCTGCGAGGGCCGAGGGGTAGTGGGTTGGGATTGGGGGGATAATAGCCCAGTCCGGTTGAGCTTAACAGCCTTTGGTTGACGTGTTTTGGCTGTTTTTCAACAAGGGGAATGTGGTCCTGTTAATGTATGCCTCTAAAGTTGGTTGTGATCTCAAGAGTGCCATGACTTTATCAGTCACGTGTTGCCCTTCCTCCAGTAGTTCCACTTTTACTACTTGACGCCCCTGTTTGAATAGAGGGGAGAGGGTGGAAATGGGAGGAGACGCCCCCTCCCGTCCGTGTTTGGATGGGAAGAAATGGGAGGCAGAGGCTAAGAAGGGATGAAACACTTCCCTCTTTTATCCCTTCAACAAGTTTATTTCACAATCCCCCAAATCGGGGGTAATCGGAGGGAAGGATTTGACGAAATCGATTAAATTTTCTCATTCTCAAAATTGCCCTCTCACTCGTGAGCGAATGCTAGTAGCAGGAAGTGGCGGTCTGACGGTGACAGCGGCGGCACATGCCGTTTCTCTGTTTTTTTGGGCTCTGTTTCTTTGCTCTGTTTTTTTCGGCGATCACGTCGGGCGGCGGAGGGTCAAAGAGGCGGCGGCAGGACTAGGTGATGAGGCCGAAATGGTTGGGTGGTTTTCCAGTAAAGGGTTAACAGGTGTGTTGGGTCTGTGAAGAGAAACTCTGAGAAAGCTTTTTGAGGTATATGTAGCCTGTTTTTACATCTTTTGGCGGAGCGAGTTAAAGAGGGGCTATTAATCTTTGAAAAGCCTGCAAGCTTTTTTACATGGCACTAAGCTTGTAGGGCACTTGAGAATAAGAAAGTACGACAAGACAGACGAGAAGGAAAAAGAGAGTAAAAATATTGTATTTAAATAGAGCATCCACCATTTTCCTGTTGAAAGAGAAAGGCAAAGGGTATTGAAAATAGTGGTAACATTATTGCACTTGGAAACAGTCATGCGACAAAATATGCATGGGATCGAACATTCGGATTTTTTTTCTTTTATTTTTTATTTATTATTTATTTTTTCGTTTGCCAGTATAATGTAGTGCTATCATTTCTACTAAAATTTTATTAAACTTTAAAATTTGGTAGTAAATTTTTTATAATTATGAATTTGGCAAAAAATACTATAATTATTCTATGGATTCAACATCTAAAATTATGTTGATTATGTTTTTTAATAAGTTCGTACTTATATTATACTTAGAAAAATAATTATAAAAAATTCTCATATTTTACAAACTTTCACTTATTGCATCTATATACAGAAATTTTGTTACTACAAGCAATTTATCACATTTTTTGTTCTATGTTTTGTTTTCATCTTCAACCTTTTTGGTTTTTTCTCTCTTGTAGTGACATTAGTTTGTTTCTTTTTTTTCCAATGATGGCAGTGACGATTCACACTAGATCTAGTTCTTAATGATAGCAGTAATGATTCACATCATTTCCTTAATTTGGCTTTATACATTTCTTTGTCACAGACTAGATCAACGGATATACTTTTCTCTATCCATTTGGATGGCAGGTCCATAAGTTTCTTTTTCTTTCATTTTACTTTATACTTTTTTTACGCTAAGCACATGTCACTAATGAGATGTTCTTGTGTGTAATTTTATAGGAAGTAATTATTGAAGGTTCAGACAAAGTATTCAAAGGATTCTCGAAGAAAGGATGCTGTGGAGGATAAAATGATGCCAAGATAAGTGTGAACCTTGTTTTATTTAGTTCATACCTAGATTATGTGTCTAAGTTAATTCCATATAAAGATATACCTGTGTCTGTATATTGTGCATTCAATTAGAGATAATTTTTAATGTATTTTACACATGTTTAACACTATTTAAAATTATCTTGACAGTTACTATTTAGTTCATTAAGTGCGTGGTCCATATGTGAGGGAACTTTGTTTACCCTAATATAGGGTGTTCCAAGATCTTAAGATATCAAGATTTAGTAATCCTTCTCTTAGTTGCAAATGGTTAAGCTAATTCTTTAGTTGCAAATGGCTAAGTTAATACTTGCGTTGTTTAAAACTTTATATGACACCATTTGATTATCCTATGACATGAATCAATGCATGTTTAACTTCGACATTTGGAAGAGAAGTAAAAAATAAAACCTTTCAAAATACTTTCCATGACATTCATAAAACACTTGAAACACATACCAAAGTCATATAAACATGTTTACTTAAACTTCAAGCATTAGCTTATGTACACATAACACTTAGCTTATGTACACATAACACTTAGCTTATGTACATCCATAAGCAACCATAGTATGTGTATAGACATATACACTAAAGAAGTCCATCACACTTGTCAAACTAGAGGTACACTAGTACCCAACATGTACAAAGTTTGAAACTATCAAAATAACTCCCACCTGAGCACAAAGCTCCAGAAATGAGATAACCAGTTTTCCTTGTGCACTTCGCCTATATTTGTCAAGGTTATATTAAATAACTCACTTAGTACATTAGTATGACTAACTTATAACTTAGAATCATTAAAGGTTCATGATACTTTAAATACCTATGCCAAAAACCTTGCTTAACAACCCTTCAGTGGGTGTTAGACTTCACACTATTTGTATCTGCACCATGTGGCATTTAAGGGAATGAGAATTACAAATTCTCAGTAAAGTATCAAATTCCTGCAAGATAATCTTTAGGACTCAACGTATATAACATATATACACATCTTAACGTGAGCGCAAAACATTCCGACGTCTTAACTAATGGCCACTAGTACGGGTTCTATGGTGGGGAACCCATCCTTAACCTAGTCCTTTTTACAAGAGATTAACTCTTGCCTTAGCAAGCTTGGCTTGCCACTTACTTACCTTTACTCACACTATACAAGAGTTCTTAAACTTGGTGGCTCATTCTTGCCAAGCTTGGTAGCTTAGCTAGGGTACTCTTTGAACCTTAAAGCCCATATTGAATACTTAGTACCTGTATGCATACTTAAGGGCTATTTAATTACTTAGTCCTTAAGCCACTTCTTGTCCACTTCTTACTCTCTTAATTAATGCATTGTAAACAAAATTCATAATGCATCAAGTTTAATTTAAACTTAAAATCCCTTACCTGAAATAGTTAATGCAAGCAAACACCAACTTCAATGTCCTTATGGTCTCAGTTTTTGTATTCTTCTTTATACCCTTTATAGTAGCTTGAGTATTTCTCTTTTAATTAATCATTTAGCTACATAAATAAATCATAATTAGGATAATACTACAACATTCCTTATGATTTAAGTGGTTAGGATTAACTCTCTCATTGGACTCTAATTAACCGGCCTTTTACTCAACAAATACATAAAAAAATGTTTCTTGGTCCTCTTTGATTTCTTATTGCTAGCATAACAAATCTAACAATTAACTAACAAAAAGGCCATTATTTCTAATTTTATAACTTCTTCTCAGCTAAAGGAACCAAAGGAAATAAAATGGTTCCCTTACCTCTCCAAATTCAACCGTAGCCTTAGGTTTCTATAAATTTCTTACTTGTTTCAAGCTTTCATGCTTGATTCTCTCAACAAACAAGCTTGAAACCAATTTAATTAGCAATATCAGCCCCTCCACCATCAACTTAAACCAGAAAATTAAGGGAAAAATAAATATTTAGAAAATTAAAGGAAAAATAAATATTTACTTACAAAAAATGAGCTCAAAACTTAGCTCTTTATGCAAGAAATCCTTCTTTTCTCCCAATTGTCCCTTAAATTTGTGATTAGTTTGGTGGATTAGAGCTTGGATGGTGTAGTCATGGAGGTTTGATGGAGACGGAAGGACACTTTCGGGTGGCGGCCGGATATGTATGAAGAAGACAATGAAGAAAAATTAAACCAAATCAACTTTTGTATTCTTTATCACTTAAACGCATGTGCCAAGCACATGGTTCCTTATAGACATAGTCTTCAACTTTTGTCTCCAAAAACAACAACCTAGAAACTTCTAGAACCAAATCCAGCATTAAGCCGCACTTGGATCCTTAATTACACGCCTAGTCCTCAGCTTTAACAGATGTACAATTTAGTCCCAATACTTCTAAGGGTTACACATAAACCATCTGTGGACAATCTAGTCAATTCATAATTTGACAAAGGTAGAGCAGGAATTATGAAAAATGGTGACACTTCAAATTCAATAATTTTCTATCCTCTATCCAACCATGCAATAGAAATGGGTCACTATATGAAATGAAAAAAATGTCCTTCTTGGTCCAGTTTATTTAAATGACCAGTTTTTGTCATTTTTAAGCAACTATACTTTATTAAATTGAGAATTTGTTTGCATTAAATATTCTAAGTATATTAAATTACTAAAATAACCAAAGTTATCTCAGTAATTATGATCTAAATATTTGGAGAGCCGTAACACCATATGATTACACAGCTTAAAAAATGAAGAGCAGTTGAGGTTCTCAGCTTATAACAATAGTTTATACTCGCACATTCCCATAATGGAAGGATTATTATTTCAAAAAGAAATAATTTATACCCGTGACAAGGGTAATTTTTTCAAAAATTTGTCAATTAAGTAACATGCATCTGTCTTCACTATGCGTTTGGAAATGTAACGTGGTTTGGTTATTTATGTAAAAGGTGGATTCAATAAAATGAAAACCAAACACATAAACAAACATCCTGGGAAAGATAAAACCTTACAATTGAAATAAAATAGGCAGAACATGTTTGAAGTTCAATTGCATTTTATAGGGAAGCATTATTGTTTGGGCTTAAAATGTATTTTTTTTCTTGGTGAGAAAAGCTAACCACATTGCATTGCCAAGCTAAAACAGCCAGCAAGTAACTAAACCTAGAATTTGGGGGAAGCAACTTTTTTTTAGGTTGAAAATGTATTTTTCGTTGGAAAAAAGGAAGTAACCACAATGCATTTCCATAAAAAATAACTGTGAGGAAAACCAAAATTATTGCATGTTGGTTACTTTATGCTTTCTTCAAACACTTGCATAACCTATTTATTTCACTAAGAAGCACACTTATTTATTTATTTAAAATCTAAAGCATAAAATTTGGTAAAAATTAAATAAGAACCTAGGAAACTGTTGTTTAAGCTACTATTTGTGGTGCTAGATGTTGGTAGAGAATTGAACCTAGTTCAACAAATAAATAAAGGCAAAAGAGGCAAAAAAACCACTGATCTTTTCACCTCAACGTGTATCACCCACCGTTATTTTTTTTACAGTTAAATCGCCCATGAGCTAATATTAGCCACTAACGTAACATCTGTCTAGCTATATGATGATGTGGCAAATTTTAATGATGTGATGACATACGTGGCTATATATGTGGCAAGCTTGTGTACAAGAAAAAAGTGAAAACTCCTAACTTTACTCCTAAAATTTTATCTAATACTACAAATACCCAACAAAGTTTATTCCCAAATGACAATCTTGACAGAATCAGACACTACCAGTGGCGGCCCCTCCAGCAGGCGAGCTACTGGAGAAGTTGTCTCCAAATGGCGGACTCTGCCCAAACCCTTGAACAGATCATCGTCAAGGACCAGATTTGAGATCAGAAGATCCTCATCATCATCCTCGCTTTGCACATCCATCATCTCCTCCTCCACGACCATCTGCTCCATTTCTTCATCCACCTGGCTATCCTCAACCTCCGTGTATTGCGCCGACAATGTCTTTCCAATTGCTACCGTGGAGCTAGTAGTAGAGAGCAGGGAAGAGCAGGAACCCTCCATGGCTTCTGCTGCCAAACTCGGACCAAGCGATGTCATACGCTATCATCGGTGTCATAGGCGATTACTTCGGTTATAGAGGGAAAAGTGGGGAGAGGTCCAGAATGTGGAGGCAGCCCTTGCTGAGGATGCTGAAGTTCTGGGTAGTGGCGACAGCGAGACGGGACTTGTAGAAAGGGGATGGTTTTTCGGGCATAATTTCTAGTTTAGGGGCCTATGTGCATGAATTAAATAGTTTGAGAATAGATGTTGTAATTTACCCAGAAGGATAGTAATTATGTGGCATTAACAAAACGAAATATTCTAGAGAAAATGGAATATTCCGCCCATAAAGTTGCATAAGTAGCTAGGCCGAATGGCTGTATATAAGGGGCAAATAGACATAGCCCGAAAATGGATGTATCCAAGGATCATATATGTAAAGATTTCAGCTGGAATCAGAAGATGGCCTTGTGGTTCTAGTGAAATTGGTAGGCCTTAGGCGATGACTTAGAGTTAGATGAACCTAAGAGCTGTTGGGGCTAAGGACACCCCGGGAGTGTCTATGTATTTTGCTAGCTAGCTATGTTATGAGCAAGCATTAGGATTCAGTTTTTGGGTTAGGGCGACCCAAATTCAGAGTCTGGGGCCTTATGTTTTAGGTATAGTTTGGTTAATAAAGTTAATGAAATGAATATAGATTAAGGAAATGCTTGCTCGGCCTTGTTGGCTACCTCAGGGTAGCTGGTGTGTGGTGTGTGAGTTCTGTTTCCTTTGTTGCATTGGTTGCATGTGTTGACCTTATCTATTATTGTTATTATATATATTGCTTGTATCTTGTGCTTTCTATGTTTTCCTTTGTTCGCAGGTATACTGCTGTTAAATTAAATTTAGACTTTAAAGTTGTTATTGTCTCTTATTGAGTTTCACTATAAACTCACCCCCATTATGTTTACATTTTTGTAGTTCATTTAATTGCTGTTGTGGCTAAAATTGGCTTGGAGTTGAATAAACCTCTCTTATCTCCTGGATGATGATTTGAAGATTGAGTCCTGGATTATGGACTTCTGAGACCAAGATCCTTACTATGATTATGTAGCACTTTATGTGTGTAGGCTGAAAAGCTGGTTTGTTACGTATTGTACTTGGCATTTGTGCCATGTATCAAAATTGTATATAGGTTGTAAAGCTGTTACTTTGTACCCAATTGTTGAACATTAACTTGGGTAATAAAGATGTTTTCTATGTGAATTTTTAGAAATCCATTTTATATTTCTTGTTTAATGAGCTTTTCAACAAAGTCATGTTCTTAACTTGCGAAGCTGTGTTTGCTTTATCAAAGAAATTGTTTATAAGAATGAATGAAGTGCATAGGCTTGGGGCAGTTTTGGGCATGACAGACGTGGTATTAGAGCTATGGTTTTATCTAGGACTTTATGTGAACAGAAAAGAGAGGTAACAAAGACCACAGCAGTGTATGTAGGCCATTAGGGCTGTAGGCCATTGAGGCTATATGTGCTATTGGTCTAGGCTATAAAGCTGTATATGTTGAACTAAGACCAATGGTTATGAGCTTTTGCTAATAGGTTCCATGAATGATTTGTGACTTACTGAGCCCATTTTGGGTATAAAACAACTTGGGAAAAAGGGAAAGTGTAGCTGAAGTTAGAAAATAAAGGTTTATGACTGATTTCTTGGAACCTGAGTGCTAGATTTGGAAATAAGCCTCTATGATGGGTTCTTTGAATTGGAACAAGTTATATATGATCAAAATAGGAATTTGGAAAATTTTGACGGAATTTAGAGTATTAGAACTCAAGAAGCTATTTTGAGTTCTAGTTTTCTAGTAAGACTACCTGCAGAAAAAGAAATGCTTCAGTCGTTGGGTTAAAACCTTTAAAAGTGGAGTTTTGGGAATGAAACACTTCCCTTATGACTAAAGTAAGGTTCCTGCAAAGTTTCATCCAAGTTGGAGCAGCAGAAGTTAAATCCACTTTACAAATGCAAGTTGTGAAAACTATGACCAACAGAACTGGTTAAATACCAAATTTTGGTTCTGAAGCCTTAAATTGAGATTTTTGGATATAAATATGTTTCATTATAAAAATTTTGCAAAGTGATTAAATTATTGTTAAGGAAATTAGGCCTTAAGGGCTGAATTATTCTTGGCATTTAACCAAGGGACTCAATTGTACAATTGAGGAAAACTCTACTACATTATTTAGTAGGTTTATTGATAGGAGTGAAAGGCGAAGGGATAAATTGAAGCATGCAAAAGAGATCAAGTCCCAAACTTGAATTTTTTCCCCCCGTAAAGATATGAACTCAGGCAGAAACAATTTTTGGCTGGAATTTTGTGTTATTGTTGAACGAAAACACAATGAGATGCTGATTGTGGTACGAATTCAACCTAGCGAAGGAGAAGAATGGCAGATTTCATTGGATTATGGGGAGATTTCCTCATGGTTCTCCTTGCATGTTTCGATTTTGTGGTAAACAATTGGTTGATCATTAAGCATGGCTAAATTAGCTGAAAAATCATAATTTCTGGTTCCAGGGATGGACGATCAAGCCTGGAGATTTTAGGCTGAGTGTTGTTGTCTCAGTTGAAGCTTGTATTGATGAATAAGATTGTTATTCGCCAAGGCCATGTAAAGCAATTTGCTTGGGTAGTAGCGAATCAGACCTGAACATGAACCAGCATTGTCTTATCTTCAATTTCCAGAATTTTGAAAGCACAATTGAAATTTCAATTCAGGGAACTTACGGCCTGATCAAAGAATTGCTCGGTCAAATATTGCTAGTGGCTCAACCTGTTTGTGAATGGAAGTAAGCTAAATCCATTTTATATTTCTTGTTTAATGAAGCTTTTCAACAAAGTCATGTTCATAACTTGTCGAGCTGTATTTGCTTTTTCAAAGAAATTATTTATAAGAATGCATGAAGTGCATAGGCTTGGGGCAGTTTTGGGCATGACATGTATAGTAAACAGATTCCGATTTCACACACGGATGTATGGTTTGACTAAAACAACGGCCAATTGGGGTGTAATGGTTAAAGGTGAGACATATAGGTTGGGGGGTTTCGACTTTTATGGAATTATTGATAATATTATTGAACTAGAGTATTCTAGAGCGTCTGCCAATAAAGTACTTTATTCAAGTGCACATGGTTTGATTCAACTCGTGGCATTTGTGCACATGTTCATTTCGATTTAGTTGATGTGATGTGTGTTAGTGTTGTGCCCAAAAGCCAATCATGAAATGATTGTATTTTTGCACATTGAGTCATGATATTTTATTAAGGTATTAATCTAGCAGTTATGTTTGTTGTTTTGTTTCTGCATAACGTAATAAACATAATTGTAACCCTAGAATAATGATATTCTTAAATGTCCCTGGTCTAGTATTATTGTGGAACGGGTTATAATAATACATAACGACTAGCATATGTGGAGACTAATATGAGATATGTAGTCTACATATAGGTACAAGTTGGAGAACTTGTGTACTAGATCGACCACCATGAGAACGCTACATGGATTGTTATATGAGTGTCATAAGTGATTCTCATAGTGATCATGGTATATGTAGTCCTTTAACCTAAGATCAACAAGGTTCCCTATATGTGAGTCACATACTTTGATACTTTCCTTTGTTGTTCGTAACTGAGTGAACTTGAAGGAGGTCATTGGTATGTCACATATCATGTGGAGGGATTTGTATGATCAAGATGAGATTTTTCCCTCCTATGTAACGGGAGTGATATCTTCGGGCCCCTTGATAAAGTGAGACTTAGAAAATGCATGGCTATGCTCGGATGAGTTGATATACGATATCAATGTCATCAATTTAAGTTAGTCTACTCGGTAATCAAGAAACCAAAGATTGAGCTATACGAGAGTGACACATTCCATGTCTCATGCCTATTCTTGATATCTTGGACAAAGGGACAATGACATATATGGGTAATGATCATAAAGGTATAGTTGAATCATTGATAATCTTGTCACTTGGGTAGCAATGATGTGTTGCTAAACACCGCTTATTGCTTATGATCATAAATGTGATTTATGATCATTGTCAACGTGGTAAAAGCCTATTGGGTCACACACATAGAGCTATTTGGATTATTAGAGTGCATGGGCTAAATATTTGGGTTATGGTTTCATAATAATTTTGTGTTAATAATGGGCCCAAAAGTTGAGCCATTATTAAGCCCAAAATTAAAGCCTAATTGGATTAGGGCTTTGAAACCTATTAGGCCTAGAAATTAAGTCTCACTATAAATACAACTTTTAGAGAAAAATTCGCAGCCTTTACCTTAGCCTCCCAAAAGAGGACAGCTACACCATTCTCTTGCGATTTCTTGGAGGACGCAAGCTAGCACTATGAGCGCAAGAGAAACGCATCTGCCGAGATGTGGTGGAAGCGTGGTGATCCCGAGAAGCTCATGTGGATACCATAGAGAGCTTGAACACGTCAATTGTTCAGGTTTTTGTGATTCGACTCTAAAGTTGGGCGAAATATCTCAACCGAATTAGGTATGAAAATTTTGGAACATCTGATTTACCTCATTTCACTTGGATCCTGGAGGGTTTCGGTTAAATTCCGTTACGCTTGTTTGGCTCCCAAAACCCTACAAAGTGGAGATTGAGGTTAAATCCACCGGAGCCTTTCATTCTTGCCCGTCAAGCTCAACAAGTGTACTATACCAAGTATCCCATTCTTCGTTACAAAACTAGTAGGTGGCCATTAGAATCAAACCTTGTTTATTTGTTGAGTGTGACATGGCTGATAATGTGGACGACCAACTTAACATCTTCTCCGCACATGGAGCAACTGATGAACCATTCTAACAACTTAACGTCGAGAATGAAGTAGCTATGTCTGATTCGCCCGAACTTGATACTATTAACATACTAGCTGACTTGACCGCATACGGGGATGTTCTTCCATAAAATATTGGTCATACCACGATTGACCTGAATGATGACGTCGAGATGTCCAAAGATGATGAAGATGACATTCAATTGTCTAAAAATGATGATGATTAGTTGTGCAAAAACTTCTATTAGGGTGTTTATAACAATTTGTTGCGTCAACATTTATTACAATATAATTTGGTCTATTTTAATTACTTATCTATTACTTATTTATATTTTAATTATTTATAGTTTAATAAATTATATTTTAATTACTTGTATTTTAATTAGTTATATCATTTTAATTAGTTATATTATTTTAATCAGCTATATTTTAATTAGTTATACCCAAACTAACTTAGATGTAATTATTAATATTTTAATGTGTTATATTGGAGTCAATGCTACACCTTGGAAATAACTAAATCAAATATTAATGCTCTAGAGGAAAAGTTTAAAATTTGAAAATGGTTGCTCATTTGGTCGTTAAGTGGAGGGACAAAAAATTTGGGTGCCCGTTTAAACAGTCACACAACGGTGACTCTAATAGCTAAATTATCATCATGCCCATATCCTTCATAATAGTCACCGTTTGCATAACAAACAAGAAGGTCTCTTCTGCCCTTTCATTTTTATTGACCATTTAGGCAACCGTTAATTCGGTCACTCCCTTGCAAGCTTTTAAAATCCCGTTCTCATCTTTAAGCAACTCACCAAAACCACACATTTCTCTTCTTTCCCACTTCTACTTGCTGAGGGATTTGTGCTTGCCAGTGCTTCTCCAAATTCGCCTAGAATTTCTCTCAAATAGGTAAGTTTCTCTCAACATTTCTCAAATATTGTAGGTTATCTAGGCGAAAAATGGTGTCAAATTCAGGATGATACAAATTTTTTTTCCTTGCCAGCAAAAAGTTGCTACAATTTGTTGCATTCTTCTTAAGGAATATTTTATTTCATGCATGGATGCATCTACTGGTGCAATTTATATGTGCAAAATTTGTCATCTTTCTTTGGCAAATTTTTTCTCACTAATATTTTTTTCCTAGAATTCTCTGCTATTTTGGTTTAATTAGTATATATGTGGTAGGATTTTTTGGTTGCCTGAAATTTCTCTCAAATTTTTTATCCAAAAATGCCTAGAATTTTTCTCAAATTAGTTGTATTCCAATTTTTTCCAAAATCACCTAGACTTTCTATCAATTTATTTGTTTTATTCTATAGAATTTTTTTCTGTGTGTTTTTTTTAAAATTTTTTGCTATTTTTTTAATCTGTATAAATGTTATACAATGTTTTTGTTGCTGAAAATATGATATTAGACATAATTATAGGCACATATTGTTGGTGGAATCTATATAAATTACAGAAAATATTGTAGTGAGTTAGCTATTTTTTTTCCTATCACTATTCTGTTTTAGGTTAAATGCTTTTTTTTATCAATTACTACAATTAGATTTCACTAAAAATTTTGTTCACTAAAAATTTAGTTTACTAAAAAAATTTTGCACCAAAAATTTAGTTTACTAAAAATTTCACCTAATTCATTTTAACCTAAGTCAATTAACTTCAAAATGACTTATTTTTATTCTTACATATTTTTTACCTAGAACTAATTTTAATTAAAAGCTAATATTATGTAGCTGCAATAATCCATTGAAAATACAATTTTTGTAATCTTACTAAATTTTTATGAATTTTAGAAAAATTATAAAAATTTAATAATATCATGAAAATTTACTTTCAAATGGATTATTGCATCTACATACTATTGGCTTTCAAATGAAATTAGTTTAAGGTAAAATATATGTGAAAGTAAAAATTAGTTAGTTGATTTAAGTTAAAATGAATTGGCTCTTAGTTTACAAAAAAAATAGTACACTAAAAATTTAATTTACTATAAATTTTAGGTGCATAGTACTAAAATTTTTAATTTATATTTCTGTGTATTCCAGCACTTTTAGGTGGTGACACGTGGGCCCACTCCATTTGGACAAAATGGTGATCAGGATTTATCACGTGGCTAGTTTGGTCATGGGAGGGGTTTGTCTGTGCAGGATCAGCCATTTGTGCATAGAGGTGGGGGGACCGATATTGGGTGTTATATTTATTGGGCAGATCTAGCCACTAGTGGGGGTTCTTAACTTGGCGTGATCTATCTTCGAGTGCAGCGTCCCAATACCTACATTCATACATTTCCACTTCTGCTCAACGTGAGGGGGTGATTAGAGGGAGTCACTTTGACATTGGTGATTTTCCCAAACCACATGAGCCACCTGCCCCAGTGTCAGAGTTTGGTTCTAAGTACCAGTGAACTGACACATTCAGTCATGATGCCATCTCAGACACACAACAACAAGTTCATCAAGAGGATAATTCCACGACGTGTTATTATCCCATCTGAGTAAGTTCTGATAACATATGTATGATAATTTTGTTATTATTATTATATTTATTACCTGTTAATTGTTATTGAATTGAATAATTTTTTTTGTAGCTTTCTCCGTACCAAAGCGGTTCGTGATAAGGCTAGCAACATCTCACTATCTCTTTTTAAAGGTGAAGTTGCAAAGTTCAAGGATCTCAAGAAGACCAGAAGGCAGGAGTATCTAGATATGCTACAGGTAACTGTAATTTTTACATATTATTTTTTTAGGACATTGTACATTAATTATATCATAACCATTGTTTGTGTTGTAAAATTTTCAGCAAACATATAGATGGGTACTTGAGGATGACTTAGCAGTCAAGAATGCTTATTTTGACGTGCTAAGAAAAAGTCATAAGAATAAGCTAAGTAAACTACAGACTGCAGCGATAGAGATAGTGGGTCCTGATTTCTACCTGGAGCAAAATTACTTTTGTCTCATCCCTCATCGGCCAGCTAAGGTTGCATCTACCGATTGGATGAAGTTGTGTGAAACTTGGAATACCCAAGACTAGAAGTAGAAGAGCTTATAAGGGAAGAAGAATAAAATAGGGAATGATGCTCCACTAGATGCTAGGAGCCAAAGCATTCCATGGGTAATCTAACAAAGGAAATGTTCTTCGATAAGATGGTAAATTTTCAATTTCCTTTCATATATTTAAAGCTAAAATTGCAATGGCCTTTTGAGATGAATAGGCAGGCAAAGCGGCATGAGTTTTATGAGAGAGCCACAACAAAAAAAGGTACCACGGAAAGGTTTTCTAAGTCACAAAGGAAGCTATAGGTTAGAATCAAATTATGTTATGTTGTCATGTATTTATTTTTCAATTTATTTTTTGTACTCACTTTTATAAATTCCTAGGAGGACTACATGGTACAGGTTAGATTACACCACAGGAAAAATCCAAAGTATCATCCCCAATTCAACCTAGTGGCAAGGCAGATGGTCACGGGTGGGCCCAAGAAAGAAGAATGGTCTGGTGTCCAAGAGTTTCTTGCATTTCCTAATAAATATCAGCATTCACAATCCGAGTAGTTGACAAAAAGATTGCTACATTTATTTCTTTATATCTTTCCAATGTTTTTAGTTATATTTTTTTTTTTACAAATTAATTGCATGTCTTGCTTAACTTCATTACTTGTTATGTGCTTTCTTTATAAACACAATAGGGTTACTTTGATTCGTGCACTGAGCAACAATTTCAGTACTTGACAGCTAAAAATGAGTCTTTGCAAGCTACAGTTAAGGACTTGCAACAAAAGGTTTATGAGACTCAACAACTTGCCTTTTTATCACAGATGGAGCATGCCAATGCCATGCAGCTTCAGTAAATGAAGATGAGGGCCGTGCAAGAGAGAGTGTAGAGAATTGAGGAGCGTGATAGTAGAGATCTTCAGGCAGCATTAGCTACCACACTCACAACGATGCAGTCACTTGGATTCCTTCGACCTGGTGTAGACCCATTTTTTATTCCCAGAGCATTGAACACACATGTAGCTTCATCATTGTCACAGAGGAGGGCAGAGGAGGAGGAGGAGGAGGAGGAGGAGGCGGCGGCGGCTCAACAGCCGCATGATTAGTTTAGGAGGGATTACATAAGGCACTAGTATTAAATAATTTTATATATTATTGTAATTTGATACTTTTTATTTAAATCATGGATGTTTAAATTACATAATATTTATATTCTATATTTGGAGCTTTTTTTTGTTATTAATAATTTATTTTTTTATATTTTTTTATTAATTTATTCATTAATTTATCTAATAATATTTCAAAGTTAATTTACATATTAAAACATAAATAAAGGGCGACCATCTCTGGTGGTCACTACAAGCAAACATTTTTCATGGTCCCCATGAGTGACCGTTCCTTCTGGTCGCTATAGCAACCGTAATGTTTCGGTCGCTATGTCGACCGTCCTAGTAACCGTTACATTTGGTGGCAATCTTCGGTCACCTTCCCCTAGCGACTAGGGTTTTTCTGACCATTTCACAACCACCACATTTGGTCGCCTAAAAGGCAATATAGTGACCATCTAGCCACCATTTTGCCGGTCACTCCATGCTGTTTTTGTTGTAGTGAGCTAAAGAATAACAACAAGAACTCTAGCAAGACGTAATTACGCCGCATAAGGAGGAATTACCACCGGATCTACCAAGGAAGAAAGAGAGTCAAGGAATATCATCTACCTCTACCATATCCTTCCTGTTTATCACCAAATAAAGATGAACAATGTGCTAAATTTTTTGCTATGTTTAAACAACTCTAAATTAACATTCCTTTTGTAGAAGCATTAGAATAGATGCCGCCTTACATGAAGCTTTTTAAGGATATTTTGACCAAAAAGAAAAGGCTGCCTCCATTGACTTGCTTCAAGTGAATCAGATCTGAAACATAAACCACATTGCTGTAACAGTTATTGCAGATAGCCTCGGTGAACTGTTTTCCAGAATAAGCCACTATTATGTAACTTTTATTAGGGTTGTCAAAGGAGCATGTTGTGAGCGCAAAGGCATTGATGAGAAGAGAGGCGAGGTGATGCTGGAGCACCTCCCATTCGAGTAGTCGAAGTGACTTAAGACCAGATGCTTGCTTCTGGCATCTAAGTGTCGCGGCAATAAGGCGTGAGATGGTTGCCTCAGTGAAGTCCACGATATCTCTTGATTAGTTTGCCAATTTTAGATTTAGCACAAAATTACCCACAATACGAAAAAAATATTTAGTTGCAAACTAAGTCTTTTTTCGCCAGAAATATGAAGCAATAGGGTTTGGGGGACCACTTCTAGACACTTGAAAACAGTCCTTGGCCAACAGCTCTTCTTTGTCGCAGCAGATCGACAGACACAACTTTTACATATTAGGATTAAGTGTTTTAAGTTTACCTCTTTTTCCAATCTTATCTAACGTCTTGTGTGATACATTTTTATTGCACTTTGCTTGACTCGTGTGAGCGCCTTTTTTGTGCCTTGCACCTCATTGCAATAGAAGGATCAGAAATTTGCAGCAATTAGACACAAGCTTCCCGTCCAGGTTTATAATCTGAACCAGTTGATATTCGTTTTAATAGGCTTAATAGGTGGCTGGTCTTCTCTTGAGTGGTATAATTCTACATGGTTATGTAAGTGGTTTCCTGTAGCTTTCGATTGTGTTCAGTGATCTCCTCTCATTATCAGTTGTGTCTTCAGTTGGTGCACAAAGTCCCTGGTCAAAATCCATTATCCTATAATTTCACTTTTGGTAGAAAGTACTTGAATTTCCCACTCCTTACCAGTTTATTTGTGAAATAATGTTACATTTTCTCAAACGCACTGGGAAAGAGCCAAAGTGCCACTGTTGTTTCTGCTTGTTGTTTGAGTTGGGGGGTTTCTAGTTGGTTAAGGTATTTGACTTACTAAGATCCCCTCACATGTATTCCTGCAGAGCACTTTCCTTAATGACTCAATTACAGCTGAGCATGCAAGTGACTATGGTAATATTCATCTATCAGAGGTGAGATTTCCGACGCATTGAAATGTTTTTCTTAAGATTACACAAATACGTGCCTGCCTGTGTGTCTGATAAAACATATTGTAAGTTTGTTGTTTCTGAAAATGAAAAAGTCCTTTTGCATCCTCTTATTTGGTGTTTATGTCAATGTGCTTCCCGACAATAAAATATTCGGACAAGTTGAGAAACAAAGCAATTCTTCTGATTCACTTCTCAACTCGTTACACGTTAGAGGCATGGTTCTGACAGTTAATTAGTGTTGCATGCTGAATTGCTGATTGTTATTTTTACTCTTCCTCTATGTTCGTAGCTTAACCAAAAAGTTAAGATGTGACTCATGAAATGTCAAGTTGCAAACATGCTGCTGTAGAATGCTGATTTTTAATTAGCACCGATCTATTGAGTAGCTTGTACTCTTTTAGATCAAACTGATGCTGTGATCACAAGATACTAGTCTGCCCTTTATGCTTCTGGTTCACTGCACCGGAAACATGTTTTTTATTGCTAGATCACTTGAAACTATTTTCCCGTTCAAGTCTGTTTCACATTTCATTTTGGTTAAAATGTCATTCTCTGAATTTCTACTCTTTCTAGTTTTAGTTCTAAGTTCGATCTGTGGTGTTTCAGTCTCCGAACTTAATAACTATTTAAGCCTTTCTGTTTGCTCTCTTAATTCTGAACTTTTTCTTTTTTGTTGTTTTTTATGTACCATATTATAAAGTAAAACCATCATGATGTGTTCATTTTTTTAGCTAAAATCATTTCATTTTTCTTTTTACCTTTTATTAAGTTAATTGTTAAACCCTTAATATATATTATCTAAAATTTTTTCATTTCCTCTTTTGGCCTCGAAACTTTTTGGTGATTTTTTTCTTTTCTTTTCTTTTTATGTTCTTTAAGTTAGTTACTGAATCATTAATTGATTAATATAAATTAATTATAATTTTGTGTTTTGGTCATATTTTTTGCTATGGATGATTGAGTTTTGTAAAATGAGCAATTTATTTCAAAAGCTTTATGGTTTAATATAGCAATTTGATCCATATTCCTCAAATTTAAAGTGAGTTTTTCTAAATTAATTTCTCTTTGATACTAAAAGTTGGAATTTGGGGTATATAAGAATTGAATTTTTTAAGTTAATTTGTTTTAAGTGACAAAAAAATATCTATCATTTGAAGCCTTGTGTAGTGTTATGATTTGAAATATTATACTTCAATCATAACTAATCATTTTAATAGCAAGAACATATCATAAATTAAAATTTCAATTTATTAATATAAATTTATAGGTGTGAATTAAAGTTAATGAACAGTACAAATCATTGTCCAGGTACAATGTTAGCCTTTTTCTCTTTTTGCATTTTCTTGGGTGTGACTAACATTCTGTTCGACAATGTATAGTCTCTTGTCAATGTTTAGCGTTATACTGTTTTTTGTGTCAAGAAGCTATTGCTTCATCTCTCTTTGCAGTAGGAAACGGTGCTTGGCCGGGGCACCATCACGCTACTTGTAGGCGGTAATGAGCATTTTCTTTTGTATATGGCCAGGATTGTTCAAGCAAATGGTTTAAGTACTTCGTCGACTTAAGTGGCCCTGTAACTGTCCTATTTTTTTTTCAGTTGTTTTTTGTTTCTTTGGGGATGAGGGAACTGTACTGGGATATATTGATGAAGGCAATAGGGCTTTCAATTTGTGCTTCTCTTTGAATTGGGACTATTAGCATATGTGGAGACTAATATAAGATATATAGTCTATATATGGGTACAAGTTGGAGAACTTGTGTTCTAGATGACCCACCATGAGAATGCTACATGGATCGTTATATGAGTGTCATAAGTGATTTTCATAGTGATCATGGTATATGTAGTCCTTTGACCTAAGGTCATCAAGGTTCCCTACATGTGAGTCACATACTTTGATACTTCCCTTTGTTGCTCGTAACTGAGTGAACTTGAAGGAGGTCATTGGGTATGTCACATATCATGTGGACGGTTTTGTATGATCAAGATGGGATTTCTCCCTGCTATGTAATAGGAGTGATATTTTCGGGCCCCTTGATAGAGTGAGACTAAGAAAATACATGGCCATGCTCGGATGAGTTGATATACGATATCAATGTCATCAGTTTAAGTTAATCTATTTGGTAATCAAGAAACCATAGATCAGGTTATACAAGAGTGACACATTCCATGTCTCATGCTTGGCCTTGATATCTTGGACAAAAGGACAATGACATATACAAATAATGACCATAAAGGTTAAGTTGAATCACCAACAATTTTGTCACTTGGGTGGCAATGATGATTTGCTAAACACTGCTCATTGTTTATGATCATAAATGTGATTTATGATCATTGCCAATATGATATAAGCCTATTGGGTCACACATATAGAGCCAATTGGATTACTTGAGTGCATGGGCCAAATTGTTTGGTCTTCGTTTCATGATAATTTCGTATTAATGATTGGCCTAAAGGTTGAGCCATTATTAGGCCCGAAATTAAAATCTACTTAGATTAGGACTTTGAAAACCATTAGGCTTAGGAGTTGAGTCTCACTATAAATACATCATATAGTGAGAAATTTGCAGCTTTTGCCATAGCCTCCTTAAGGACAAAATCAAAAGAGTTTTGAGAGTTCCAGCCACACTATTCTCTTGACATTCCTTGGAGGATGCAAGCTAGTACTGCAAGCGCAAGAGAGTAACGCATCTACCGGGATGTGGTAGAGGCATGGTGATCTCGAGAGGCTCGTGTGGATACCATAGAGAGCTTGAACACGTCAACTGTTCAAGTTGGGTAAGAGATCTCAACCAAACTATGTATAAAATTTTGAGCACCTGATTTATCCCACTTCACTTGGATCATGGAGGGTTTCGTTTATATTTTGCTACATTTGCTTGGCTCCTGAAACCCTATAGATTCAATTTTCAAATTGATATCCGTTGGAAAAATGTTCAACTATTGTAGACTCATCTGAAAAAAAAAATGGGAAATTTGTAGAAGCTCCATTGTCATTTATCCTAACATACACTTAACCCCCTACATATACAAAAACCTACATTCCATCAACTCATTAGTTACAATATAAAAGGGAAAACACATAAACTAACCTTCTATCTTTTTTTTTTTTTGTAGCCGAAGCACCAAGAACTTTTGGATTTAACAAATTTAGCATATTCTCCATTTCACCCAAACTTTTAGATCTTTGTTACAAAACAGTCCAAAATCAAGTTGTTATTTGTTAGAATGTGGATTAAGACAATGGAACAGAAAGCTACACTGGAGATGGAACAACAATTGAATATGACAACTTGCTGCAGGTTAGGGAATCAGGAGAGATAATAGATTCCAAGATTACTATAGACTTACAAGCTAGAATCAAAGGCTGGCAGATAGATGGAGGGTGAAGGAAAGGAGATATTGAACAAAGAGAAGGAGGAAGATACAATTTCTCTTGCATTAGTTCCAAGCAATAGCTATTACATGATATATAAGAGACAAATCCTAACACTAAAACAACATCATTTGGGGAGGAGCGCATTTTAACATGCAACAATCCTTCCCCCTTAAAAGACTCTTGTCTTTAAGAGTCAATACAAATAAGAAGCAATACAAAACACAAGCTAAAATAACAAGAACTGAAATACTAAGATCCTAGCTCCTTTACCCACTTGGCATTTTTGTCCTTTATGGCTGCAACTGCTTTCTTTTTCTTGGTTGATCATGCACCAATCTTCACTCTATTTAGCTTCTAAACATAACTACTGAATAGAAAAAATATTATAAGTTTTACTACCTACTGACCTTCCATGTCAATTTCACCCCTGACCACTAGGATGGATGGTATAATAGCTCAACAAAGGATATTGAGAATCTTTCAATTCTTTTGATGCGGTACAATTGCTAGTATCCTTACTCATTCGAGCATGAAAAAAAGCCTTTTCTGTAGTTCTTTGACACCTTCTCACCAGCAAAATAAACCAGACTTTCAACTTCACTTCCTTTTTCCCCATTTGCTTAAGGTAGTCCAAAAATAACAGAAACACTTCCCTCTAATGCACCCACATAATAAACCAGAATTTTTCTGTATATGTTGACCAGTGCTGAGAATTTTCATTAACAGTCTTATAAAGTGAAGCTTCCATCTCATCAAATGTAATTTCCAAGCTTTTAGTTTGAGTAATTTCGATACTCTTTCCTATAGCATCAAGTCAACACTTGTTTACTGCAGCATCATCTCTTATATTATAACTTAGGAATATTTCATGCAATTTGGCCAGTAATTAAGCATAATACAAGGTCTAAGGCTTTTTATTCCCTCTTATATTCTTGTATATTCTCTTGTGAACCATCCAAAAAACAATTAACAATAAACTCCACAGAGGGATTCCTAACCTTAACCTTACTCAATAATGTCTTAAATTGTTCTTGATAATCTTGAACAAAGGCTGATAACTTTAAAATTCTCAATTCCTCAATGGTAGCCTCTTGTTCTTGGTATTTAAAACATTGCAAGTTGAACTCTATTAAGTTTGCTAAAGACAGAGCTTCATGAAAATTTCTAGGCCTAAACTCTTTTACATCCTTGTTAATATCATCTTACAATCCTTACACAAAGAAACTAAGCACATGTTTCTCAGGCAACTGACCTGCCTTATTTAAGCAAGTCTAAAAATGATACCAATAGTATTCAATAAAATCTTGCTGTGTTAGTTTCTTGAAGGCTATTCCTGTAAAAATTCTTTCAACCCATGACATACTTGCCATGCTTATTGTTATTCCATGATTATCAAGACTTGCTCCCACTTGGATATGATTCAAGAATGAAGAATCATTAAGCACTGGTTCTAACTGCCTATAAATTACTGGTTTAGGAATTTTGTCAAACAACTAGTTGTCACCAAAACTTGGCTTCTAAAATAAGCCTTGAGCCTTGGCTTATATCTTCTATGAATGAGCCAGAATCATGCTCTGATACAATTTGTTACAGAAAAAATCCAAAATCAAGTTATTATTGGTCAGAATGTGGATTAAGATGATGGAACTGAAAGCTATAGTGGAGATGGAACAACAATTGCATATAGCAGTTTGCTACAGATCAGGAAAATGGGAGAGAAAGAATTAATTATGAGATTATTGTAGACTTACAATGTCATAAAGCGAGGTCCCGGTGCCCTAAATTACTTAATGTGTAGGTTTTTAGGGATTGTGATCCCACTTAGTTACTATTGGCTAACTATTACTTGTCGGTAAATTAAAACAATTTACATACAATTAGTTACTTAGCCTACCCTGCAAGAATATATGCATGCGTTTGTCTTGGTAATGCAACTCAAATAAATAAAATAAGAAAAGAAAACATCGCTCGAGCACTTCATTTAAAACATATTTAAAATGTACCAAGACAATAAAACACTAGTTACTTAAACTTCCAGTAGTAGTTTTGTGCACACATATAAGCTCTAACATGCACCCAAAAGTAACTTAATGGTCTTAGACCACAGTATGTCCTAATAGAGGCAATGTCTTAGTACACAAGGTACTATATATACAAGCTAACATACTACTAAGATCATCTACTTGAGCTCCCACCTTTAAGCTACCAAACTCTAAGTGCAGAGCCCTCATTTGTCCTAGTACAACTTTTAGCCTCTAGACTGTAAAAGCACAAACACTTAATTAGTACAAAACTTAGTTCATAAGTAATTTAGAAACCCAAGGTTCAAAGTAGAATAAGTACCTACAAAATAGAGGAACTTAGCCCACAACTATCCACTTACTTGTTGGGTTCGGGGTTTGTACCTGCATAGATAAGCTTAGAGGAATGAGTACGTTATCGTACTAAGTAAGAGGTCCCTTGGTACCTACAAGGAAACTCAAGCAACCATGTACATATGGAAAACAAACAACCAAGCATCCAATAATCAACCACAAATAAGAAAATAATAATAAATGCAATGCATGAGTGAATGATATGCAACATATAACACTTGGGACTTCTTACACCCTAAGGTGTCTTAGACTTACCGTGAGCTCAAATAGCGACGATACTTGAGACAGTGACCCACATATCCTGAATCCTTTACCTCCCTTAAGCCCCGCTTACAGGTCCTAGAGTAGGTCATCACTCACTCCCGTCACTTGCCTATCTTTCCCTCACTTATTGTTCAGGGTAATCGACTTAGTGGCTTAACTTCACCAAGTTCATTGAACTTGACTCGGGCTCCCTTAGTGGACCTACTTACCAAGCTTCATAGCTTGGTTGGGACTCTTTTAGGTTCTACTTTAGTGGCCCAAGGTCCACGACCCAACAGTTAGGTCATTAGAGAAATCAAACCCTATTTAGCCCCCACTTGGCAACTTAATTCTTCCTTAATGTACCCTTAATTATCCACCAAACTTAGCCCTCTTAAATAACACACTTAATTACCCTATTAATTGATACTTATAATTATCTTAGAAGTGACTTTAAAATATATTTAATGTTTCCATAATGTTGAAGGTGGAAGGAAGCCCTTAATAATGCATGAAGGCCACGTAGGATGAATTTTGGGCAAAATAAGGCATGGTGCGGTCACACCCTAATACGAGGTACGATAGCATCTCAGTTTTGGTCACTTTTATAAAATTGATGCGGTCACACCAGCTATGGGGGTGCGATCGTATCACCCCCGGAGGTGCAACAATTTTGTGCCTACCATGCCCCTTCCTCCATTCCACTTAATTGCCAAGTAATTCCATCTTTTTGGCACTTCCGATTTCACTTCCCATTCATGAAATAAACATGAAATGCATCAATTTAACTTAGATTAACTTAACCCCTTACCTCAAATTCAAACTAAAATAAGATTACAGCAAACAAGCCACATAAAGCCCACTTGAGCTCAATTTCTTTCCCAAGCCTAAATCCAAGCCTAAATCCAAGCAAAATGGGCACCACAAGCACTAAATTAAGATCATCACTAACCATATTTCAAGCTTAGAACCAAGTTAAAGCCATGGACAAACTCACCTTAGGGTTTGAAGTCAAAACTTGCAAGAGACAAGATAAATGCAACTAAACCACCAAAATTAAGTTAGAACCTTGATATATATGCTCTAGGACCTTTAATTTTTCACATGAATTTTGTGGGATTTTGAAGAAATGGTGAACATAAGCTATGGAGGAAAGGGAAGAATGAAAATGGGTTGGGAGGGATGATGAATACTTATTTTGTTTTGTCCAAAAAGAAAACAACACCTACTTTCACTTACCTTTGACTTAATTTCTTCCACAAGCCAAATTATTTTTTTTTCTTCCCCTTGCCACCAGCCGGCTGACTTTAGGTCCCAAAGGGGAAAAATTGTTTCCTTGCCCCTAGCCTTTTCATTTCTATGCCACAAGTGGCACAATACCCTTAATTCATTAGTTAGTGCATTATAGTTCCCTAACTTTCATTTTTTGTTTTAATGGTTAGAGTAACTTATGGTCTTAAATCATTTGGTAAAAAATATTTACATGACCTTAATTTCAATGAAATTACAGCTATGCCACTCACTTGGGTCAAAATTACCATTTTACCATTTTACCCTTTTGGTGCAATTTTACACTTAGGAACTCAATACAACCTTACTTTGCTTATTTTTCTTACTTAATAGAAAACTAATTTAAGGCATTTAAATAAAAAAACTTTAATTAAACATATTTAATGAGTCAAAACAAGGCATTGACTAAGAAAGTTGTCACATACGAGCTAGAATAAATGGCTGGTAGATAGAGAAAGGCAGAGGGGAGAGAAAAAGATCAAATAGAGACAAGGAGGAAGATACAGTTTCTCATTCTTTAGTTCCAAGCAATAGCTATTACATAATATATAAGAGATCGATCCTAACATTAAAACGACACAATTTGGGGGAGGAGGCCATTTTAACACGTAACAATTTTTTATTTTTAAATGAGTGCTAAATCTAAATATTTTAAATGAGTGCTAAGGTTAGACGACCTAACACTCTCCTAAACACATTCTAAAAGACAACCTTGTCATCTTCTCTAGGTGAAATTAACAAAACTGTTTCAATCCATTGAATCACCGGAATCAACAACGGCAACTTCAGCTGCTGCCCTGCCTCCATCATTGCGGCCCAACATTGTTTCCGGCTTCAGATACTGCTACCAAAGCCTTAGTTCAAATATTCATCTCTAACAACCTTTACAGTAGAGTTGACTAGGTTCTTAAAAGTTCTAGTTTAGAGACGTAATATATTAATGCACTGCATTTCTCTTTCCTTGCTTATCATCGTTATACTAATAAGGGTGTTTTTTTTTCCTTTTTCCTAATTTTGGTACAAATTCATATTATGTAGGTCCCTTGTCATAATTCAAGCACCATACTTTCATTCTATTTGAGACGACAGCTCTTGGTTTGGGTAGAGAGAAGTAGAAAAATTGGCCTTGTTGTCTGAAATTCATCAGTTGCGGGTAAATCTTGAGAAATGAGAAATAGCAAACCATCAATTATTTTATTTTTTCTTACAGAATAATTAAGTTAAGCTAATGAATATATGTCTCCAGAATTCCTAGTATAAGTCTTCATTTTATGACTTTGATGGCTTTAGAATTAGCAGTACTTTCAAATGTGAGACTAGAAAAGCTTTGGTTTGATTGTGGTTAGAACCTTTTATCGTAAATTAAGAGCCCTGAATATGTTGATTTGTTAATCGGTTTGGTGGAGGCATGGAGAGGATTAAGAAAAGGAATCATGTTTCTGTTGTTGAAATGGGAGAGATGTTAGTGAAGGCGTGGGACACTCATCTGGATACTCATCTAACATATTTAGGTTTGGCTGGAGATTACGAAAGTTTAAAAATAAAAGATCCAAAAGTTTGGGTGAATTGGAGAAGATCCTAATTTTGTTAGACCAAAAATTTTTAGGTGCTTAAGCTCAGAAAAAAGGTATAAGGATAGTTTATGTGTTTTCTCTTTTCCTCTTAACTGATGAGCTGATGGAGTTATCAAAAGAGAGGGTAAATGTATATTTTTAAATATGTAGGGTGTTGAGTGTAGGTTTGGATGAATGACAGAGGGATTTCTATAAATTTCCCAAAAAAATTCCCATGACCATTTGGGTTAGATGATGCTAGCACGTCACTTAGCTTCCCGGCTCACTTCATAGAAAATGAGTTTTGACAATTCTAGTGACTGTAGCATATTTCAACGGCTAATCGTTCCAATGGCAACGTTCAATGGAAATTTCAAAGGCCACCCCCATAACATTTTTTCCATAATTTTTTTATGTTGCCTAAATAATCTTCATTTTTCATGCACTATTATGCATGAAAATGGAGAGAAAGAGGGGAGGAGGAGGGGAAGAAGAAAAAGAAAAATAATATAATGAAAAAGAGAGGGAGGGAGAAGGAATGAAGAAGATGATAACAAATCAAAATTGAAGCAGAAGATGGTAAGGAAAAAGAGGGAGGAAGGGGAAGATGATCAAGAAGAAAACAGAGGTAATGATGAAGGGAGAAAGAAGAAGAAGAAGAAGGAAAAGAAGAAAAATAAAGTTTTGGAGAGGGTGGAGAGAAATTTGTGAGAAAAAAGGTTGGAGTAGAAAAATAAGATTTTAAAGGAAGATGAATGATTTTAAAATGTTTGGGGAAGGAGGGGAAACTTTTTAGTTTCCTATGAACAGGCACAAAAAATTTCAAAATTAAAAACTTTTATGATAATAAGGAGGTAAATTTTTCAACTTTGGATGGCTAGCCATGGAACAACAACCATTAGAAATATTAAATTTAACAAATTTCAATTTAGCGAGTTAGCTTGGATAGAAATAACTTCTGCTTTGTTCATTGGACTGAAAAATTTTGACCGAAGCTCATCAGTGATTTGGATGGCTTACTATAAAAAATTCCAGCATTACTTAAAGCCATTAGAAAATTGTCTGTTAAAAATTAGGATTTTTTTAGTAGTGATCGATTGCAAAGAAGATTCTAACTCATATGAGGAAAGCCACTTCAGCTCGATCATACCTTTTTGGCAGTTGGAGTCTCGACAAGCAATTAATGCTTTGTTTAAATACACTCATTTAGTGAAGGGAAAACAGAGAAGGGGAGGTGGGGATGCCATGATTTCACCTTATTTGGAGATAGAGTTATTAAAGCGAATGAAGAGACTGTCAGCTCATTTTGTTTGGATACATTTATTAAATGAGGGAAAAAAAATATTTATTGTTACAATTTAGCTCCTCACTCTTCCCAACTCCTAAATGCAACTGCTATATAGTAATGTATAAAGAAAAACTACTATGCAATACTAGTACTCTACTAGCATATAAACCCAGAATGTCGTACCCTTCTAAAATACTAAGGTGTGCTTATACCTCTTCATTCAAACTCCTCAAATTTTTTAGTTTTCTTACACGGAAGGACCTAATGTTTAAAACATGTAATTAATACACAAATTTGAAACAAACAAGCATATAGCTCTAATACCAAAGACACCCTGGTACATACACACACAAATACAAATATAAACAATTGCAAAAATATTAAACATGGATATAGACTAAAAATCACATGTACAATTTATTGAATTTAAATTTGAACTTACAGTAAACTAGTGAGTACTAGTTTATACACACCACACATAGATGATGAACAATGGAATGATTGCAATCTAGTGCTATTGAAGAAGCACACGAAGCCTTAACAATACCCTTATAGCTACAAAGCAGAAACAACAACATAACCTTTGAAACAAAGTGGAACAATACAAATTTTGGAGGAAGAAATAAAGACAGCGTCCAGCATATAGACTAGAAAATGCTAAGTGAAGTGGGGTATGTCCTTCCTAGACAACGAGCTTCTGTTTTTAGGCATAGGGGCTCGACCACTGGTGATAAGGTCCAATCATGTCCACCAACGAGAGTTGAGAAAATCTAGGACCACTATGCTCATGGCTTTCTGCCTTCTTGGATTCTTATCCTTCTTGGCAACAATAATAGAGGCTTTTCTTTTTCCGTTGTCATCTTTTACAGACATAATTTTTTCATGTGAAAGTGAAAACATCTTAAGCTGAAAATGCTTTTACTTTTCTTGAGGGGGCCCTGCTTTGTTGGATCCATAATTAGCTGTTAAAGATGAGGGACTTTCCTTATTAATATTCTGTGAGAGCTACTTCTGAGCAAATCTCATGATTTTCTCTTTCATAATAGAAAGAGGAATTTCATTACATTTGAAGTTTCCTCCTTCATAAAACTTACTCAGCATTATATCGAAGAAATCTTCATTTGGATCTTCTTCTTTATCAATAATATCAATTTTGTAGAGTGTAAGGGCATTTGGAAGATGCTAATTAGTAACATATTTATCCCACCACTCAGTCTCCTATTCTTTTTTTAGGCAAGGTGTGAAATGCTCATGGTAATCCATTTCCCTCTTCTCTTAATAATGCCATTGGGAAATCCATGGAATGTTGTACCTAGCCATGAAGTAAAATTCTAGAAAAGTCACCACCTGGTCTTTCTTGCAAAATTGTTCTTGATATTGACAAAATCCATTAAAGGATTTTTGAACTATTCTAGGAAAGAATATTCGACTAGACCATTTCCTTGATACCAGTTGAAAACCCAATTCAGGAACTTCCTTGTTCTTAAACAAGATCATCCAGGAGTGTTGATGACCTCTATTATGAATGTGGAATACTTCATATCAAGCTTTCACATAATCCCAGTAAAAGAACAATAAGTTCTCATCTTTCCTTGGGTCAAAATTATTCTCCTTCCCAACGGAACTCCCCAATCACCAAAATTCCAAACTTTTAAGATCTTTAATGAAAAGATTCTTACTTCTCAAACAAATTTTTCTTTAGGCATTTCTGACTCATCGCCAGTCTTTAGATTGATGGTTATTTTATTCTCCTTGACTTATGCTTAATTCTCCTTGAATTGCACTCAATCTCAACCAAGCCAGTTTTCTATAATATGAGTTAAAAAATGAAGGTTTTTTGGTGGCCTGAAACTGCGACTTTGGATTTTGGTGGTTAGGCCAATATATCTCTACCAGTTTGATGGCTGACAAATGTTTCATATGTTTATTTTCTAGGGAAATTAGAAATTTTCTTTCAATTTCTTGGTATACCATTGAAATTCTTAGTCCATGCAATGTGATTTCTTGGGCTTTTGAAGGCCTTGTAATAGTTTTCCTTTAACAAGTTTACTAGGAATTACTCTGGTAATTCCTATAATTTTTTCTTTTACGAAAAGGTAATTTATGGTTCATCATTACCATTCCAAAAATCTTTCTCTTTGGAGGATCCATCCTCAATCCTTTTCTTTTTCTATGAAGACTCTCATTTTTTATTATGAATGTCTCATTCTTTATTTTGAATGTCCATATATACTTGATGTTGGGCCAAGATAGTTCTATTTATTTCTACTTCTGATTCGTGCTCTTTAGTTCCCAACAAGTTGGTGTATGGCGCTATGTCCATTTTCATTACTTCTTAATCTTTCCGGATTTCTTGGCAAAGAATGTTTTTGTTATAGTTGTTGTTTGCCATCTTCTTTCACTTGCAAAAATTCTCCAGTCAGGAAATCAGGTAGAGAGTTTGTCTTACTACGAATATATTTTATATCAAAATCAAAAACAGGTGAGGTAGCTTGCCATCAAGCAAAAATTAACTTAGATGTCAAATTCTTCCCATCTTTGTGTAGGGTTTCGGGAGCCAAACAAATGTTGCGGAATATAACCGAAACCTTCAAGGATCCAAGTGAAATGGGGTAAACTGGGTGTTCGAAATTTTCATACATAATTCGGTTGAGATCTTTCACCCAACTATTGGGTCGAATCACAAAACCTGAATAGTTGACGTGTTCAAGCTCTCTACGGTATTCACACGAGTCTCTCAGGATCAGCACACTTCAATCACGTCCCGGTAGATGCATTTCTCTTGTGCTCGCAGTGCTAGCTTGCATCCTCCAAAGAATGACAAAAGAAGAGTGCGGCTGAAACTTTTGGGAGGCTAGGGCAAGAGCTGCGAATTTTTCACTATATGATGTATTTATAGTGAGACTCAACTTCCAAGCTAAATGGGTTTCAAATCCCTAATCCAATTAGGTTTAATTTCGAGCTTAATAATGGCTCAACTTTTGGGCCAATTATTAATAAAATTGTCATGAAACCATAACCCAAATAAATTACCCCATGCACCCAAATAATCCAAATAGGCTTTATGTGTGTGACCCAATAGGCTCTTACCATGTTGGGAATGATCATAAATCACATTTATACTTATAAGCAATGAGTGGTGTCTAGCAATACATCATTGCTACCTAAGTGACAAGATTGTCGGTAATTCGACTAAACCTTTATGATCATTATCCGTATATGTCATTGTCCCTTTGCCCAAGATATCAAGACTAAGCACAAGACATGGAATGTGTTACTCTCGTATAGCCTAATATTTGGTTTCTTGATTACCAAGTAGACTAACTTAAGCTAATGACATTGATATCATATATCAACTCATCCAAGCATGGCCATGCATTTTCTTAGTCTCACTCTATCAAGAGGCCCGAAGATATCATACCCGTTACATAGGAGGGACAAATCTCATCTTGATCATACAAAACCCTTCGCATGATATGTGACAAACCCAATGACCTCCTTCAAGTTCACTCAGTTACAAGCAACGAAGGGATGTATCAAAGTATAAGACTCACATGTAGAGAACCTTAATGACCCTAGGTCAAAGGACTACATATACCATGGTCATTATGAGAATCACTTATGACACTCATATAATGATCCATGTAGCATTCTCATGGTGGGCCAGTCCAGTACACAAACTTGTACCCATATGTAGACTACATATCTCATATTAGTCTCTACATATGCTAGTCGTTATGTATTATTGTAGCCTGCTTCACGATAATACTAGACCAAAGACATTTAAGAATATCATTATTTTAGGGTTATAAATATGTTTATTACGTTACACAAAAACAAAACAATAAACAAAAATATTGGATTAATGCCTTAATAAAATACAGTGACTTAGTGTGCAAAAATACAATCATCTTGTTATTGGCTTTTGGGCACAACACTAACACTTTGAACAAAACATCCTTTGCTACCTTGCAATCAACTTTGATGAGATATTCCTTAAATTCCATAATCCAAAGAACAATAGCGAAGATTTCTTTCTTGATTGTAGCAAAATTTTTTTGAGCCTGATTCCAAACTCTTAAAGTAAATCTTACAAATTGTTCCCTTTCACCAATTGTTTGTTTTAATATCCATCCATAACCTATGTCACTAGCATATATTTCCACTATCTTAAAGACTTCTGGATTGGGAATATTAATAAAAGGAATTTCTTTTATTTTTCTTTTCACCATCTGAACAGCCTTAATATATTCATCACCCCACTCTAGAGGATTCTTCTTCAACCTATGAAAAAAAAGTTTCCAATCCTTGGCAAGATCTATACAGAAATCTACCACATAATTTAAACCTCCTGATAACCTTTGCAGCTGGTTCTTATCTTTTATCTTATCTAGAAATTATCAGAAAAATTTATTGACCTATCAACAGGCTTGATTGTTCTTTTATAGATCATATGACCTAAAAATCTAACATTCATTTAGAACAACTCATTCTTCTTTGCTGATACCGCTAGTCCTGCTTCTTCTATTATTTTTATGAACTTGTTCAAGTACTTTCAGTGTTGATTAATTGATTGAGAAAACACAAGAAAATCATCAATGTAAGCAATAGTAAAAGAATTATACGGATTAAAAACTTCATTGATGATTCTTTGAAATTCTAAGGAGCATTCTTTAGCCCAAACTACATGACATTCCATTCATAATGTCCAAATGGAACATTAAAACCTACCTTGTATTTGTCTTGTTCAGCAATTTGGATATGCTAATATGCTCACTTCATATCAAACTTAGAGAAAATAGTAGCATTATGAAGTCTTGATTCTTATTAGGTATTAAATACTTAATCTAGCAAAGTACATTATTGAGAGGTTTATAGTTTATTACCAACCTTGGCACTCTTCTCTCAATTTATGCATTTTTAACAATATAAAAAATAGAACAACTCTATGAAGAATAACTATTTCTAATTAATTTCTTATCAATCAATTCCTAGATTTATTTCTTACAACGAGCCATTAAGTCTTCATTAATTTGGATAGCTCTTGACCTTGTAGGACTATTCCTTTTATTAATTTCTTCTTTATAAGGGAGATTCATAATATGTTTTTTTCCTTCCCAAAAAGCATTTGGAATATCTGCACATATTCTTTTTACTAGAATTTCCCTAAAATGTTCAATTTTTTTCTTTTCTTCTAATCTTTCTAATCTTTCTTCAACATTTTTGTATTTCACCTCTTCTTGTAAACACATCAATACATTTTGTTTTCTTCTTAAATCTATAGTTAGCTTTTCTAACCAAGATCTTCTAGGACATTAAGCAACTCAAAACTTATTTTCTTGCCAAATTTCTAATAAAGATTCTATTTATATGTACTTCAAAAGATATAATAGTAGCTAAAAATAAAGTCTCTAAAATTATTTCTTGATTCATATTTAAGACTGTAAATTTAAATTTTACAGGCAATGTTTCTTTATTTACCACCATTATTAATCCAAAAGATTTGTCCAAGTACTGAGAAGGAACAATTTCTTCTTTGATGAAATTTCTATCTGTTCCTAAATTGATTAAAACTATTGTTGTAATTCTGAATTGGTTTTTAACCAACAAAGTCATTCTGCTTGTAAATCTTTGATTTTGCATGGAATAAACTTTATTAATTTGAAGAGGTAGTTCCTTGGGAACATCTTCTATTTCTTTATCTACCTGACTTATTTTTGGAATGTTTTTGTCTCTTTCTCTTTGCTTAGCTTTGAAGTCAAATTCTTCCATATCCTCAATAAGAAGTTCATTTTCTCCAAAGTTCTACAATTCTAGAATCTCAATTCTATTTTTTTGAAGATTTTATTTCTTCTCTAACTTTTGAAATTTCAACTTTCAATTGTATAACAATTGGCTCCTTATAGTTTTTCTATGATTCATTAATTCTTTTAAGAATTTCATTCAAGCCATAGACTAACAGTTTTGTAGTTCTTGCATATCAATTTTCTTTTTTGAACTCCTTCTATATTGACCTTGATCCTATTAGTGTTCTTGCTTTCCAACCTTTTCAAGATATTTGAACAAAACTTCTTTTCCTAGTTCTATATCATCAATTTAGTTTGCAAATTCTAAAATTCTTTCATCTTCTTCAATGATTGCATAGACCTGAATCATGTTTAATTGCAACTTATTAAAAGTGTTTTTTAATTCACATGAATCACATCCACACTTTGATCCACAACTTTCTGATTTAGTCTCTCAACTATTTGTAAGACCAATAACATTTACTTATTCAGAACTTTTCTCATAAGTTATTTATTCTTGTTCTCTTCACATTCATTGTCATTATTTAGCAACATTTTCATTAATCTCTCCTTAAGATCTTCATTTATTTCTAAGGAATTCATTTTCTATTTTGTTTTACATTTGTTTGAAAAATATCCTGGTTATCTACATTTCCAGCAGACCTTAGGGTCTTATGAGAATTTTCTTTTCCTATATCTCTTAGAGTATCTAGGTCTTTCTTTTGATTTCTCAAACCTTCTTTGTTTGTATCTCTTGTAAGATTTATACTTTTTTTGTTTCCTAGAATCATTCTCAAGATTTAGCCTTTGGATGTCATAACCAAACTATGAGCATAATTTTTCCATTTCTTTTCTTCTCGCAATTTTTTTTTCCATTTTCACATATTTCTGCCATTTCATCTCATGGTACATCTTAAGACCAACTTCCTTATTTTTTTCTAATATTTGACAATATATATACTTTTCTAGATTAACTTATCCTTGATTTTTTCTTTGATATGGTCCATGACCAATTGTCCAAAATGTTTTGGTAGTCATTGAATGAACTTTTCTTTTGAGATTCATGATCTACAATCATCTCTTTTCTAAACTCTTGTAAGGAAAGTATCTATATACCATTCTAAATCTAACAAAGTTCTACAACTTAAGTTTAACAATAATTCTCCATTCATACTTTTTTTTTTACTTCTTGTACTTCCAAAAAAATGAGAATATATGGTTAACAGCAAGGTATTAACAACATCAGACCTACTTGAGTTTACAATGAGTCCTCCATGCTGTGTTGTTGCAAGTTTTCTTACAATCTTTATTTCTTGCCTAGCTTGTTCTATTAGGCATTTATCCCACCAGTTCCTTAACTATCTTGTAAATCCAACTATAACTGGTTATGCTATTTTTAGGTCTGTGTTATTTGCTCATTTTTAAGCAGCTATCTCAAACATAGTCATGTGTTGTAAAGTGTTTATGATTTGATAGTTTTATAAACCATCTATGTTCCATTCTCTTATGGAGTCTTCTTTAAATTCTGCAAAAATATGTGGTTCAAAACTATTTTCTAGTCTCAAATCAATTGGGGATGGTCCCGAAGTATATGGGTGAGCTACAATGTAAGGTTTTGTTGGTCCCCTCCTCCCTTTTCTTTTTTGAGATGATTAAGTTGTAACATTTCATTTTCTTCTTGGTGAGGTCTAATGATATCTTGAATATTTTCAATAACACAAATAACATTGACCTTAAGAAATTTCAGTTTCCTATTTGTAGATGATTCCTAGTGAGTTGTTTTAGATTGGATTGTTAATTTAGCTATTTGATCAATTAAGTCAATAATTCTATCTTTTGGTTTCAGTCTAAATTCTGAAGTTTTCATAGGAAAAACTATGGGTGATTTGGATGTTTATGGCAAAAGTTCTAGTTTGAAGACTGAAGTTTTTGCAAGACTAAACTTATGCTTATCCAAAGATCTCTCAATTCTGTTGAATTGTTAGCCTATTGATTGCATGTAAAGATTTGTATGGTTGTTCTATTCTATAATATTCTAGATATCTTTCCTTTCTACAAGTTTTTCACCATTCTCAAGCTCTTCTATAAATGTTTTAAATGGTGAAGCTTTTGTTTATTCTCCTAATACATCTATAGTATCAGGTGGACATGATGCTGTGATTTCCTTTCCATCCTTATTCTTGTAAATAGACCAAGTTTCTTCTAACATATTCAATGTACTTTCTTCAGTTAACAATACGGGAGGGATAAACCATTCAAAGAATTTTAAGTTATTTTTAGCTCTCATGATTTTTTTTTTACAAAAGGTGTTTGATTATTATCATTTCTTCTTTGGTATATGTGTCCATGAACCAACATCTTTTAGCTTCATTCCTTTCTAAAAAAAAAATCTTCATTTAGGCTCTTACTGTCTTTCCTAAATGGTTATGTTATGACATTTAATTGAAAATTTGGAAAACTAGGATTAAGTGATTCTATGGATACAAATTTTGACTCTTCTTATTACTATTTATGTTATGGCCCTCTAGGCAACAGACCTTTAACGGTCAGGTAGAGCTTGATAAAACAAGTCAAAATCCTTCGTTCAACGCCTCAATTAGTTTGATTAAGCAAATCAAGCAAGTTTATTAAGGGTTAGATGGTTCCTAGGTCATTTGGCACCTAAGTGTCACTAGGGGCAAAATGTCCATTTTGTACCCCAAGGTGATAGGTTTGATTTTCAAGCTCATAAGCTATTCTTTAGAATCAAAGTGACAAGAAACCAAAGTGTTGGAGTAAATTGCCTAGTCTTATGGCATTATTTGAGCATGGGATCTTTTTGGAAAAACTAAAGAAGTTGAAGGGCTAAAGTGAGAGGTTGGGCTTTTAAACCATTTTCAAGGGTTTGGGCCTTCCCTATTCATCATCTTCAACCTCAAACCTGTAGCTGCCTCTTCCCTCTCAAATTCCATAGCCAAATCTCACCAAAAACTTCAAATTCTTAGTGGAAATCAAAGCCTCATGAAAAACCCAAGTGGAAAAAAGCTTGATTTTGTATGGGTTGCTTGATTTAAGCTCAAAATCACATTCTTGAGCTAGGTAATCTCTAAATTCGGTTGGGACTAGTTTTTCATTGATTATTCTTGGTTTCTTGAGCTTCCTTGAGCTTAGGTCTAGTGAGAATGAGCTTGAATTGGTGCCTTGTATGTAGGATTTTGCTTGGAACCATAGAAATTCCATAATGGAACCTTTGTTGCTTGTAGATGCTTGATGCTTGCTTGTTCTCTTCAATTAAGGTAAGGGATTTAGTTTACATACTCTTATAATGCATGTCATAGTTGCTTGAATGTTGCTTTCAAGTAGTTAGGAAGATATGCATAGGTAATGGTAGATTTTGCTTGTGATGGACTAGTGTGAAACTGTGAGAACCCTTATTTTATCAGGTAGTTAATTTATTTTATTTACATAATCCTGGCTAAGATTAGACTTGCAAGCTAAGTTTAAGTCAGGTCAATGAGTCAAATAGTCCTTGGAGTTCATAGGATTAAAAATCTAAGGTAAATTGACCACATGGGCAACTAGGGCCATTTTGATAATTCGATATGTCAAAGGTCAAAATATGACCAAGAGAGATATAATTGAGCTTATAAATGTGAAATGAACATTGCGATGAAATGTAAACTCAATTTGACCAAAGATTGGTTTTTTCTTGCTAATGAAGTGAGGAAGGGCAAAATGGTAGTTTTTAGGTTAAAAAGGGTCTAGGAAGGTGAGAAATGGTATTTGAAACTGTTTGGTGAAATTTGGTGAAGTTTGAAGTTAAATTGACCAAGTTTAAGACTTTTCTTATAAGTGAAGCTAAAAAGGGCATTTTGGTAATTTTGGTTACTCAAACTTGGTCAAACCTGAGTCAAACCTAGTAAAAAAGATTCAACCCTAGTCAAGGGTAGGAAAATACATGGTTAGAGGTGGAGGAAAGAAAATCTATGAATTTAAGTGCAAATGGAGACATATTTGAGTATTTTATGGAGGTAACTTCTTTTTAACCAAGGGTTATGAGGCCTAAAAAACACTTTCACCCCATGCACCTCTTGGAAACTTTAGGAAATGAGGCAACCAGATTTTGAGTCAGGAAATAAGCTTCAAAAAATGTGGAAGAGTCCCCATTTCCCTTGGTTAAAAAGCCTAAACCACTAATAACCATGTAAAGGCCTTAATCCTTTACCATTTTAACCCTTTCACCCATTTTCCATCCTTATTCATCCCCAAACACTCCATCTCACTTTATTCTATTCCTTTTCCCATTTAGCACATCCTAAACCCTTAAAAACACAGAAACTCACCAAAAGAATGAAAGAAAAACAAGAGAAAAAGAGTTTGTAAGTGAGAAATCAAGGAGAGTGTGTGTTTGTTGTAAGGGAGGGCTTAGGAGTTTGGTTTCTTTCTTCTCCAAGAGGTGGCCACGGTTTTGGGCTGTTTACTTTGAGGTGAGAAACTTTATTTTACTAGACTTTGGTTTCCTTTTCTTTAAACAACAACCTTTTGCTCATAAAAACCCTTAGTTGTTGAGGTTAAGCTTGGTGAAAGGGAGGAGAACTGTGGAGCTTCGAAAAGAAGTTTTGGTTTGAGATTTTCTACCAAGATGAGGATGTCATTTTGGTTTGTTTATGTGCATCAAAAAATGTTGCTCATAGGCTCAAAAACTTTTATTGGTCAAGTGGTTATTTTACTATGTAGTTAAGGGACTTTAAGGAGATTAGGAAAGGATTCTTGGTGCTTGAAACTTGAGCTTGCAAGGTGGTGATCTACACAAGGGTAAGGTGTTCTAGCCCTTCTTTCTTTAGGAAGCTTCAGCTATGTTTTAGCTTTGTAAAAGCTAGGACAAATGGTAGGGCAAAAAGGGCACAGGGTGACCAATAGAGCCAAAGAGGGCTCATGTAGCGCTAAGGTTAGACCTAGCTCTTAGTTTTGGTCAATAGGTGGTGTCCTTGGTGCATTGGTTGTAAAATGGTGTGTGGATCAAGCATTGGGTGCTTGGTAGATGAGTGTGGCTGAACCTTCAAGGTTTGGCAAGCACAAGAAAGGTGTGCCTCAGTTTGGGTGTGTAGATGTTGTGGCCGAGCTCAAGGGCTCGGTATGTGGTTGTCTGTGTGTGGCATGGGCTCCTAGATGCATGAGTAATTTGGGCGCCTAGGAGCATGGTGAGTTGGGTGTGACAAGGTGCACATGGGTGAGCCAAGGGGTCATGCAGCTGTGTGTGACTAAGGGGTTCCCGATGGCACGCCCAAGGGGGTGCGTGTGCATACACCTACGAACCCGTGGCTGAGCGCACCTAGGATGTCGTATGGGCATGCCCTAGGGGCTTTGTTTCCATGTGGGCCTTGGGTTATGCTTTGGGCATGACCCATGAGGGGGAGCCCACAGTAGAAACCCTGGGGCCCAAATGGCACTCAAGCCTACTAAATGACTTGGGCCACAAATAAGCATATACATTGGCCCAATTGGGCATAGGTCCCAAGACGGGGAAAATACATCCAAGGGCACTAGGGCATACATCAAATTGGGTCAAAACCCTGTTGCATATAATAAGGGAGTTTTTAAGCTAGCGAAAGCTAGCAAGCTCAAGGGCAAATGCAAGGATGCATGCTCAAGGGAAAAAATGGATCAATTGGTATTTTGTTTGTTTGTTGTTTGTTTGCTTGCTTGTGTGAGAAGTACAATGAGTCATGCACCCAAAAGGGCATGATATGATGATCATTATATAATACTCCATGCCATAAGAGCTCGTGCTGTGGGCAAGGTTCATGCATGCATGGCGATGTGTGCATATGGTCCATTATGTGTGATGTTGTTATATATTGTTTGTTTTAGAATGCCTTACTAAGTATTTTATATATTTACCCTTTTTGTTAATATGCAGATAACATCATCCAGAAGCTAAATAATCCATAGTGATTATTTGATACTTGTTTGTTAGTTTCTCATAGGTACATTTTGCATACACTACATGTTCATTTTTTTATATGTTGCATGCACTTATGATCAGATTCTAACTCCAAATTTATTTTCCTTGTACAGCAAGGTAGTTAGGAAGGACTTTTTGGGTCGCTTCTCGCTTGGGTTTCTCTCTCCCAGTTAAAAGTAGGCTTATCGACCATTTGGGTCATGAATATTTTGTAGGACGGTGGTAATAGCTAGTAGGAGGTCTATTGGTATTGAATTTGACTTAGCATAACAGTGGCATGTATTATTATTATTTCGGGCTAACAACCCATGACATTGCTTGCTTAGGTTGATAGGCAAAACACTTAGATATTGTGTTGTCATAGTATTTACTTGCTATGAGTATAGTTTTCATCCACAGTTTTCTTGGGTACAAAGGAAGCATGAAGGAAAGTGATCTAGGAGGAGCTTAGAGCACTACAATAAGGCCATTAGGCAAGGTTAAGGGGGTTTAGCACCATTGGTAGTCTAGTTGGATGCTTTAAGCTTAAGACACCAATGAGAAACCCTAGTGCATATGAGGGGTTCAATAGAACCTAGTAAATTGAGTCCATCCATAGCAAATCTTACCATAATAGTGTGAACCAAGTAAGGGTGGATAGTAGAGCACCAAGGATGAAGGCTTAGTACACTTGTGGCCTAACCAAGTTGTGACTTGAGGAATAAGTGAAAGCTTAGTGCATCCTTGGTAGGTTGAATCGGAAAGGCTTAGTACCTTGATGATCTAGGCAAGCTTATGAATTCAAGCCACCAAGTCGGAGCCTAGTGCACCTAGTTGGGTGGTGGCTTAGTACCATAGCGGCCAAGGTGAGCCAATGGCTCAAGGCACTATATGGGGGCCTAGTACATCTAGTGAGTTCCTTGGAACTCAAGCAAGAAGCATCCACCATGTTCACCTATACAACAACAAAGGGAAGGTTAACCAGTGAGCTAAGCTCAGTAGGACTTCAGCAAGCTCAGCTTGCTAGGAGAAAATTAGGGGCCAAGAATTCGCTAGGCACGGGGTGACGTCCGTACGAGGATTAGGAAAAGGTAGGGTCCTAAGAGACTCTAATATATGCGCATATGTTAGGCCTCAAACTGTAAAGGGCTCGCAGCAGATTTCATTTATTATATATATGAGTATCCTCAGGTTTTTCTTTGCAGGTACCCAAATCCCTTACTGGGAATCTTTGGATTCTCACTCCCTTTAGTGTTGTTGTGTAGATTTCATCTGTAAGGCACCGACAACCATGGAAAGTTGTCAAGCTAGTATTATTCATGCAAGTACCCACCTAGTGAATCATTATTGATTCTAGTTTTACTGGTTAAGTTGTTTGTGCTAACTATAGTTATCCTCTAGCCTTGTAGAGGCTAGTAGCATAAGGATGGACATAGTGGACCATGGATATCAGTAATAGTCCTTCATTATACATTTGTATGCTAGTTTGGCCTCCAATGTCTCTAGGTCGAGTAACATTTTAGTTGTTCCATAGTCTTCCTATGAGGACCCTGTTCGGGGTAGGGACGCTTCAACTTATGTGCCTGTCCTTTTTCTAGTGTGACTAGATCAATTTTGCAAACAATGTGTAGTACTTGCTCTATAGATTCTCTAACTCCTCCTACTAATTTCTCATGCTCAAACTTTGGAAGATAAGAACATAAAGCTCTTGGAGGTCTATCAAACATTCTTGATGGAGGTCTCCTTGGTTCTGGTTCTAAAAAATCAATTCTTATAATTTTATCATTACTAGACCTTATTTCAACCTCTCCATTGTTATATTCAATGATGCTTTCTAACTCTTGAGGTTTTAGAGGTTTTATTGGTTCTTTATTTTGAAAAACCGACTTTTATGGGAGCTTGATATCACTCCATTTTATTACCTCAGGAATTACTACATGACTTTTTCTGTATTGGCTTATAACAAAAGAGTTTCTATTTTTTTGTACCAAATTGTATAGCTTTAGGCTCAATTTGTGTTATCATTGCTTTATAATAAATGCTATAAACACATGCAAGATTCAAGGATCCTTCAAGCATATCAAAACCAGATTTCATTATGTTTATAGTCAAAACTTTCATAATATAAGGATCTTTTAAAGAAAAAGTTAAATTTGGATGGCAATTAAAATAAATTGGCCCATTACACAAACTTGATTGTACCATGCTTAGTAGAGAATCAGAGAATTTGTTATTCCTACAATCTTTCAAGGCAATGATAACAGAAGTATTCAACCCATTTATTGTCATAGTTTTCAAAGCAATCTCAACAAACTCAACATGTAAATAATTGTAATAATTTTCTAGAAGATCTTTATCATGTATTTAGATAGCAATTCAAATCGACGATATTCTTCCATTATTGGAACAATCCTTTCTACAGTTTTTATGGCATAAGCCATTTTGAGATCAAAAGTTCCTTTTTGATAAACATCACATTTATTATTCTTAAGGATATTCCAGTTTCCCAGCATTTTTCTACATATCTGATTATCACAGCTTGAGAATTTTTTACCTTTCCACTCCCTATAGTTTCTTCATTTTCTTGTCTCTTTGATGAAGACTTAAAAAACTCCTAAAGATTACAACCATCAGTAACTATAGATCTGTATTAAGAGTTTCACTAGCTATCTATCAACGTTTTATCCAACTTACTACCTGACACGATCCCCCGTGCCCCTACCCAGGAAACCCTGTGAGAGTTGTTCTCACGGTGGGTTGCAATTGGCTAGTTGAGTATGTGTGCGGATTAAATCCGATGCTACTAGTTGATTAACCTAGAATATGCAATATGCATGCTCTTATGCTTTGACTTGGTTTATTAAACCATAAAACATTTAGCCGGCTGAGTAATTTCTACATAAGTAAATACAAACAGCCAAAGCATATCTAAATCAACATTTGTGTGGGTTAACTACACATAAACAACTCGTGAAAGCATTCATACATAAAGCAACTAATGCTTCCACCCAAGAACAACCCTGGAGTCAAGGACTATTTATAACATAGACTATGGAGGCAACTAAAGTACTGTATCCAAAATACAAGACTTTACTGAGATCTCTTTACCCTAGCTCCCACTTCGGACACCCGTCACAGTGGCGAGTCTCACAAGTCCTCTGCCAAGTGCTACTAGACTCTGCAGCCAAAGGAAGAAACTAGTTAGTACACAAAAGATCACTACCGTGATAATCCTCAGCGATTACCCGGTCCAGCTACTTCAGGCTCTGCATAACAAAACTAGGGAGTGAGAATTCAACAATTCTCAGTAAGGGATCTTCAATGTACCTGCAAGAAAAACCTAGGACTCTTGCTGCGAGTTCACACAGCATGAGGGTGCTATTATATATGCATATATAACTAGGTTAAAGACCTTTCCTCAGGTGGTCCTCCTCACGGAGTATTCTTCGCGCCTAGCGAGTTTAAACCCGCTCCTAGCAAGCCGAAGCTTACTGCAAACGATCATGTAGCCTCTCCTTAGTTGTTATGCAGGGGAATTATGGTGGGACTTTGTAGACTAGATGAACAAGGTTTCACCTTGTGACCTCGTGGCTACGGCACGGCTAGGCCGACAAGGGTTCTAAACCTCTCACCTGAGCTAGTGATAACTAATTCTATTCATTTGCAACATAGTTTCCTTAAAAACTTGCCTTCACTTTGAGTTCATATAAATCTAAAACTGAGACATTTAAAGTGTTTTTAAAACATTGAGGTGATAGTACTCCCTCTTAGCTTCGCGTGGAATCTTGAATCACCTCAATCGGACACCCGAGCGAAAAGTTATGCTGAAAACAAAATCGGGTGTCAAATGCTGTCTTGGCGACGCGTCGCCACAGTTGTCGACGTTCTGGGACATTTTTCTGGATTGGCGACGCGTCGTGGGAACTCGTGGGGATTGGCGATGCGTCTCCAAACCTGCAAAATGCCCAGAAAACCCCGATTTTGCTGCTATGAACTTTGGACACTTCCCACACATATCAAACATGCATGGAATGCCTCCAAATTTCATACACACATAGTACATGTTGCATAGAACATAACCAACTATCAAAAGCTAAGCTATGATGTCTTGTAACATCAATCCAATCCTCCCAATTCCTCTAGTCCACCATAATTCACCAAAACGTTTCCTTAATGCCTTAGCTAAAACCACTCAAATTTCTCAAGCAAATCCAAGCTAATGGCATTCCATGAACTTAAAAACACAACTCCCTTACCTTAACTTCCAAGAAACAAGCAAGAATCAAGCCTCTTTTCGTTCAACCAAGCTCACCAAAGTTCTACCTAAATTCCAATCAAAACAATGGCACTAAACATCAAAATTACATTCTCTAACCAAAACCCAAGCTTCAAACTAACTAAATAACATGAATTCAATCAAGAACACAACTCTTACCTCGTTCAAAAATAGGGGATGGAGAAAAACACCCTTCCAAGCTTCAAAAACATGATTCCAAGCTTGAAAATCACTTCTCCTAGCTTATATACTTTGAATTGCACCTCTTGGCACCAAAATCTCTTGATTCCAAGCTTAATTTGAGAGCTAAATGGGGGTGAGAAGGTGGGAAACGGGATTATGGCAGCCATAGCCCTTCTTTCCCCTTCTTAAACCCTCACTTAACATCAAGATAATCAAAGTATTAAGTTTGTTACAATTAAGTCCCCCATCTTTGTAACTTAGTAGTTCTTGATTAAATTCTTGTCTATTTTTCAAGTTTGAGTTAAGGTTGAGAGTTAAGTTCTAAAAATTCATTTTAAAACACTCGGGACTCGTCCCGGCTATTCAGGATGCAAAATTACCATTTTGCCCCTAAACTTTGTTCAGTGCTTATTCTTCTCGGAACTTAGTGAACTTTGCTAAACTTCTCTATTCTTGCTATGTAAACTTAAATTAAGCTTCTAAACTTAATTTAAAACACTTTACCTTCCTCAACTGCACCTCCCCCTAGAAGGGCCATAACATTCTCCCCTCCTTCTTGAATTTGGTCCCCCAAATTCCGTTGCAACTCCGGAAAAATACTAGGATACCTTTTCAGTATATCCTGCTCCGTCTCCCAGGTAGCTTCCTCCTCACTATGGTTAGACCAAAGGATCTTAACCATCAGAATCCACTTAGTCCGCAATTTCTTGACTTGCCTATCTAATATCTGAACTGGTTTCTCCTCATAGGTCAAGTCTTCCTGAATGGGTATTACTAAAGGATTAACTACCTGTCCGGGTTCCACTGTGCACTTTCTGAGTAGACTAACGTGAAACACGTTATGCACCTGAGATAGGTTAGGTGGTAATGCTAACCGATAAGCAACCTTCCCCACCTTCTCCAACACTTCATAAGGTCCAATATACCTAGGAGCTAACTTGCCCCTTTGCCCAAAACGGCTAACTCCTTTCATGGGCGATACTTTCAAAAGTACTTTATCCCCAACTTCAAAACTCAAGTCTCTTCTCCTCAAATTCGCATACTTGGTCTGCCTGTCATTGGCTGTCTTGATCCGTTGCTGGATCAACTTAATCTTAGCTGTAGTGTCAGCTATGATTTCAGGTCCAATAACTACTCTGTCCATTGGATCTGCCTAACAATGAGGTGTCATACATCGTCTCCCATACAAAGCTTCATAGGGCGCCATTCCAATAACAGTTTGATGACTGTTATTATAAGCAAATTCGATCAGTGGTAAATGCTGATCCCAATCACCTCTGAAATCAATGACACACATGCGTAGCATGTCCTCCAAAGTCTGAATCACTCTCTTGGATTGCCCATCAGTCTGGGGATGGAAAGTAGTTCTGAGACTAACTTTACTTCCCAATGCTTCTTGAAAAGCATTCCAAAACTGTGATGTAAACCGAGGATCTCTGTCAGATATAATCTGATCTGGTATCCCATGGAGTCTCACAATCTCCTTGAGATACAACTGAACTAACTTCTCTAATGTATAAGTGATTCTGATCGGTATAAAGTCTGCCGACTTCGTCAGTCTGTCAACCACTACCCAAATAGCATCGTGCTAACTCCGGGTATTCGGCAACCCCACTAGGAAATCCATAGTAACGGATCCCCACTTCCTCACTGGCAGAGGTAAACTCTGTAGAGTGCCCGCTGGTTTCTGATGTTCAGCCTTAACCATCTGACATGTCAAACATTTTCCCACATGTCCCCTTACATCTCTTTTCAATCCTGGCCACCAAAAATGTGTCTTCAGATCTTGATACATCTTACTAACACCAGGGTGAATACTCAAAGTACTGCTATGTGCCTCCTGTAGGACTTGCTGCCTAAGTCCCTCAACATTCGGTACATAGAGTCGATCACCATAGTGCAGTATTCCATCTTTGTATCTGAACTCCTTCTTCACAGTACCAGACTTCGCTTCACCTAAAATCTTCTTCAGTAACAGATCCTTTAACTGAGCTTCTCTGACTCTGACTAACCAAGCTGACTGAACTTCCAAAACGTAAACTAGGGATTTTTCTTGACTTTGCCATAATTCATGCAAAGCTAAGAAACAGTCCCTCAATACTCCTTCAGAGGAGTCCGTAGCCTGATCCTTGGATAAGATCACTCCCGTGTACTTCCGACTCAAAGCATCTGCTACCACATTTCCTTTACCAGCACAGTACTCAATCGAACAATCATAATCTTTGATGTATTCAATCCATCGCCACTGTCTTATGTTCAGATCCTTCTGGGTAAATAAATATTTCAAACTCTTATGATCGGTGAAGATTCTGAATGACCTTCCCATCAAATAATGCCTCCACAACTTCAGTGCAAAAATCACTGCTGCCAGCTCAAGATCATGAACAGGATAGTTCAGTTCATTAGGCCTTAGCTGTCTCGAACCATAAGCAATCACCTAACTATCCTGCATCAACACACAACCCAATCCTGAACCTGATGCATCTGTATAAACTGTAAAGGCTCTGTCCGGATCTGGCAAGACAAGTATAGGTGCACTAGTCAACTTTTCCTTCAACTTCATGTAAGCTTCTTCACACTTCGGTGTCCACTCAAACTTCTGAGTTTTCTTGGTCAATGCTGTCAACGGTGTAGCTATCATAGAGAATTTCTCTATGAAGCGTCTGTAGTAACCTACTAACCCCAAGAAACTTCTGACCTCTGTAACTGTAGTCGGTCTTTTCCACTCAACTACTGCTTGAACTTTTTCAGGATCAACTGACAAACCTTGAGCACTGATGATATGCCCCAAAAACTGAATCTTCTCGGACCAAAACTCACACTTAGACAACTTTGCATAGTACTGATTATCCTTCAGCACTTGCAAAACTGTTCTAAGGTGCTCCTCATGCTCTGCTACAGACTGTGAATACACCAGAATATCATCGATGAAGACTTCAACAAACTGATCCAAAAATGGCTTAAAGATCCGATTCATGGCTTCCATAAATACTGCTGGAGCATTCGTCACACCAAAAGGCATAACCGTATATTCATAGTGTCCATACCTCGTCTTGAAAGCAGTCTTCGGAATATCCTCCTCCTTAACTCTGATCTGAAAATACCCAGACCGAAGATCAATTCTTGAAAACACCTTTGCTCCCCTCAGTCTGTCAAACAAATCATCAATTCTAGGAAGTGGATACTTATTCTTGACTTTCACTGCATTCGACTTCCTATAATCAATGCACAACCTGAAAGTTCCATCTTTCTTCTTCACAAATAACACTGGAGCTCCCCACGGTGATACACTAGGCCTTATAAAGCCTTTCCCTAGCAGTTCCTCCAACTGCTTCTTTAATTCATCCATCTCAGGAGCTGACATCCTATAAGGTGGTATGGAAATAGGTTCAACCCCTGGTTGCAGATGGATTGCAAACTCAGTATCCCTTTTAGGTGGTAACCCAGGTAACTCCACTGGAAACACCTCAGGAAACTGATTAGCTACAGGAATTCTCTCCAATTCCTCTTCTATAGCTACTCCATTCAACGAATAATACTTTTCTTCACCAACTACAGGGATGGTATCTATAAGTCTAAGGTGTAAACTCTTAGCACTAGATGCCAACCCTCCTGTGCAAGTCACTCTAGCTCCCTGAGCATCAGTAATGTCAACTGAGTGATTCGCACAATTAATTTGTGCCTTGTGCTTACTCAACCAGTCCATTCCCAACACCAGATCATAAGACCTCAGTTCAATCACCCATAACTCACAACAAAAATCATGATCACCTAACTGCAAGGGATACCTAGTAACCACTTCATTGGTCACAATAAAACCCCTCCCTGCAGTCCTGATGAGTCTCAACTCACCCGAAATTTCACGCTGCAAACTAAGCTTATCTACCAAGGCAGAAGATATCACTGAAAGAGTAGCTCCCGTATCGAAAAGCACTCTAACACTACCATTCTGAAAAGTAAAATTACCTCGAACGGCGGGCGGTTCTCTGGCCACCTGACTCGTCAGGGCGAAAACCCTCAGCTCTACTGCTGCTGCAGCCACACCAGGCCGATTCCCGATGGCAAGTGGTACTGGAGGTAAAGTCCGAGGCGGACCTGTGACAGGTCGAACCCTTGGGCAGTCCCTCGCCCAATGCCCTCTCTGGCCACAGATATTACAAGCATCTGTACCCAGAGTACATGGTCTTCCACCATGAAACCGTCTGCATCTAGGACACAAACCTGTCCTCCTCCTCTTAGATGGATCCTGATTCCCCACCATTGGTCGCTTCCCGGCACTTTTTCCCAAGTTAGATGGTCCAACTTCCACCTTTTTCATAGGTGTCCTGGAATCCTCAAATTCCCTTTCCAAGGCCAACGCCTTCTGAACCACCTGGCGATAGCTCCTGATATCAACTGTCGCCATATACCTCCTGAATACAGGTTTCAAACCCTGGGAAAACTTCTTAGCCTTCAGCTCATCATTGCCGAACATATATGGAGCATACCGGATAAGTGAATTGTAGCGCTGCTCATACTCCCGTACTGACATCTCTCCCTGTGTCAGATTCTCAAACTGGATCCTCCTCTGATCCTGTGCAGCTTCGCTGATATACTCCTGTTTGAACTTCTTCTCGAAGTCTGACCACTTGAGCACCTTTTTCTTGTGCTCTGGATGGGTACCATTACTCTCCCTCAACAACTCCATCACATCATCCCACCATAAACTGGCTCTCCCTTTCAGAAAGAACGGTACTAAAACCATCCTCTGCTCTGACTCATAACCACCACAAGTGAAGAGTTTGTTCATAATGGACAACCAGTCCTCTGCTCTGTCAGGATCTCCGGTCCCACCAAAGCTAGGTGGATCAATAGTCTTGAACTTCTCTAACAGTCTCATCTGATGTGGAGTGTCTCCCCTCCTTGGAGCCTCAATCACCTCTGGTTCCTCTTCCTCCTCATGAACTTGATTTCGGTGTTCATGAGCTCTAGGCACTTGCTGTGGCTCAGCATGCCTTTCCTGCTCTTGTTGTGGTTCATCCTCCTCCTGGACAGCACCCATGTCCTCATAATCTCTGAACATCTCTGTCACAAGGCTATTCATACCCTGTGCCACCTGAGCCATAGTCTCTATCAACCCCTGTAGCACCCTGGATATCTCATCCAGCCTTGCCACAACTGGGTCACTAGAACCCTCACCAGGTTCTCTAGTTCCCCTTGAAGCTCCTGACCCAATGTCAACCATGGCAACCTCCAACCACAATCAGACAACATTCCCCAGATGTTGGTCAGTACTAACTTCCTAGCACTTGGACTTTCCAAACTAGATCTCAGTCTAAGCCTCCAATATCTATGAAATAAATCCTCAGCTCTGATACCAAAAACACTGACACGATCCCCCGTGCCCCTGCCCAGGAAACCCTGTGAGAGTTGGTCTCACGGTGGGTTGCAATTGGCTAGTTGAGTATGTGTGCGGATTAAATCCGATGCTACTAGTTGATTAACCTAGAATATGCAATATGCATGCTCTTATACTTTGACTTGGTTTATTAAACCATAAAACATTTAGCCGGCTGAGTAATTTCTACATAAATAAATACAAATAGCCAAAGCATATCAAAATCAATATTTGTGTGGGTTAACTACACATAAACAACTCGTGAAAGCATTCATACATAAAGCAACTAATGCTTCCACCTAAGAACAACCCTGGAGTAAAGGACTCTTTATAACATAGAATATGGAGGCAACTAAAGTACTGTATCCAAAATACAAGACTTTACTGAGATCTCTTTACCCTAGCTCCCACTTCGGACACCCGTCCCAGTGGCGAGTCTCACAAGTCCTTTTCCAAGTGCTATTAGGCTCTGTAGCCAAAGGAAGAAACTAGTTAGTACTGCTACTTGACCAACAAACCAACTGAGCACTTAAGTATACTAGAACCACGAAGATTCTCAATTACCATACCTTTACACACAAAAGATCACTACCGCGATAATCCTCAGCGATTACCCGGTCCAGCTACTTCAGGCTCTGCATAACAAAACCAGGGAGTGAGAATTCGACAATTCTTAGTAAGGGATCTTCAATGTACCTGCAAGAAAAACCTAGGACTCTTGCTACGAGCTCACACAGCACGAGGGTGCTATTATATATGCATATATAACTAGGTCATAGACCCCTCCTCAAGTAGTCCTCCTCACGGAGTATTACTCCGTGCCTAGCGAGTTTAAACCAGCTCCTAGCAAGCCGAAGCTTACTGCAAACGATCATGTAGCCTCTCCGTATTTGTTATGCAGGGGAATTATGGTGGGACTTTGTAGACTAGGCCGCAGGGCCTCGTTGATGTAGACTAGATGAACAAGGATTCACCTTGTGGCCCTGTGGCTACGACACGACTAGGCCGACAAGGGTTCTAAACCTCTCACCTGAGCTAGTAGTAGCTAATTATGTTCATTTGCAACATAGTTCCTTAAAAACTTTCCTTCACTTTGAGTTCATATAAATCTAAAACTAAAACACTTTAAGTGTTTTTTAAAATATTGAGGTGATAGTACTCCCTCTTAGCTTCGTGTGGAATCTTGAATCACTTCAATCAGACACCCGAGCGAAAAGTTATGCTGAAAACAAAATCGGGCGTCAGATGCTGTCTCGGCGACGCGTCGCCATAGTTGTCAACGTTCTGAGACATTTTTCTGGATTGGCGACGCGTCGTGGGAACTCGTGGGGATTGGCAACGCATTGCCAAACCTGCAAAATGCCCAGAAAACCCCGATTTTGCTGCTATGAACTTTGGACACTTCCCACATATATCAAACATGCATGGAATGCCTCCAAATTTCATACACACAAAGTACATGTTGCAAGGAACATAACCAACTATCAAAAGCTAAGCTATGATGTATCGTAACATCAAACCAATCCTCCCAATTCCTCCATTCCACCATAATTCACCAAAATGTTTCCTTAATGCCTTAGCTAAAACCACTCAAATTTCTCAAGCAATTCCAAGCTAATGGCATTCCATGAACTTAAAAACACTTCTCCCTTACCTCAACTTCCAAGAACCAAGCAAGAATCATGCTCCTTTTCATTCAACCAAGCTCACCAAAGCTCTACATGAATTCCAATCAAAACAATGGCACTAAACATCAAAATTATGTTCCCCAACCAAAACCCAAGCTTCAAACTAACTAAATAGCATGAATTCAATCAAGAACACAACTCTTACCTCGTTCAAAAACAGGGGATGGGAGAAAATGCCTTTCCAAGCCTCAAAAACATGATTTCAAGCTTGGAAATCACTTCTCCTAGCTTATATACTTTGAATTACACCTTTTGGCACCAAAATCTCTTGATTCCAAGCTTAATTTGGGAGTCAAATGGAGGTGAGAAGGTGGAAAACGGGTTATGGCAGCCCAAAGCCCTTTTCCCCCTTCTTAAACCCTCACTTAACCCATAAAACCTCAAAGTATTAAGCTTGTTACAATTAGGTCCCCCATCTTTGTAACCTAGTAGTTCTTGATTAAATTCTTGTCTATTTGTCAAGTTTGAGTTAAGGTTAAGAGTTAAGTTATAAAAATTCATTTTAAAACACTCAGGACTCGTCCCGGCTATTTAGGATGCAAAATTACCATTTTGCCCCTGAACTTTGTTCAGTGCCTTATCCTTCTCGGAACTTAGTGAACTTTGGTAAACTTCTCTATTCTTGCTATGTAAACTTAAATTAAGCTTCTAAACTTAATTTAAAACACTTTACCTTCCTAAACTGCCCCTCCAACTAGAAGTGCCACAACACTACCTTTTTCTTCTTGATAGTGGGTCTTATAGTGGATACACAACTTTGATGATATTCTAGCAAAATCTTAATGATAACCTCTAATTACTAGTAAGATAAAATCACTTGAAATTCGACCAACTTTTGTTTGAAAGGGATAAGACAAAAAAAAAATAAACTTTAGTGGCTAGAATGTCAAAAGAGTAAAGTTTTTGGTTGAAAATCTAATTTAAGACAAAAAATCAATTTCTCTAAGATAGACCGTAGAGATTGGGGGTGCAATGGTGCATGTGCTTTATTTTAGTATCTTCCTAAAATGCCATCAAATTTGAAACCTGAACCTTAAAAATAAGCCTTAGAGCTGCCAACAACAGCCACACCTGGTGGCCCTTCCTACCCTTGATGCTTCCACCTCCCACCCTGGAAAAAAGAATCTTGCTCTATTAATGTGGTCTCTTTAATCTCACATTTACAGTCCTTCATCAACCATGCTTTCCAACCTGAAATCAATGGAAATCTTCATTTCAACCTTGATGGTGATAAATTGTTCAAATTAAGCGATCAAGTGGAAATTCATAAGCAAAGACTGCATTCAGGTGCCCAGGAAGCTTATAATTGGTTGTTTGAGCAACGGGCACGCAATTTACATCTTCAAAGGACCAAAGCACTGATCAACAACAGATATAGAGCAGAGGAGCTTTCTAGTTCAGTTCCAAAAAAAAAATTTGCAACTTGTTAGGGTAGCTACAAAGCTTGTGTCAATTTTTCATGAACAGAATGATGTAGGATGATAAGGAAAAGCTTCTTAAGGATTTAGAAGTGCTTTTTGTCCTCTTTCCTGCTGGTGATATTTGTGAGTTTTGTGTGTTCTAGTTAAGAGTCAAATTAGACAAACACAATGAACTGCAAAGCTAGATCATCGTTTTACTACCAAATGAGAGGTGAGGGCAATTTTTGAAGGCTTCGCTGATAGCCTTCCCCTCCAATTTTGCCCCATTTTGTGGTTTGTTTGGATTCTAGGAAATAGAAGAAAGGGAGAGAAAAATTAGTATAACTTCTTTGCTTAGATAGGAGGAAATCTAGAGAGAAAGGGAGAGAGAGAAAGAGTTATTATCCCTCTACTTTCCATATTTTTATGTTTTTTTTTCACACCAACCAAATCAAGGGAAAATAACTCATCCCTCCATTTCCCTTACCTTCCCTCTCATGGGAATTGCAAAATAAGCTTGTTGAGAGGATAAGAAGGGAAGTGTTTCATTACTTCTCAACCTTTTCTTCCTATTCCTTCACATCCAAATGCAAAAAGAAATGTGTCACAGAGTAGGGTTCCAATGCCCCAGAATTAACCAACTTGTAGGCTCTTAGGGACTGTGATCCTACTTAGTTACTATTAGCTAACTATTACTTGTACGTAATTAAAATAATTTATGTGCAACTAGTTATTAAGCCTTCATTGCAACAAGATATTCATGCATTTGTCTTGGCAATGCAACTAATAAATAAAGTAAATAAAGAAAACATGACTTGAGCATTCCTTTTAAAACATACTTAAAACTTACAAAGAGAATAAAAACACCGATTACTTCAACTTTAAGTAATAATTTGTGCACACTCTAATGCTAGCATACACCCAAAAGTAACTTAATGGTCTTACACCACATTGGATCTTAATCGAGGCAAAGTCTTAGTACACAAGGTACTCTATATACATGACAAAATACTACTAAGATCATATACTTGAGCTCCTAACTTTGAGTTATTATGCTCCAAGTGTAAAGCCCTCACTTGTCCTTGTACAAAACTTAGCTTTTAGTCTACAAGGCACAAACACTTAGTTAGTACAAAACTTATCTCTTAAGCAACCTTAGAATCTCAAGGATTCAAATAATAAGTACCAGAAAAAAAGAGAAACTTCACCGACAACTACCCATTTAGTTGTCAAGCTAAACATTAGAACTTGCACAATAAACTTAATTGAGTGAGTACATAATTGTACTCAATAAGGGTCCCTTAGGGTACATACAATGAAAATAACATGCAAGCATGCAAAATGTGGTATACAAACAAGCAACAATCATCCAACAATCCATACAAGCAATAAATAGAATAGATATGCAATGTATGAAGGTATGATATGCAACATCCACAATTATTAGGGCTTCCTACACTTGAGGTGTAATAAATTCATCATGAGCTCAAACGGAGGAGGTACTTGAGACACTGGCCCTTATACCCCAAATCCTTTACCTCTCTTAAATCCTACTTATGGGTCCTAGAGTAGGTCATCACCTCCTTTCAAATCTTGCCTGTCTTACTTACCAAATCACAAGGATTGGTTGGAATCTTCTTAGGTTTTCTCATTGTTACCCGAAGGCATAAGATCTCTCACTTGGGCCAACGAGGAATCGGAAACCCGCATCAATCCCCTTTGTGCTCTTTTGCCATCTTGAGCACTTCGACCCCCTTAGCCACACTACCTTACCCTACCTTAACCAAACCACTTAGCTACCACCCAAATAATGCATAATTCCCAACTTAGCAATGATTTCTAGACCCAACCAAAACTACAGAACATCTTAGAATAACATAGGGATGATAAATGAGAGATTGAGATGTTCTTAGGGTGCCCCAAGCTTAAGCATCTTGGACCTTGGTAACACAGTGCCAAAGGCATTACCAAAGGTAAAAACCCTTAGATTGGCATTAACACACTTGGCAACGCATCCCTAGTGGTGTATTTTGCACTTCATACCTTTGTGCTCGCTTGCACAAATCTTGCTCAATCTTTCAATCCCCAAAGCCAATTCAAATGAGTTTTGTTTCCACTTCATTACAACATGTAGTAATAAATTTTTATGCACTAGTTGAGCTAAATTAACTTGAACTCTTACCTCAACTCCAACCACAAAGCAAGAATAAACACAAGCACCACAAGCACACTTGATCTTGACTTAGCTCTCTTGAGTTCTAGACTTAAAGCCAATGATATATGCCACCAGGAACTTCAAATCAAGAAAATTTCTAGATACTTAATCAACTTAGAGCAAGCTCAATCCAAGGCAAGAAACTTACCTTAGGGTTTATGTCCAGAACAAGAAACAAATATCATAAATGAAGCTAATGCACTAAGAATAAGCTAAAAGCTTCTTGATTTCACATTGAGACCTTCAAATTTGTTGAAAATTTGTAGGATTTGATTAGCTTGAAGTAGTTGAGATTTTGGAGAGGGAGAGACATGAAAATTGTGGATGGAGGAGATGGAGAATTGGGTTCATCTCAGTCACTCCATTAAGACATTTTTCTTCTTTCATTACCTCTTGGCCCCCAAGTTCTATTTTGTTTCACTTTGGCCACTAGACTTACACTAGAAACCATCCCTCCTTGGTCCCAAAGAATGTTTTCATGCTTTCCACACTTAGCTCCTTAGACCCATAAGCCACTTAAGGCATAAATGGCTCATTTGAACACAAAGTGCAATTTTTTGCACTTTTCCTTCAAATAGTGTTTCTAATAGCTAGAATAACTTATGGTCTTAAATTAATTAGTAAAAATCCTTACATGAACTTAATTCTATCAAAATTATGGTCACACCACTTAACTCAGTTAAAATTACCATTTTGCCCTTATGACTCTTTGGTTCCAAATCATGTTTAGGAGCTCATCTTTCTTTTATTTAGCTTGTTTTCTTACTTAATAAGAAACTAATTTGAGACATTTAAGTAAAAATACTTAAATGAAACACGCTTTCTTGGTTAAAGCTAATCGTTGACTAGGAGAGATGTCATGTCCTCCCCTCATTCAAAAATTTGGTCCACCAATTTCTGACTTAACCGAGCAAACTTGCTTGGATATTACTTTTGCATATCCTGCTCAGTTTCCCCTATGGCCCCTTCTTCACCATGGTTAAACCATAGTACCTTGACCATTGGAATTTGTTTTGTTCTCAGTTTTCTGACTTGGCGATTAGAAACTTAATGGGATAGTCTTCATAACTTAGGTATTTTCTTATTAGTATGAAGGATGGGGCTAACACTTGTCCAGTTCACAATGCATTTCCTTAAGGAACTTACATGGAAGAGATTATGAACATGGGCCAAACTTGGTGGCAAAGCTAATTGATAAGCCATTTTTTCCACCCTTTTGAGAATTTCATAGGGACCAATGTCCCTTGGAGCCAACCTACCCCTTTGGCGAAACCTAGCCACACCATTCACCAAGGAAACTCTAAGGAGTTCTTTATCTCCTACATCAAATTTCAAATCTTTCCTTCAAATATTATCATACTTGGCTTGTTAGTCTGAGGCAGCCTTGTTCCTTGCTTATATCAACTTAATCTTTGTTGTGGTCTCAACATTTGATATAAGCAACAAAGATTAACTTCATCTGCCTTATCTGCCCAACAATGAGGTGTTACACACTTACGCCCATACAAAGCTTCATATGGCATCATCTTGATAGCTCCTTGGTAGCTATTATTATAGGCAAATTCAATCAAAGGTAGGAATTGGTCCCAATCCCCTATAAAATCCATCATATAGCTTCACAACTTGTCATCCAAGGTCTGGATCACGTGTTTAGTTTGCCCATTGATTTAAGGGTGATAAGCGGTGCTTAGACTCATAATGGAACCCATAGCCTTTTGAAAGGCATTCTAGAACCTTGAAACAAAAAGAAGATCTCTATAAGATATAATCTAATCGAGAAATTCATAGAGTCTCACCACTTCTTGGATATACAATTAAGCCAACTTCTCCATGGTTTATGTAATCTTAATGAGAATAAAGTGTGTAGACTTCATCAACCTATCCACCACCACTCAAATTGAATCATGTTGACTTCTTGTATTGGGTAACCCAACGCAAAAGTTCAGGTCTTTGTTCTAAGCTTCGTTAACCTAAGCCAACCATGTTGACTGAATCTCAAGGACTATGGCTTAAGCCATTTCCATGTCCCTCCAAGTTTCAAACTAGACCATGAACTATTCCACATTGGAACCTTCTGATGTAGAAGCCACTTGCTCCTCAGAAAGGATCACCCTAGAGCACTTATGGCTCAAGGCATCGACAACAACATTACCTTTACCCGAACAATAGTCTATCGAGCAATCGTAATCCATGATGCACTCGATCCACCTTATCTATCTCATGTTTAGTTCCTTTTGGGTAAACAAATACTTTAGAATTTTATGGTTTGACATAGATCTTAAAGGACCTTCCTATAAGGTATTGTCTCCAAAGCTTTAAAGCAAACACAATGACTGCCAACACAAGATCATGTGCCATGTAGTTGTATTTATTAGGCCCTAACTGCCTAGACTCATATGCAATCACATACTTATCCTACATCAACACGAATCCAAATCCTGACCCGGATGCAATGGTACAAACTACAAATGTTTTATAAAGATCTAGTACGATTAATATGGAAGCAAAAGTTAACTTTTTCTTAAGCTTCTAAAAACATTCTTAACACTTAGAAGTCCAAATGAACTTTTTATGCCTTTTTTTTCAAGGCAGTCAATGGCACAACTATCATAGAGAATTTTTCAATGAACTTTCTATAATAACATACCAACCTTAAGAAACTTGAATTTCACTTACATTGGTTGGGTGTTTCCATCCCACCACTACCTTTACCTTTTTTAGGTCAACATTTAGTCTTTTAGCATTTATGATGTGCTTGATGAACAGAATTTCACTTGCCCAAATTTGGCACTTAGATAGTTTTGCTTAATATTGGTTATCTTTAAGCACTTGCAAAGCTACCTTTAAATACTCCTCATGCTCTTGCAGAGTCTTAGAGTACACTGGTATGTCATCAATGAACAATTCAACAAACTGATCTAAGTAGGGTCTAAAAAATTAATTCATGGCATCCATGAAAACCATCGAAGCATTAGTCACGCCAAAAAGAATAATTGTGTGCTCATAATGCCTATACCTAGTCCGAAATGCAATTTTTAGGAAATCTTCTTCCTTTACCCTTATTTGGAAGTATCCAAACCTTAGGTCTATTTTATAAAAATCCTTTGCCCCGTTTAACCTATCAAATAAGTCATTGATCCTGGGCAGTTGGTATTTGTTCTTTATATTAACTACATTTAGTTTCCTGCAGTCTATACACAAACAATGCTAGGGCACCACATAGGTAAACACTTTACCTTGCAAAGCCTTTTCCAAGTAGCTTTTTCTAGTAGCTCTTCTAATTATTTTTTCAGCTCATCCATTTTAGGTGCTGACATGTAATATAGGGGTATAGAAATTGGTTTTGCCCTAGGTTAAAAGTTTATGGAGAATTTGATCTCCTTTTCTAGAGGTAACCATGGAAGATCTACAAGAACTACTTCTAAAAATAGATTGGCTAACTTGATTTCCTTAGTTGCTCCTCGATTGCCACACTATTCAATGAGTAATATTATTTTTCACTTACAATGGAAATGGACTCCATCAAGTTGAGGTGAAAGCTCTTAGAACTACTTGTTGAACCACCCATGCATAGGTGCATTTTTGGCACTTGACTCCGACCTTTCCTTGGCATTACTCTTGCCTAAAAGGCTAGATTAGCAGTAGTAATTACATAGGTCAATCTTGAGGGTACAAGGTTTGTTACCATGGAATTTTTGACACTTTGGGCAACAGCCTTTTGTGTTCCTCTTACTTTCTTGGAGGGACTTTAGTCTCCTCTCGAGTTAGGCCTTTCGCTTGATAACCTTGAGTGCGTTAGGACCGTTGGCTCAATGGCCTTGTCCTTGGGTTTCACTTCTATCAAGTTCCTTTCCAAAGCCAAAGCCTTTTGAATGGCCTCATAATAATTTAAAACCCAAAAAACCGCTAAGAAATTTCTTAACTCTACCTTGAGTCCATAAACAAACTTTTTTGCCTTAAGTTCTTCCTTCCCAACCATATGAGGAGCATACTAGAAAAGAAAAATAAATTTCCTTTCATACTCATGAACCATCATACTTTCTTAGACCAACTCATCAAATTCTATCGTCTTTTGATCTTGGGCATCCTCACTATTGAATTCATCTTGAAACTCCTTAAATTTAGTAGACTTAAAGCTTATTCGACCTTTGCAAAGGTTGAATCTCATTATAAGGCTTGAGTCTCTCTATGACATCCTTCCATTATAAAGATGCCTTACCATTCAATAAGAAAGGCACCAAATCTACCCTAGCTTTGTCCTCCATCTTCAACCTCCCGAATGTTTCATTTATCAAGTACAACCAACCTTCGGCCACATCGAGATCATCCATGCCATTAAACTTGAGACTATTAAAGTTTTGGCATATAAAGAGAAGGCCTATATGGTCTAGAATAACAAGTCTTCTCCTTCTCCTACAATGATGAATATCTTCCCTATCCTCCTTTTTGCTATCCTCTTCATTGTTCAGTTGAACATACTTATGCACTTACTCTTAACCTTGCACTTGCCCTTGAGATGGGGGATTTCTCCCCTGAACCTGGTGCACTTCAGCCCTTACATCATTAGGGTCCTCCACTACTTCTCTCATATCCACCTCATTAGGGCACTAGTTCCCTTATAAAAAAGCTAAGCCTTAGTATTACCACTTGATTGAGTGTTCACCATGACACCTTCAACGAAATCTAGAAGACAACACCTAAAGAAACTTATAACAATACTAAGTATAGTTAGCACAAGAAATACTTATATCTTAGTTCACTTATTGCCTCTACTAAAACCATTGAGTTGCTTTAATAATAAATAGCTATGAAGTAGGGTCCTAGTGCTCTAAATTAACCAACATGTAGGCTCTTAGGGACTATAATTCTACTTGGTTACCATTGGCTAACTATTACTCATAGGTAAATTAAGACAATTTACGTGCAACTAGTTATTTAGCCTTCATTGCAAGAAGATATGCATACATTTGTCTTAGTAATGCAACTGAAAAAATAAAGTAAATAAAGAAAACATCACTCGATTATTCCTTTTAAAACATACTTAAAATGTGCCACGACAATAAAACACTAGTTATTTCAAATTCAGGTAATAGTTTGTTCACACTCCTAATGGTAGCGTGCACTGAAAAGTAACTCAATAGTCTTACGCCACAATGTATCCTAATAAAGGCAATGTCTTAGAACTTGTGGTACTCTACATACATGATAAAATACTAATAAGATAATCTACTTGAGCTCCAAACTTCGAGCTATCAAGCTCCAAGTGCAAAGCCTTCATTTGTCCTTGTGCAACACTTAGCTTATAGTTTGTCAATGCACAAATACTTAGTTAGTACAAAACTTATCTCTCAAGCCAACTTAGAATCGTAAGGATTCAAATAATAAGTACTTGCAAAATAAATAAACATAGCCCACAATTATCCTTTTAGTTGTTAGGCCCGATGTTAGAACCAGCACAATAAACTTAAGGGGGTGAGTACATGATGGTACTCAACAAGGGTCCCCTGGAATTTTGCAAGGAAAATAACAAGCAAGCATACAAAATATGGCATACAAACAAGCAACAACCAACCAACAATAACACAAGCAATAAACATAATAGATATGCATTGCGTGAAGGTATAATATGCAACATGCAATCCTTGGGACTTCTTATACCTGAGGTGTCATAAACTTATCATGAGCTCAAATGACGAAGATACTTGAGGCATTGGCCCTTATACCCTAAATCCTTTACCTCCCCTAAGTCCTACTTACGAGTCCTAGAGTAGGTCGTCACCTCTTCTCAAATCTTGCTCATCTAACCCTTAACTTATTGCTAAAGATAGCCATCTTATGTGGTCCAACTTAAGCATAGCTTAGGGTACCTTAGTAGCTTACTTTCCAAACCACAAGGTTTGGCTGGAATCTTCTTAGGTTTTCTTTTTGTTACCCAAAGGTACAAGACCTCTTGTTTGGACCAACAAAGAATTTGAAACCTGCCTTGATCCCTTTGTTGCTCTTTTGGCATCTAGAGCATTTCAACCCCCTTAGCCACCTTACCATAACCAGATCACTTCCCTATCACCTAAATAATGCATAATTCTTGACTTAGGAAGGCGCTATAGACCCAACCAAAGCTATAGAACATTTTAGAATAGCTCGGGGATGATAACCAAGAGAATGAGATGTTTTTAGGGTGCCTCAAGCTTGAGGAACTTGGGCCTTGGCGATGCGGCACCAAAGGCAAAAACCCTCAGATAGCCATAAAGAAACTTGGTGATGTGTCCCAACCATTGGTGATGCATCCTAAATGGTGTATTCTGCACTTTGTGCCTTTATGCTATCTTGCACAAATCTTGTTCAATCTTTTAATTCCCTAAGCCAAACGAAATGGGTCTTATTTTTGCTTAATTATCATTTGTAACACTACATTTCTATGCATTATTTGAGCTAAATCAACTTAAACCCTTAGCTCAAATCTAGCCACAAAGCAAGAACAAAAAACAAGAACCATAAGCACACTTAAGCTCAACTTAGCTTTCTTGAGTTCCAGACCTAAAACCAACGTGATATGGCACTAAGAAATTTAAATTAAGACCATTTCTAGCTACTCAATCAACTTAGATCTACCTAAATCCAAGCCAAGAATCTTACCTTAGGGTTTATGATAAAAATTAGGAACAAAAAGCTTAAATGAAGCTAATGCACTAAGGATGAGCCATAGGCTTCTTGATTTCACTTTGAGACCTTTGAATTTAATGGATATTTGTGGGATTAGAGGAGCTTGAAGCAGGTGAGCTGCTTGAGAAGAAGAGGCCCAAAAATTGCAATTGAAAGAGATGAAGAATTGACTCCAAGTCTTGCAAAATATCTCAACCACTCCATAAAGACATAAATGGCTCATTTGAACACAAAGTGCAATTTTTGCACTTTTTATTCAAAAGGTGCTTCTAATAGCTAGAATAACTTATAGTCTTAACTTAATCAGTTAAAAATTCTTACATGACCTTAATTCCATCAAAACTTTAGTCATGCCACTTACTCAAATCAAAATTGTCATTTTGCCTTTATGACTCTTAGGTGCCAAATCACACATAGGAACTCATATTTGCTTTACTTAATTTGCCTTTTTTACTTAATACGAAACTATTTTGAGACATTTAAATAAAAATACTTAAATAAAACATACTTCCCAGGTCAAAATCAGTCATTGATCAGGAGAGTTGTCACAAAATGGATGGCTCCTAAGAGGGGCTAAGAGAGGTCAAGAGAGGATGTGATCTCATGCCATTAATTGGGATGCTCTCATATCATATTTACTAACTCGGGCTTATAAAAGCTAAACCAAAAAGAAACGAAAGGTGCACAGTAGGCAACCTAAATTATTTCTGAACAAATAATTCCAGAACCTATCATTCTATTTTCGATTGCAGTCAACCTAGCATTACCCAGGCCATTGAAGGATCTACTCCGGCTCGGTATCACTTGAAAATATTTGTAAAACAGAGTTTAATTCCTCTGAATATATATGACATGAGATGAAATCATGAAATGAAGGTACATATATATATATGTGCACAAGGTAAGAATTAGATTATAGTCAAAATGAGAAGAAACGTATCCAGTCACAAGATTGAACAACACGAAGGTTTTGTGCTCCTGCTGCCCTTCGAGGGCTCGGCATCAATCATCTCAGTTGTTGTCTCACTGTCGTCGACCTGGTAGTCTGTTCCTCTTGCCTCACAATCGAATCGGGCGCCCGTTGAAACATGTTGAGAATAAGCAGAAGAAAGGACGGGTTTGAGCGGAGATCTGTCTTGGTCGGCAAGGCTAACAGCTCGACTAGGAGCCACCAGACTCGTAGATCGATCAGAACTTTGTCTGGGAGGACCTTTCTGTGATGTTTCATGGTCCGCCATGCCTGGATTGAGCCTGTTTTGATCAGTTCACCAATTTCAATGACGTTAATCCAGCACTCCACCTCCGAGTCTGGTCAAGGATCGATTCTACGAAGCAAATTTAGCTACCGACTTGCCCATCGAAATTGGGTCAACCATGAGGTAGGCCATGGATGTTTCTTGAAAGCGTCACCAAACTTCGACAAAACAATGTCAACTTAGTCGTTGGATTTTTTATTTTTTATTTTTTGCCCTTTTTTCGTTTTTTTTTTTTCACGTTTTGTCGTTGAATTGAACAAGAAATTTGATGGAACTGCCGAACTCCCGTGTCAGAAATGCTAAAGTTGCTTGGAATCTCCCGATCGAGCCCCCTTGCCATCTTATTGAGCAACTTTTTCATCTAAATGGTTTTGGAATTGTGGGGCTTAATAATGCTTAATTAAAACTGAAGATCGATTGAATTATCTAGTTCCATAACAAGATGCTGATGGGGAAAAAATTATATATATATCATTTGTTTATGAGATATTAATCATTTCCCTTCAGCAATTAATAATATATATGCAGCAATCACTCACTTGTATGGTTTTTTGCCCACTTTGCCTTCAGAATTTTTTCTTTTTCTGCCCCTACCCAATTGCGCCCTGAACTTTTTCCAGATGTGCCAAGCAAAGCTCATTTATGACAAATGATAATTAATTAAGGTAAACAAGAACGAGCAAAAGTAGATTTCGGCCCTTCAAGCATGTTAAAGTGATCAAATCAGCATTCTACGTATTAAATTGATAAGAACATATACTATACTTGATCTTAGCCAAACGGTCAAGAAAGGTATAGCATTCTACATATTGGAGTCTATAGGTTCCACAGAGAAGTCAAACAATGATCACTTTGTCAAAAGAGGGCATAATGTACAGAGGAACGTGAGCAACAGACCCATCTGAAGAAGCCCGATCTTGGTTGGGAGCGAGGCTGGCGCATGTCGCTCTCATGACCATTTCTGATCCTGGCGGGCGATCGAGGCCAGCCTAGGGTTGGTTACTCTACGTTCCCCTTCGAAGACTACTGAGTTGAGCAGAAGAAGGAAAGGCCGGAATCTTAGCTCCTGCAACGGCTAGTGCTTGGCCCATCAGGATCCAACTTGCTCTATTGTTTAGGACTTTAGGTGCTTTTGGAAGCAAACGGGTCACTATAGATAAGGAGCTCCCACCAGCGACATGTAGCCTCGCTTCATTTGTGTGCAAGACCAAGTCTGCATTTCGATGTTGGTTCAAAAGGTAAATACAAATACTATCAACATAGGCAAGTCCCCTATTGACCAATAAACTTTTCTGTTTTGTACCCAATTGGGCCTCAACGTTTCCTGATATGTCCAACAAGCGCTTTTGTGACCCAATTGATTGTCAAGTTGAACAAGAATGGGCGAATGTGGATTTTAGCCTCTATATATATATATACATATATCCAAAATCAAGAGCCAATTCATTTTGACTTAAGCTAACTTAATTCAAAATAACTTATTTTTATATTTAAATCTTTTTTACATGAAACCAATTTTATTTGAAAGTCAATATTATTTAGGTGAAATAATCTATTGATTGTAAAATTTTTATAATACTATTAATTTTTTATGAATTTTTATTTTTTAAACATTAAAAAAGAAAATTTCATAGAAATTTAATAACATGATAAAAATTTTATTTCAAATGGATTATTATACCTATATAATATTGGCTTTCAAATGAAATTGGTTCTAGGTGAAAAAAAATTAAAACCATTTAAGACTAAGTTGACTTAAATTAAAACGAATTGCGTGTAAAACTACTTGTGATCTTGGACTAATTTTTTGGTTGAAAACTGACCGAATGAGCAAATACAGAATTGATGGTAATTGTTAGTTGGAAATTTGTGTTTAGTTTTGATGAATTAGCTTTCAAGTCTATGGAGCTTGTAATCTTGGTTCCAAAATTTTTTTTTACTGAAAACTCGCAGCTGCCGTGTTACATATATAATTAATATCAATAAGTTTTTCTTTTATCTCAGCAATCACTACTAGAAGATTAACCTTCGATTCCAACATGATATCAAGAGAAAGAAAATGAAGGATGTTAAGTTAAATTTCGATTGAGTGGCTCCAACTAAAAATTAGAAAAATAAAACCCTCCGCATGGATGAAATGGATCACAAACATCCAGATAATAATATCAAAGTTTTGATTACTTGAGTTGTTGACCTTATAATAATTAATAAAGAGAGCTTGATTGGCGCAAATTAAACGGTGAAAATCAAGATGGATGAATTAAGCTCGTAATTATAGTGTTGTTTACATGAAAATATTTGAGAATTATAATTTAATTTCCATAAATATAAGTAACATGAAATGAAATCATGAAATGAAGGCACATATATATGTAGGGTCACATGATACAACAACACAAAGGTGGTTTGGCGCTCCTGTGCTTCCGGGACTGGGCGCCAATAGTCTCATCGTCGTCGATCTGCTGGTATGTTCCTCTTGGCTCGCAAACAAATCGGGAAGAGAGGGTAAGCGCATCCGGAGCCACCAAATCCGGTGATTGATGAGAACTTTGTCCGCAGGGAGGATCATATATATATAATTGGGTGATGTTTCTTGGTCCACCATGGATTTTATGAGGCTGTTACATACATACATACATACATATACGTGTGTGTGTGGGGCTGCGATTGTAAAGACAACAGGCCACATCTTTGAGTGCGTGATAAGTATTGACTTAAAAAATGGGGCCACCGAAGTATGTTAGTTCCACGTATTGGACACGGCAACCCCTCATGTCATCTTCTTTTTTAACACATATATATGTCCGAACCTAACTTACAATGCACACGACATACATTGACCCGCATGATGTGGTGGGTATTTTTTATAATAAATTTAGTATGAAAAGTTAAATAATAAATAATTAAAAAATATGAGAAAAATTAATTAAAGTCGAACTAATCTAAGCAATAGCTAAAATTAGGTAAATAGAAACATAACATTATACATATTTTGAAATAATGTATAATTTTTTCATTAAAAATAATTCACTAAAAATTTCCAACTTTTATCAACTTAAATTCTAATTTTTAATATTAATGAGAAATTTATTCAGAAAAATTTACTTTCAATTTTAGTAATTATTGACCAAATTATTCTATTAAACTATAGACAATAATTCATACTGCAAAATGTAATCATGAATAACAAAATAATATGATTGAAACATAAAATTGTGTTTAATTTATGTTAGTAAATTTACAATTTAACTATTAACTTAATAAAGATAAAAATAAAAAAAATTAAAGCCGAATCAATCAGAACTATAACCAGAAGTAGGCAAATTATAATAAATAAAGTTTTATTTCAAAAATAAAAATTAAAGAAAAGAAAAAAAAAAGGTTTGAACCAAGATAGAAATGGAAAAACATTAGATATTAAAGGCTTAACAATTGATTTAATGAATGTAAACAAATGGCTTAACACAAAAATAAATAAATTATGATAAAAAATGTCTTACTTTAGAATATCGTACATAAAAACAATGAAACATTTGGGGACCAAGAGAATAAATAGAAAGAATCTAGCTAAATATTTATTAAATTTAGGGACCAAAATAAAATATGGATGGAACATAGAGACTAACATAGAAAAGAGTAGAAGCTTAGGGATTAAATTAACATTTAACCAGACAACCTAAAATTTGAGAAATTGCAAAATGGGCTATAAAAAATGCAAGCACCTTGTGAAAAGGGAATCGAACTTAAGGAAAGGTTAATCGTGTCTAAAAAAAGGGGGGAAGAGAGGCAAAAAAAACTGTTTATCTTCAATAATGAACAATGAAAACCCTACAACTTTTAAAAGTAAGCAAGGTATATAAGACAACGTGTTGCATGGCTACATTCTATAGCAACATTAGCTGTAATATAATCAATATAAGTCATTGATGGAACAATGTAAAATGATAAGACTTACCTTGACTTTAAGTGAAACTTGAGTATAAATAATTATAAACACACAGAGTATTCAGCTGAATATATGTTTATATAATGTCAAAAGAGCATTAAAGATAACAAATGAAAAATAATTAAAGCAATTCTACTAATCAATTCAATAAAACTATTAAGAAAAAGAAGGTTTCTAGTGTTCATAGTGAAGGATAACATTGCATAATATACATGTATAGGTTTTCCAGAATTTTACTCAGTAATGAATTAGTGATAAAATAAAACCATTCAAGAATCATGCACTCATGCATAATACAAATTGTTCACTTATTTTAACTACTCAAAACTCTAAATCGAATATGTGTAAAGCGCTTATACATTATGAATAGTTTGTATTTGTTTCAACTAATTAAAATGTTGAATGAAACCTATATAATTAAAACTCTGAGTTAAACCATGCAAAAGAAAAAGCTTTTGGTATTTAATATGGTTAATATAAACATGTCCTTTACTTTCATTTAAGGTTTTATCATCTTAAATTTAAATATGTCATCAAAATTTTTATTTTCTAAAAGTTCATATCAAGTATTTAAAAGCCTGCCACACCACGACTAGAGATCTAGATAACCCTTTTTCTTTAAAAACCTTTGACCTTTGGTATATGCAAAAATTTTGATTAGTAAAAAGGAAAAAGAAAGGTTTATAACAGATCATGAAAGTTGGGGACCATTATGGTAGAAATGTTATATCTAGAGACTAAAGGAGAGATTTGACCATTTTGTAGGAGAGGAAAAAAAATTAAAATGGTGGGCGACCGTGTCAAAAGAAGGGACAAAATACTCTTGGGTTATTGTAATGTTTATTTTAGCTAGTAATATTCCCCAATCTTTATAATGTGACAATCATGTCATCGTTAGCAAATGGTGTACCATTTAGTGCAAAAGCAGATGTGTAATCTTTAGGGACCAAAAAAGGGGTTTGACCATAAATTGGAAGAAGCCAAAAAAAGAAAAACCCACAGTGTGTAGCTAATGTTGATGAACAGTCAAACTTCTTCATTTTTTAGAATATACTATAATTTGTAATAGCTTGGTTAATAGAATACTTTTTTTTATTTACATTAACACTACCAAGAAAAAAGGGGTCAAATGCAACTACCATATATAATTGCAAAACTAGTTGTGTGCTTTTAGTTTTATTTTGTTGGCTCTATACTAGGTATGAATGGGAGGTAAAAGGACATAATAAATTTACAACTGTAGTCTAACTAGGCTAAAAAGTTGTTGCTTTTTAGTTGCAAATGTAAAAGGCAGGAAATTTTGCTACTAAGTAGGAATTGGCACTCACCCAATTTGCAACTGGACAGCAACCGAAATTGTGTTATAGTGGTATTTCAATTGCTAAATACATTTCAGTTGCAATGCAATTGTTTGTGTCAGCTACTAAAGTGCAACTAAAATTGCATACTAAAATTGCATGATAGTTGCACTCCAGTTGCTAAGTTATTATTAGTCCATCCTACTTTTGTCTACCACCATTTTAGAACCTTTTCCATAAATCACAACTTCATTGTTCCAATCTTCTTGTTTTGGGTAAATTGTACCCGCTACCCTTAACCTTTAATTATTGTTTCCCTTCTAACCCTAACCTTCACTTTGCTCGCACCGTATTCCTAACCTCAATAAAACGTTTCATTTTGGCCCCATTTTGGATGAAAATAGTTATCTCAGATGGAAAAAGCCACGTCAGCAAATTACTGTAGGGAAAAACTCTTGTTTTAACCTCTATAAAAATACTCTTTGCCAAAAAAGCCTCAAAACTTTTAAATCTACCAAAAATACAGGCTAACCTTTTCTAGCTCTCCTTCATCTTCAATGGGCCCCATCTCTGACCTCCTTCTCCCGCAGCCCTATCTCAGGCCTTCCTTTCCTCCCATCTCCAACCTTCCCCCTCTTCCGTCTCCTCTATCTCCTCCCGTCTCCAACCTCCACTTACCCATCCCCGCCGCCAAGCACTTCTCTCACCTATCTCGGTCGCCACTCACCGTCCTAACTCCCTTACCAATCCCGGCTACCACTCACCATCCTGACTCCCTCACCGATCCCCACTACCATTCACTAATCCCGGCCACCACTGTCATGCCCCGAACTGCCCCTAACCCATTTAGGCCCGATTAACAGAGTAATACAGCAGAAGTTATTGAAACGGAAAGGGCTTTATTAACTATTATGAGCACCTACGACGTGACTCCAGGATCTATTATGGTACTAGCTTGATAATATTTACTTCCTAGGTGATGTTAGGGTGCTCTTTAGGTACAAGCTAGCACCTAAGTGGAATTTCTAGTGTTCCATTCATGATTTTATCCTGCTTACATGCATACTTCATCACATGCATACTTTATTCCAATTCAACATAAGCTACTCCTGTAATATCTTCACATGCTCATTTCATCCAAGCTACATATAGCCATACACTTAATCCACTAAATGCGTCAGATGTGTGTCCATCAAGTGTACTATTTCAATGCATGGCAACCAAGAAACCCATATTCCATTTCAAGTTTGAAAACCATATTTCATATCCATAAGCATTCTGCCAAATCTAGTACACATAACACAATCATCCATCAAGACATTCCACCTGCATGAATTCAAGCATACTTATCATATAATCATCCTTCAAAGTCATCAACATCATAAGTCATCGTAATCATCCATCCAAGGCAAAATCATCATCATAAGTCATCCAGAGTTATGCCTAACCATAATGAGCAGCAAACAAGCATCACCTACTTGGAAAACATACCAAGGATGCTACATATCTAAAATTAGCCAAGTTCAAGTTTTACAGACCAAGTTCTCATAACTACTCAAACATCAACTCATAATGACATGGAACACATTCCACCTTAATAGACCTTGTTCCCACAACTTCTAGATTCCATAAGCCTGCACAAGTAAGTCCACAACATTAGCTTGATTCGCAAGCAATCTATATCACATAAGTCACTTAGAATCATATGAATATATTGAGCAATACCATACACATAACCAACCCTTTAACATATCAGAAAGAGTATTCCAATACTCTTAGCTTGATCTTTCAAGCAATCCTTTTTCCTACAAAAGTAGAAAAAGGCGGGTGAGTTACAAAACTCAGTAAGGATCCCGTTAACATAGTGAGGTAATTCTCATGACTCTCAAAGTCACATATGGCTTCCAAAGCCTAACTCTTGCCAAGAATGAAATGGAAATTATCCCGTGTTCCTGCAAAGAAAACACTAAAACAAAGAAAACACAAGGCATACAATAATAATAATAACAATCAGGGTCAACATGCACAACCAATTTCAGAGAAGCACACAACACAACACACCACATAACACCATTACTCGTAACACTGTGGGCATCGCAAGCATTAGCATATTCCATATCACAATTCACGGTTGACCATTTCTTTATTTACACCGTACTGAGCGCTCTTTAGCTTGGGAATCGAGTTGGCCAAACTCAATCCCTAGCCCTAAATGCTTGCACTTAACTCATGAGTAAACCATAGTTGCCGAAGCAACACTACCTTGCCCACTATGCACTTATGTGCCCAAATATTCACTAAGAGAGCATGATGAGTCCTCACACAAAGTAACAACCACTTATCCTGGCATGTACACCTATGTTCACTTGGTTCTTTGACCATCACATAGGGGCACTAATACTCACAAACAAGGTCATGGAAATCACCATGCAAAAAAGTGAGTATAGGGATCCTTACCATAATCTGTGTAACCTTTTGCTCATTGTCTTTGCCTTGCTTTGCTTTGTTTGTTGTTGGAACTTGTCTTTCCTTAATGGACCTTACTCAACCTCAACTTAAAGAGGTAAGGCCCAACTTAACCTTTCTTGGATATTGCTCTTTGTCCAAGTCTCAAGTCAATGTAGGAGTTTTAGGAACACTTTGCATGAGTGGTTTATCTCATGGAACCTCTCTGTAATGAACATGGCCGAATATTAACCTTTACTTTTCTCTCAAGCTCCACTTGATTTTCAAGCTTACATGTTCTTAGAAGCTCACATATACCAAGAACACTTGGTTTCCAATTAAAGGTTTCAAGAACCACTCTTGGCCGAATTTGTTCTTTATTTCTTCTTCCTCACTTTAGTTCCATATTTCACTAGGAACACATAAACATCAAAAACACTTGGTTTGCACACATAACCACCACAAAAATGGCACTATGGCCGAAAGTTGCTCTTCATTCTTTCTTATTTTATTTTGGTTCCACATGTATCTAAGAACCCATAACCACCAAGAATACTTGGTTTACATACAAAGTCACAACAAACTCAACATGGCCAAAACTTTACTAGCTTTTAGCTTACAAAATTGCTCATTTTTACATCCAACCTTTGGCCATTGCCTTATACAAACACAAGGACTTCTATACTACCAAGAAAACTTGGTCTAAGTCCATGCACGCCAAAAATACCATTTGGCCGAATCTTCATCCTTGTTGTTCTTCCATCTTTTTCTTTGCATGGCTTCAAAATCACCAAGAAAAACTTGGTATCCTTCATAAAAATCCAAGGCCGAAAGCTCAACTTGATTTTCTAGCATAAATCCAAAATGGCCGAAAGTTTAGCAAGCTTTATTCTAGCTCAAAAACACATAAAATCACCAAGGAAACTTGGTTTACTTACAACTCCTCACATGGAGGAAAATGGCCGAAAATGAGCTTCACTTTTCCTTGGAGTTCTTCTTGATTTCCTTGCTCCCCATGGCTTAAAAACGCCATGCATGTTCATGAGCTCTTGAGTTGAGCTCAAGAACACTAAAAATCCTCCATGGCCAAAACTTCAAGAGAGCATTTCTTGGACTTTTCTATTGATTTCTTGCTCTATATGGGTTTAGGAGCTTGAAATCTCTAAGGAAATGTGTTTGCATGTGCAAGGAAGAGTGATTTTAGCTATGGCTGAGAGGTAGGATGAATGAAGAAGATGATAGAGCTTGAACAAAGCCATGGCCGGTTGTGTAAGAGTTTAGAGAGAAGGGAGAGCATAAGGGCTAAAGAGAGTGTGGTGTGTAAGTGAAATGAGAGTGTTTGAAGGATGATGGCCGGTTATTGCACTTGGTGGAGAGGGGGGACAATTTCAAATGCCAATTATACAATTGTTAGTGGAGACAATAAACTAATCATAGTGGAGTTTGTAGTGGCAGACAAAGGATGGGCAAATATAATTAAATATGGTGAAGGTAGGGGACAAGTCTAAGTGGGACATTATAATAATCTTAGTGGAGGATGTAGTGGCTTAATATTTAAATGGTATTTTGGGGTGGCCGGCGATGGAAAAATCTGCCATGCAAATTGGCCAAATCCCCCACTTAGTCCTTCAACTTCTCAATTTATGCAATTGAGTCCTCCCACAGAATTTTCCTTTGTTTAATTGAGTCCCTCAACTTCAAATTCCACCATTTTCATCACCAATTCTCTTGGCCTTTGCCAAGTTTAATTCCAAGAGTGTCCAACACTCATTTATGCCCATTCCTCAATTAATTCATTGTCTCTTCAATTTAATTGAACTAAGTTTCCAAATTAGGAAATTTTTTATATCCTCAATCCACTTAACCCGGGACTTAATCATTTGTCATTTTCCGGGTATTACAACCACTCACCATCGTTACTCTGCCTGAAATTCCATTCAATCCATCGCTTCTTCACCAACGATTTTGTCTGCGCAATTCGTATGCAATTGGCAATGGCATTCAGCTCCAGCGGCGAGGACGATTCAACCACGAATTAGCAATGGCATTCGGTGGTGAGTGGACAACGGCTAGGAGTTGTGACTCATGACCGAGCTCGATTCTGTCATGGTAGAGAGGCTCAATTCACAAAAGGGAAGCCCAATTAATCACCCTTACCATGGAGACGAGGTCGGAGAGGAATGAAAGATAGGAGTAGGTTTACCGGAGAGGGAGGCAGCCAAGATTGGGATGCCAGAGATGGAAGAGAGGGAAGAAAGGGTTGGTTGGAGAAAGTTTTAAAGCTTTTTTTTAGATTTAAAAGTTTTAAGGTTTTTTTGGCAAATAGGATTTTTACATGGGTCAAAACAAGCGTTTTCCCTTACAGTAATCTGCTGATGTGGCTTTTTCAGTCTGAGATAACTATTTTCGTCCAAAATAGGGTCAAAATGAAATATTTTATTGATGTTAGGGATACGGTATGAGTAACGTGAAGGTTAGGGTTAGAAGTGAAACAATAATTAAAGGTTAAGGGTTGCGGGTGTAATTTACCCTTCTTGTTTCCTTTACTCTTGAGCTTTTGCAGTTGTTCTCTCCCCAACAAGTTACATTGGTGGTTCAAGAAGATCTGCTTGCATACCGTGGTTATCAAGAAGTTATTGAAGTAATTTAATCTTTTAATTTTTAATATTCAAGTTTAATAGTTTAAATATGAAGTTAATTAAAAGTTACTTATTTATTTAATTATATTTTGATAATCATGCATTCATATAAACAGTAGAGCTCCCGTCTATGATTACATGTGTGACTAATTCTAGATGTATACACATATGTTGGACTGGTTGACAATTCAATGGTTGTATATATTAATCTTAGTCAACTTTGTAGCAATCTTTTGCCTTATTTTTAATGCATTTTTATGGCTGCTCAAAAAAATATTAGTCAACTTTGTAATCATAAATTGTCCAAATCAAACAGTTAAAAAATGTGTAATGAATATCACATTTTATTATGTTATGAATCTGTCATGATGATAGGTAGATTTTAGTAGCATTGGCCTAATGTTCCTCGAATACATGATTTGAGAGTAATTTCTCAAAAGCACAGTATTCTTGGGAGCGAAACGAAATACTACTGAACTTTATCCAGATATCAAAGATGGACTTGTAAGGCATAAAATGTGATATTCATTGCACATTTTTTAATGGGATAAGGCCCTACCTCGTAGATTATTCAATTAAGGATATTGGAATAAACATGCATACATGCATCTTTTATATTAAATATTGAATTTATTGATTTGTTTCGATAAGGTCTGCTAATTATTATGTAGCTAATGTGTTGGTATGTATGGAATTTCTTTTTGCAAGGTGTTGGCCCAAGTGCAACCAAAAGGGGGTGAATTGGTTGAATTCCAAAAATCACCAAAAATGAGATTTTAATCTTTTAAACCAAAATAAAATTTAAGGAGCGTAAATAAACTTATTCTAACAAAAAAATCACTACTACAATGATCTCAAATTTTGTTTTGAAAGCTTGCTTTGAAATATTTTTGAAAACAAAGAACTTCAACCAATGGAGGAAGACAAATCACCAAGCAATGATCAAGAAAGTAGAAGAAGAGAAGCTTGCACACAAAGACTTTTATAGAGGTTTGGTATCTCCTTTTGAAAGCATACTCCTCTCCTTAAGTTCACCACTTAAGAGTTTTCTTCCCCACTATAAATGTCAAGAGTACACAAAAACACACACTCCTTTGGTAGCTCTCTTTGCCACCAACACTTACTAGTTTTCCTAGAGGCTAACTAGAAACCTCACCAAATCAAACTCACCAAATGGTGTTTACAAGATTACAAGCTCAAACAATAGCACTATTGATAGATATAGAAGTGAAAGCACAAACTCTCCAAGCAAATCTCGAATTTAGCACACTTGATTTGATCTAGATGATGGATTCTTACTTCTAATAGCCAAAATTTCTTTCCAAAGTTTTTTCTCATGAATTTATACTCATTTAAAGGTGAGGAGACCATTGCATGTCTGCTAGAGATGTCTGAAAAAGCTCCAAAAAAACTGGTGACAGTTACTCTATTTTTTATGCAAGAAAAGACTCCAGATTTCATGTTAAGTTCTGGGTTTAACACGTTAAACTCAATTTTATCCTTCAACGGTCAAAAACAACTAGAGAAAGATCATTAAATGCTCTACCAGACTATCCAGGTGGTGTCCTCTAATTTGTCCAAGTCATATTTTAGGCTTCCAGTTAACAGATTAAAATCAAAGTTTAACGCATTATTTGATGTCTAAAAAATAACTAACAGCTCCAGACATCAAATTAAAGCATTTTAATGCATTAAAACATAAACTTGGGGGCTGGGTAGACTTACGTGATCAAAAGACATGTTAAACTATTTCTTAATTGATTAAACTTAAAACAACTTAGAAAAACTTGTTATTTGGAAATCAAACTTGATTCAAACATTAATATAAATTGATGACCTATAAATTTATGACCTACTAACTTCTCTTCAAAAATAAGTTTTCTTAAAACAAATCTTTTGAAATAACAATTGAAATACGAAAATTAAACACAATTTTAACAAATCTATTTTGACCCAATAAAATGCGATTAATAACACTAAAACAATGCACTTGTCATCATCAAAATTAAATATTCACAAATGGTCATGGATTCAACGGAACTGATATAGATTAATAATGAAGGGAATTTTGAATCCAACATAATGGATGATGTTAAAGTTAATACAGACATTAATGAAATTGTAGGTGGTAATGATACATATAATTTCAGCTAAATCAGAAGATCGTGATGCACAATACTTTTATAATTTATTAGATGACACCTCGGCACCATTATTAGAAGGTTACTCAGAGCATACTCTGTTGTCTGCGACTACACAATTATTAAGTTGCAAAAGTGAGTTCTACATGTTTAATAGGTTCTTCAACCAAGTTTTTGTTACTTGTGAAAGACATAATGTCAGATAATGATCACTTACTAGAGTCATTATATTCAATGAATCGAATGACGAAAGGACTTTGTTTGCGTAATTTGAAAATTCATGCATGTCAGAACAATTGCTTGCTTTTTTATGGTAATGACAAACAATTGAATCATTGTCAAGGGTGTAGGAGTTCTAGGTACAAAGAAAGAAGTGGTAAAGGTCATGCATAACATCCTCGTCCAGAAAAGGTCTTAAGATATGTCCCAATAATTGATCGACTGAAATGATTGTATATGTTCTAAAAAATAGCTAAACACATGAGATGACATGCATCCAATAAGGCAACAGAGGATGATACTATAGGGCATTCTTGTCAGTTAGAGTCATGGCAGCATTTTGATAGTACCTTCCCATCATTTTTAGAAGATATTAGGAATGTTCATTTAGGGCTTTGCACTGATGGGTTCAATCCAAATTCTGTTATAGGTAATGCTTATTTTCTTTGGCTTGTATTTTTAGTAGTTTACAATCTACCACCAGAAATGTGCATTAATTTATTTTTTTGACAATGTTAATTCTTGGTCCAAGATCACCTGGGAGGAACATAGATGTTTTCTTGAGACCATTAATTCATGAGTTGAAAACTTTATGGGGGGAAGGTGTGCCAACATAGGATGCATTTAGCAAAGAAAAATTTTATAATGCATGCAGCTTTAATGTGGATGATCAGTGATTTTCCATCCTTTGGAATGTTGTCAAGATGGAGTACACATGGAATGTTATTTTTCCCGAACCATAGCCCTAACCCGGCCACTAAACCCTCACTAATGAGCTAACCCAACCGTAACAAAGTTGCCTCCACAATACCTACTACTATTTGATTAGCCCACTTTCTCCTCACTTATTCTCAATTATGCCCTCTGCTTCCTTTAAATTTTGCAATTATTTTTCATTTTTCTTAAAATTCCTTTTCGTTCAATAAATTTTACTTGTCTTATTTTGATTTTTTAGCAGACAAGAGCTAAAGGCAAGGTTATTGAAGTAAGAACAAGAAGGCTTGGACAATGACAGGTAAATAATTAACGGGGTTGTTATTGATAGGAATTCTTTTACCTCTTGTTGTTTGAATGAAAGTGTGGTAGAAAATAAAAGTTCCCTTCATTAACAATTCTATGAGTTTTGCATGATTAGTATGTGTTTTTTTGTTCAACTTGCTGGATGAGAAATAGGATATGGAGAAGGAGGTCAACTCTTATTCTTAATTTCAAGTTTTTAACTCTGAATAGGAAAAAAAATTCCTAGAATGTAAAGGCCAAGAAAAGAGAAAATAGCAGTTTAATAATAGCTTCTTTTTGGTATTGACTATTGGGCAATAAAAAAAAAGTATAGTGTTGGCCTAGAGAGTTAAAGTATGAATCAGTGATTAGATGAGGTTAATTATAAGTGAAGTAGGACAAAAGTTAGCAAAATAACGGCCAAATAATATTTAAACAATGAGAGAGTTATGGAGCAGTAGTTGAAAATAAATAATGAATTATAAAAAAGTCAAGCCACTTATTCAATTTCAATTTAAGACTTAATAAGCATTTAAGTGTAGTAAAAACACTTCAAAATGATTTTTTAAGGACATAAAGTAGAATTGAAAATGTTGGTGGCAAGCTTGAAGGTTGAAAACCGAGACGCATGGTGCATGTATTCTTGTGGGATCATGGAAGCTCTTTTTTCTCACCATCATAATTCTAAAATATGCAGCAACCATGTTGGAATAGTAAGTTGCACTTGAATTATTCGACTTAATAACTTCTGTGTAATAATTTACTACTTTGTTTCACTGCCTTACTTTAAATGTAGCATTCTCGTTCATCCTGTACAAGTGTTTTAATGCATTTATTTAGTATTTCTAACCAGTTCACTGTGTCTATGTATGTGTGTGTTAAAGTACTTATAGTCTGCATGGTCCAGGCCCTCAATGTGATACTTGGGGATACCCCCTAGGTCTACATAGGGTCGAGGGGATTAATGTTCACATGAAGACATTGCCCTTGGTCAAAGACATGCTATATATCAACCAACTCTTCCCACCTTGGGTGTAGGGACATCCTCTTCTACCACACCATCATTTAATACAAGTGGTTCACATCTTATTAACATTAATTCTCGGAACTTCATGGATGGCGAGTTTTTCCTACAGTTTGTAAACATCCAACATAGTCATACCTTGAAGCAACCCCAAGTAGAAGAGTTGTCTAAACCACTTACCCATGGAGTATCTTGACACCTTAATCAATTAGTGGAGCCACCAATGCTTGCCCCAAACAGGTGGATCACATAGCCACTTAAGTAAGTGTTAAGTTTAATTAATTTAAAATTTTATTTAATTTAAATTTAGGATTTGGTTAAAAAAACAAGAATTTTGGGTAACTTAAGATACTATGTTCGACCCTTCCTTCCTGTATTAAAAGAAAACGAATGTTATATTTATATGCTTGGGGTTTTACTTCTTTAATATGATCAGGTTAAGTGTTTGCTACCTAAATTCTTTTAATTTAAAGAAAACAAGTTCATTATACTTAGAATATTTATGGACTAACAATATCTTTCCTTCTTTAAAGTATGCTTATTGATGTCTATGCTTAGGAGGTTTGTGACTGCTATCCAAATGAAGATGTATATTGAGTCGTGGCTGAGCTAGAGAAAAATTTCACATGCCGACAATCTGAAGTACACTGCAAAACTTAGGGTAGTTCGCTACTCATTTATGATTTACAATTTTATTCTTTACTTTTATTTATTATAGTAACCACTTATTCAACCAATGCAAATACTTACATATAATTTGTAGAAATACTTCTGATGGAGTGACATAGATGATGTTGCAATTACTAAGTTTTTGGTCAAGTAATGTTGTGGATCTTTGGAGTATAAATTATGTTGTGTGATGAGGATTTCGATAAAAAAGCTACTAGACTTCTATCTCAGTTATGACTACATACGTCTCAAGCCATTTGTGTCGGTAGGGCTTAGTCCACATATTTGGGAATTAGTTTGTGTCCAGTGGAACGGTGATGACTAAAAGGCAAGATTAGCTAGGGCAGTTGCCAACAAAAAGGCTCGGCTTAAACCTTTCGATGTTATAAAACATAGTATGAATTCGCACCAAAAAATGATGCATTGGAAGTAAATGGTATACTTTATTTTAAATTTTCTTGTGTTTTTCAAGATATCGAGTATTATCTAACTCTGCTTATATAGAGAGAGAAACTAGGTAGAGAACCAAGATTGGACAAGTTTTGGAAGAAAACTCATAACAGCAAGAAGATGAGTAAATATATTTGTCCTCAAGCATAGGCTATGATGGTTTTGCTCACTTCATCTATTTACTAACATTTAATTTTTTGTTCCATTTTATTACATTGTTAAAGAATCTAATGAGATAGTAGATGCTATTGTGAAGAGTGTTGTTGATTGACAAAAGTTGTTGCTATATGGTTCTATTGTTTGGTTTCCATTGGTTGTTATATTTTATTTTTTTATAGAAAGAGCTTTTTTTGAATATGCAATATGATGATCTCCACAACTAATATTGCTCTGATTTTTAGAAGAAAAACATATAGCTTATTTTTAAACATTTACTTGCATGTAGGAAAATTATACAAACTCTTTGGTTAAAAAGCATGGCCAGAATCTAGAGCATTATCCAATGTTTGATGAGGTTAAATGGTGGGGTCGTGTTGAGGTACAATTTAATTAAAAGTAATATCATATAATTTTGTTTTCTAGGATGCGACTTTGCTTTTTCTTGAATTGTGAATTTGATTCCCTTTGACGAGAGAAGAAGATTTCTTTTGTTTGCTCTTTTCTTAAGCCAATATAATTTTTTTGATATAGTTGGTTTTCTTTTGTTGCCTATAAGATTTGTATAGATCGTTGGTTGTATATCGGTACTTCTTTTGCTTGCAAAAACTTTAAATTACTACAAGTCACCTTAAAGTCAATTTGGATTGGTATGTGCTAACTAAGTATATTAATATTTCTATTCAAAATTTTCTTTGATTATACTGAAAAAGCTTGCAGTATCCTTAGTTTGGGAATGTCTACTTTGACCTAAGATTGGACTTTATGTTTTAGTAAATTAGAAGTTGTACCTACGATGTCAGTTAGTTGTAGGAAGTATACAGAGCACATTTAAGCACTAGTTTGGTTTATAAGAGCATTGAGTTGCCAAAGCCCTTCCTAAAGGAGACATTGATGTAGAAATCAGTAACATAGGTGCAGTAAACATTGTGCGTCAATTGTATGATTTTTTTAAAGGATTTTTATGCTTTTCTCCAATTTTTGCTTGCAGCAAATGATTTATAACTAATTAATGTTTGAATTAGAAAGACTACTTTATTATTATTTTTTCATACTATTGTAGGCCAACATTGATGAGCACACCACTAACTTGCTACTGAGTTAGGGTGGTTTCGGGAATCTCAATAGGAGTTAAGCTCTCAATTACAGCAAAGAAATCAAGAAAATGCTATACTTCAAGCTAAGTTGAGATGATAGAGATGAAGCATCGACAAGATGAGGCAGTAGCTAATGACTCTCAAGTATGCATGATATGGAGGTTTGGCTATGAGCTGAATTTGACATCTATTGTGAAAGGTTGATTGAGGATAGCCTCAAGGCCATCATCAGCCAAATGCATCTTCATGGTCAGTTTCCTTGTGCACCACTAGCTACTATGCTCTCTTCAACTTCAGTTTTAAACAATACTACCTCCTGGCTATTTTTTGATGCCTTATATTTTGGTTATAGTTTGCTCTAAGTTTTGTTTAGGTGACTCCAACTCAAGTTTTAGGTTGCTTAAGGTATATACTAGGTGTCTCTATTAGATATTATGACACTTTAGCTGTGCAACTAAACAAACATTCTTTTGTACTTAATATGGAGCTAAACAATATTCTTTTGTATCACATTCTACTTTGGTTATCACTAGGTAGTACGACACTTTAGTTGGGCAACTAGGCATGAATTCTTTTGTATCTATCTTATGAAGATAAATAATATTCTTTTGTATTACATTATTGTTGTTGTTGCTGCTGTTGTTATTCTTTTTGTTGTTTTTTATATTTTAATGAAACTACTATTCTGTTCCTAAAACCTAGTCACTACAATTGCCTATACTTTTTTAGTTGCTTTCTCTAGTTGTATTTTGGTTGCTTAAGTCTAACAACCTATAAAAAAGCAACCATTTTAAGCTATTGCTTTTGTAGTTATTTTTTTTGTTTTACAATTAATTGCCAACTATATCTTTTATGGCATATGGCCATTATTTTTGTAGTAATTATTTTTTTTAGAAAAATGTTCTTCACATGATAGTCATAGAGATAGAATATTAACCTTTAAATCATGAAGAATGTAAAGTAAGAAAATATAGTCAAAATATATATGTTTTTTTTAACAACAAGCAAAACTCTGTGAAAATATGCCAAAATATATATAGAAAATAATTTTTAATTAGGGAAGTGAACATGTTAATTTTTAGGCTAAATAAGAAGGGCATGTAGATAATTTTTAACCATGTCTAATGCCCTTAATACCTTTTATGATTTATTTGGTCAATCTATCAATTATGCCAAGTCTAAAGCGCACTTTCTTTAGCAAAAAATTGAGTGATGAAACTAGAACCACTTGCTGCAATGTGCTGAATATCCAAGAAGCTTCCCACCTTGGTAAATATATATATTGGTTTCCCTTTCTCCATTTAAAGTGGAATAAAACTAGATTGTAACTTTATTCTTGATAACATGCATGCTAAGCTTGCTAGATGGGAAGTTATAACTGACTAATCTTAGTTTGTAGAGCCATGCACCCTTGTCCAATCTTTGGCCTCCACCATCCTAGATGATTGCATACAGTTTATAAAACTTCTTGTGGAGACCTAATAAGATTGAAAGTTAGGACAAGTAGAGATTTTCTTCAAGGTTCAACCCACGGAAAAAAAAAAACAAAAAACTTCATTTAGTTAGTTAGGATACTATTACCAAACCAATCAATGTTGGAGGCCTTGATATTAGGAAAACTATCTCTCTCAATCAAGTTTATCTTACAAAACTAGCTTAGGCTCAAAATCATAATAGAAATATGCCAAAAAAATCATAACAAAAAGCCAAAACAAAAAATACTTTTGTGTGAGAGATTTATTTTAGGGAATGACAAATAGTGAAATATTGATTTGGAGTGTTTGGGAAACACTTAAGTGCTGCTATTTTAGATTTATCTCAATTAGTGTTTTAGATCTAAAAATTTTTGCCTAGAGAAGTTTATCTCTCTTTGTAAGCTTACTATTTTATAATGGAGGAAAATCTTAGAGTTTGTTCCGTGGACATGGCTAAAATTAAGGGGAACCACATTGTTTTTCTAGTGTCATTTTATTGGTCATCTTACACTTGAAGTTCTCATCCATTGTGCCTACTAAGTTGATCTCGACTCCAACCTTCCTAGAAAAATTGTGGCAATTAAGGAAAACACTAACCGGTGGTTTCACAACTGGTTTGCATCATGATCTTTAAGATCCAAAATGCAAGGACCTTTAGGTATTCCCATGAGAATAATTTAAGGGTTTCTGATTTTTTTTTTTTCTATTGGGATAGTTGGAATATTAATAATCCTTCCATGGAGATACCGTCTAACACTTTGAAAGAGATTCATTTGAATTTTGTGAGCACAAATTTGAATTCTGAAGGTTTTGATGTTTGGAATCTCACAAATGACAGTATTCCTCTAAATCTAATTTTAAGTTTATAGGAGCTTCCACTAGTTCTGATGTGGTAACTAGAAGTGGTTATGAGATCTCAATATATATGTTACCTAGAATTAACTATTTTTTTGTGGTTGATCCTTAATTAATAAGAAACTATCAACAAGCTCTCACTTTGCTCGTAGAGGTTTAACAATGGAAGTTAATTTTCTTTTTTTGTAACCATGACGGAGAGGATATTGCCACCACTCTTTTCTTCAAGCGAGTCTAACATACACCATTTGTATGTATACCATGGTTAACTTTCTGTTTGGAATTAGTATGTAAATTAGAGACACGAGCAGAATGGAGGCTGGTGGGGATTTTTTTAAAAGAAAAATCCGTGCAACTTTTATTTTCAAAATATTAAATATGATAATTATAAAAAAAAGGATATTATTCATTAAGGTGAATTATATTTTGCTCCCTATGTTTACCCTAAATTATATTTTGCTCTCTTTTGTTTTAGCAACCTCCTAAAAGTCACATGAAGTTTTAAGAAACCTACACTTATCTCCATGTTGTCTAGTTTAGAATTTAAAATCAATGGATTAATTACACATTGAGACCCCAATTTTCAATTCTCTTTCAAGTTTTCTCTTTAACATATAAGTTGCTTCATTACTTATTTTTATTTCCAAATGACATAATATATGTATATGTATTGTTCTTTTTTACTTACCCTATTATTTTTTTATAATTCAGTTTTTATTTACTTTTTATTGTTTGTGTGTACTTCATTTTATTTTCTTAATTTTTAATCATCTCTAATTAATAATTTCACTTTGGTTTTTAAAATTGGTTGTTAATTTCTCTCACCTTCACTTTTTTCAAAACTTATAATAGTAAATATTAAAGAAAAAAATCAAAGAAATGAAAAGTTCATTTTATAATAATATGAAAAACTTTAAAATTTACTTTGTTCAAGTTAATGGAAAATTTGGTCATTTTAGTATGATTTTAGCTTTATATATTTATTGATTGATTAATTATTTTTAAAGAAGCTCTCAATTAGAATAATGTTTCTTAATTTCCTTAACTGAAAAAGCCAATAGCTCTTGGACTAATTGTGATGGCTTAATGATGATCTAAATTTTATATTTTTCAGATATATAATACAAAAAGATGTTCCCAAAAATACCACTATATGTTTGTTAGTTCAAGTGCACAATTAGCAAACGTGCTAGGTTGCAAAAACCTTTTATTTCATGTATCATTAAATTTTAACAATCACTTTAGAAAATAAACTCACATTTCTCATATTTTTTTGTTCATTTCTTTATTTTTATGTATTTTTCATATGTAAAATAATTATTAATATAATTTTCACAATTTCTTTTTCCTGTTGTAATGTGGGATATTTAAACTAGTTGGTAAATGATGAATACACATATTGTTGAACAAGAACTTATTTTAAAAAAATAATTAATATAAAATCTAATTATGTATTAATTGAAACGAAAGAGATTTTGAAGTTTTCATATTATTGCAAATATAAGCCTCATCATTGTTTTATTTTAAATTTAATATTTATTATAAAAATTTTGAAAAAAAAATTAAGGAGGATGCTTGTAAAGCTTTTAAATATAAATAAATAAAATAAAATATATAAATTTTTATAATAAAAATGATATCCTTAATTGGAGATATTTTAAAAATTAAAAATATAATTAAAGATAAGAAATGTACAGATAATGAAAAATAAATAAATACATAAAAAATAAGAAATAAATAATTTGGAGATGGTAAGTTGAAATGAACTATATATACAAAAACGTATTATATTATATTATTTGAAAAAGACAAGTAACAAAATAGTTTATATGTTAAGGAGAAAACTTAAATAAAAACTAAAGTTGGGGTCTTAAAGTGTAATTAATCTATTAGTTTTAATATTCAAAAGAGACTGTATGGGGGTAAGTGTAAGTTTCTTATAACCTTAGGGTTTTTTTGGATGATTCTGAAATAGGGGGACAAAGTGTAATTTAAGGTAAATGTAGGGCAAATTGCAATTCTCTCTATAAACATCAAAATTTAATTGGGTTAAAAAAGTATTAAACCCAATTTAAATTTTCTAGCCCATTTCTAAATTGATGCCCAAAATTCAAAAGTTCATCAATTTTGGAAACTACGAATTCAAGAAACCCAATTTTTGGAGCCAAAAAGCACACAACTAGAGGCCTCGAATAAAGACTTATTATGCTATTTTAGCCAAAGTTCACTTTTGGCAAATTGGGCCTCAAAATCCAAAATGATTAAAGCCCATTATTTAGCTCAAATATTCTAGAACGCTTTAGAATGTTCTATTAATTATCCTTTTAAATTAAATAAATTGGATAATTAATGAGAGATAATTATCATATTTATTTTCTCTTAAAAAAAAACAAGAGATAAATACATAATAATTGTCACATGTGGTTCTCTTGAACCAAACCACCTTTTTTCTACATCTATAAATAGGCCTCCAAGGCTAAAGGAAAAAAGAAGAGGAAGAGAAGAAATTGGAGAGGCAAAAATTTAGAGAGGAAAAAAAATCTTTCTATAAGAAGTTTTCTTCTATTCTTTAAGCCGATCAAGCACAAATGTCCGGCGAAAGAAGAAATCAACTCCAAAGAAGATCAAATCCTAGTTTCGAGGCCAGATTTGAAAAACGCGGTGAAGAACGTGAAAAACACAGGACAACGCTGCATCAAGTTCAAGTCCAAATCCGGCAAAAGCAGTGAGGAACGTGAAGGATTCGTTTCTACGCGGCGTTAGATCAAACTCCAAGGAAAGCGGCAAGAAAGCGGTGGACATCACCCAAAGCCCCCAAGTCCAAGGAGTACATCAGAAAATCTCAAACCGAAATAAGCGGCAGGGACCTCGGTTCGTGTTCGTGCAAGACAAGTCCGAAGTCCGTGTTCGTGAAGAAACCATTCGTGTCTCCACCAAAAGCTTGAAGTGTTAATCAGAGGATTGTGCACGTGAGAAGCACGCTAGAGAGTCGATCCCCCAAAATCTTTGTTCTAAATTTTAATATTGTAATTTGTGCTACAATTAATTTCAAGGTGTAATTTTTTTTTACACGCAAAATTTGTGCGTACAAATTTCTGGCGACTCTGCTGGGGATATTCTCTACCTCTCATCTCTCTCATCGAGAAAGCTTTGAAGGAACTCAAGTAAAGATCATGGAAGCAAAAAGTGCTGCTGTCAACACCGAGAAATCTGCGGCAAAAGAAAAGGAAGTTGCACCGGTCACTCGTGCCAAAGCTCGTGCTAAAGGATCTCAATTGGCGTCTCCGCTAAAGCAATTTTCTCGCAAAAAGGAGTTGCTGTAGAGAAGCAAGAAATTCAACCAACAAAAGGGAGATCCAATCCTTCAAGCCACTCCAACCATTCAAGTAGGAACAAGGATGTGGAAGTTTCCGCCGAGAAGATAAGGGCTCACTCATCTTCCAAGACATCAATGAAAAAGGCCACCACAAGTGAAGAATCTAAAACTAGATCTGTGACTTTCCCAAAGAAAAGTTAGGCAGATTGCTCTTCATTCTCGAAGTCGAAGTTGCCAGCCTTGGTAGTAGATTCTGGAAATCTTGAGGATCGTCTTGAGTAAATGGCATTTTCCATTGAAAGGTTGACGGCAAAACTTGAAGAGAAAGATGCCCAAATTGCGTTGTTGATGAGTAAATTAGAAGCTCAACATTTTTCGGGGGAAGCAACTACAAGTGGCACTAAGCAAGCTGTTGATCCTATTGCTAAAAAGCTCGAGAACATGGAAAAGCAGCAAAAGCAAAGTCAATATAATCGTACGGCCTTGCAAAGTGCTTTGAACGACACAGCCCAAAGGTCTGTGGCCTCATTGTCTGTGCAACAACTGCAACACATGATCAGGGATACCATTCGAGCTCAATCTGGAGTGGCTCCACAATCATTCCTAGTGTATGCAAAGCCGTACTCAAGGAGGATCGATGAGCTAAGGATGCCGTTAGGCTATCAACCACCAAAATTCCAACAATTTGACGGCAAGGGTAATTCGAAGCAACATGTGGCTCACTTCATTGAAACCTGCAACAATGCCGGGACCTATGATGATCTTATGGTGAAGCAATTTGTGTGATCATTGAAAGGGGCTGCCTTTGACTGGTACATGGATATGCCTGCTGGATCCATTGATGGATGGGACCAACTTGAAAGAGAGTTTTTGTCACGTTTCTACAACACGAGAAGGACGGTCAGCCTCCCGGAGCTGGCAGCGATCAAACAAATGAAGGACGAGCCAGTGACAGAATACATAGAGCGATGGAGAACCAACGTCCTCAACTGCAAGGAGCGAATAAGTGAAGCCTCTTCCATCGATATGTGTGCACAAGGGATGCATTGGGGAATACTCTATAGCTTGAAGGGAAACATGCCACACTCGTTTGAAGAACTCGCAACAAGGGCTCACGACTTGGAGATCCAGATTGCAAGGCATGGGAGCTATGTTCCAAGTAGTTCCTCTCAAAAGAGAGATGGCAAGAAAGACAAGGAAGAAAAGGTTGTGAAGACAAAGAAAACCATGGCTGTAGCTGCTACTCCAGCAAAGATCTCCAAAGGGAGCTCAAGTCTTGATACTAAATTTGTGAAGGGCCAACCAAATGTAAAGAAAAGATTGACACTCAAGGAACTTGAAGCAAAACAATACCCATTTGCAGATTCAGATGTCCCGGCAATCTTGGACCAGTTGCTAGAAAGGAACTTGATAGAACTACCAAATCCAAATAGACCGGAGGAGGTTGGAAGGGTAGATGACCCTAAGTATTGCCAATTTCACCGTATCGTTGGCCACCCCGTCGAGAAATGCTTTGTGTTGAAGGATCTCATAGTCCGCATGGAAAAGGAAGGGCATATCAAATTCGATGATTTAGAGGAACCATTAGTTTCCAATGTTGCCAAGATATGCTTTGAAGCGACTTCCCGAAAATTCGTAGAAAAACTTGAGGATGAAGTCAAGGTCTCTACTCAAGACTTCATAAAGAAGGAAAATGCACTTGAAGTACTTACATGTGGCCCAAAAGATGTTGTCCCAGTGAAATTTGAAGTCGATGGCGAGGTAACAACTATTTATGCATACCCTGGTATGCCAAAATACTATAAAAACCCAAACGCCCCAAGCTTCTATAATGTCATGGTCGATGACTTAGATACATGGGAGTCCTTATCTAAGTTGGAAGACGAAGTCGATGATGGATGGTCAACGTTCATAAGTAAGAAAGAAAATTATGCTTGGACAAGAAGAGTAAGCATCCCAAGTCCTTCAAGAGTGTTCAACCTGATGAGCTATCGAGTAGAAAAGGCAACTGGGTGGGGAGATTTAACAAGTTCCAGTTTGTCGGACGAGCAAGATGGTGAATCAAAAATGGTGAGAGACCAAAGACGAAGAAGGAATCAACCACCACACTATCTGTTAGGACCATCCTTCAGTGCTTGGCTTAGGCCAAGAAAAAAATTAGAAACATGCAACTAAATAAACATGAGGGACTTAATTGAAAAATGTGAACAAGGGTGTATTTGGAAACCCAAGGAAGTTTGAGTCCAAATTTCACATGAAATTTCAAGACTATGTTGTCTTTGAACATGCTACTAGTGACCTAAGTGCAAAACTACAAAAGTTTGAGTTAAAAATGCACTTAAAAGGAAGACTATTAAGTCTTGGCATGAAACAAAGTTTGAGGACTAAACTGTACACATAAGCTAGTGGCATAAGTGAAACTATGAAGTTTAAACTAGCAACATAAGCCATGCAAAGAAGAACAAGGACTAGTGGAGCATTAAGCTAGCTTTTGGAGACATTTGGACACATGGCAAAACCGGCCATGCCTTGTCTTCCACCATGAATCATGCCCATCATCCTTTTTTTAATGGATGCTCCATTAACTAGTAAAATAAGCCAAGAAAATGCATGTTAAGTCCACCAAAACCGGCCATTGTATGTACATTTCATTGTTGGCCGAAACATGCAAGTCTTTATGAGTTCTTGAGTTTTCCTTGAGTGTTCTTGGTGTTCATGGCCGAAACACACAGTTCCCTGAATGTTCATGTAAGTTCTTGAGTGATCTTAGCTTGTTCTTCCTTGTTCTTGAACATTTCATGCTTGTTCTTGAACATACTTGGCCGAAACTTACAAAATCTTGTGAGTTCATGAGTGTGATCATATGTTCTTGGCCGAAACATTGAAGATACATGGTGTTCATGAGGAGTAAAGCTTGAGGAGGAGGATTAAAGCTTGAAACAACCTTGTTCTTAAAGAACAAAAGCAAGGTCGAAAGTTTGATTGAGTTCTTGAGCTTGTTCATAAATGTTCTTAGCTTGTTTTTTAGTGTTCTTAAGCTTTTGATGCTTGTTTATGGTGGTGTATGGCTAAAACCTTGAAGAACACTTGAAGAACATAGAGATTGAAGCTTGAAGAAAAGGATACAAGCTTAGAACAACATTGTTCTTGAGGTAATCTACTTGAATTCTTGGTACAAATTCCATGATCAAGTGTTTATGGTGACTAAGTAAAGGTGAAATTGTTGTTTTTGGAAGATTGAAGTTTGGGCCTTGAGGAACACAAGTTGGCCGAAATTTTCAATGCATTTCTTGGTGAGTGTTTGACCAAAGCATCATTGTTTGTGAAGTTACAAGCTTGGTCTTGAAGTGTGCAAGCATAACCGAAACCATTCAAGCTCAAAAATTAAGGCAGGGTTCATGTTCTACTTGAATGCTTGGTAAAATTTCCATGAACAAGTAGATACAGCTGCTAAGTGATGGTTACATAATGCTAGATGATCTTAGTAAGCTTGCTGGGCAAATTGAGGAGACTTGATTGTGAATATGGTTTGGTTAGCTAATCAATTAAAGGCAAGTGTTAGAATTCTTAGTGAGAATGGCCAGCTCACTATGAAATTCGGAGCTCTCATGGAATGGGTTGTGAAAAAGTGAAAGGAGTAATGGAAATGACATGCCTATGGACACTTGCTATGTTGGCCGAAAAGGAGAAGGTGTTGTGTGTGTGTGTTGCTTGCTTTGTTTGATTGTTTGTGTGTGCTAACCCACTTTATATTATGTTTAGAGTCATATGTTAATTCTGCCATCATGTGTATATATTGTATCTTGGTGTTTTAGTGTTTTCTTTGCAGGAAATCCTAAGAAGCTATGGAGGTTAAGCATTGTGCTTAACTAAATGGACACATAATGAGTTGTATTTACATGAATTCTTATTGAGTATAATTACTCACTACCCACCTAAACATTTTTTTCAGGCAAAGGTATTGAGCTTGAGTAGTTGTGCTTGAGTTGCTTGGTTGAGTGTTAAGTAGTACTTGTTTTCTCAAGGTATGTGTGCCAATTCATTCTTGGCTTGAAATTGTACATATATATCCAAGTCTTATGTTGGCCGAAACTCATGGCTTAAGTTTTGCAGGAAATTAGGTGTGGGACTTGTGCTAGGAGGGTTGTTAGATGTAAGGACTTTGGCACTAGAGTTTGTGTATGTTTTTATGGCCATTAGTTTGGTCATTTGGATGTGTATCTATGCTGCCTTTGTATTGCTCATTTGAGATACTGTGGGTAGTTCTTGAACTTTGGGATGTGAGACTTGTTTTGTATAACTTTTGGACACTTCTGGACTTGGTTGATTTGGGCTTTGATGGACTCATGTTGGTTGCTTGTTTGCCAAGTAGACTTGGCTTTTTTGAGCATGTCTATGTTATGTGTTATTGAATCTTTTGTGTACTAATCTTGGCATGTTGCTCATGGATTTGTGATTGTGTTTTCAAACTTGAAAATGAGATATGGGCTTCTTGGTTGCCATGTATAAATTAGTACACTTGATATGCACACAACCTAGACACATAATGGATTATGTGCATGCCTTGCTTGTATTACAAGTTTTGGGTTGGTCTTACCTTAAGCTGCAAGTTATTGAGATAAAACTTTCTGCAAAACCTCCTGGGCCACCTCCCAGGCCCATAACTAATTAAAGAAAGCCCATTAACCTACCTAAGGAAAGTTGGCCCAAAGCAAGTTTAGGTAAAACACTTAGAAACTTAAATGTTTCATAACTTTCTAGGTAGTGGTTGGTGAGTGGCACTGAGTGTGCATGGGCTGGGGCCTGTGTGGGGTGTGACACTGTCCTTTGCTAGAAACTCTGAAAGACAAAAAACTGGAAGGGTGTATCCTCAATTGCCTAGGAAAGTTTGGAAGCCTTTACATCCAACAAGTGCAGAATCACAACAGGTGGTTAGGAGGTCCGTGACACTGCTTGACTATTTTGCAAAGTCATATTTCATAAAACACAATGTGGAGGTAAACGCTACAGGCATTCATGGAGATAGCTAATCAAGTTGTAGCCAAAAAGGACCCGGCAAAGTAAGCATTGGAGATAAGGTTGATGTGGTAAAGGCTAACATCATCTATAAACTCAAAGATCTCCCTGCAACCATGACCATGAATGAGGTCCTCAAGCTACCACAAAATGTTCGGCTAGCCATACTTTAAGTGCTCATTGACCCAGGAGCTTATGAAGGAAATGTGTTTCACAAAAAGGCAAATGATAAGTGTGTCACCTGCATGGCTACAATTTATTTTGATGACAAAGATTTGTAGTTGGGCCGTCGTCTGCATAATCGACCTCTTTATGTAAGCGGATATATTTGTAAACACTGGATTGGGAGGATCCTAATTAATGGTGGCTCCGCTATGAATAGCATGCCTATTTGAACATTAAAGAAGGTCGGGCTATCCGTAAAAGATCTTTCAAGTAGCAAGTTGACCATCCTAGGTTTCAACCAAAAGGGGCAATGCTCTGCAGGTAAAATTCAGCTTACAATGGAGATAGAAGAATTGAAGATCTCTACTTTGTTCCATGTTATTGATGCAAATACTTCATATGACTTGCTGCTCGGCTGTACTTGGATGCATAAAATGGAGTTGTACCATCAACTTGGCACCAATGCTTCAAGTATGTTGGTAAAGATGGAAGCATCAAGCATGTAGTGGTAGAAACTGCCCCTTTTGACATCGAAGAAACCCATTTTGCCGACGCCAAGTTCTACCTGGAAGACTGCCAAGATACGAAGCCCAAGGCTTTCTCCATAATGCTACTTAAAGCAAAAAACACCAAAGAGAACATCTCTGCCTCGACCAGCAAACTTCGCTTTTCTAAAAAAGATGCTAGAGTTCTAAAAGAAAACATGGTCCTACCAATCTCCTTGCTCTCTAAATTAACTGTATCTAATGAACCTGCAAAGAAAATGAAGGAATTTCAAAGCTTGAAAGCAAATGCATGGTTTGGTCCCAAGGTCAAGAAATTGTTTCAAAAAGCAGGATAAGGTAACGGTGAAACCCGACAACTTGGTGATTTGGATCCAATCCTCGGAAAAAAGCAGCTCGGAGAAAAGCATGGTTTAGGATATCAACCATCTAACCTCGCAAAGAATACATCATGCAACCCGGTGATGATTCAAATTTATGAGTATGATGAAGACCAAGTAAAGTTGCAGGTTAGCTAGGAGTAAAAAGAAACCCGTGAGAATGTTCGAGTCTCCGTATTTAAACGCTTGGGACTAAAAGCCCCTATTAATAATATACAAAGGACTTCAGTTTTTGCACGACTCGGGCCAAATAGAGCTCATCCGAAAGCACAAGCAAAGGCCAAACGCCGGAGGCAAAGGAGACATAGGCATTGCCACCAAACATCTCACGAAGATGATGATCCTTAAGAGGAAGTAGCCTCCTGCAATAATGTTGCACTTAAAGGCCGAGATCAAGATGAGCCAAGCATGGAAGAAGTAGTCGAGGAAACTAAACCAAGCCTTGCGCCTGAAACTTTTGAGGAATGAGGGCAAGCAACTGTTGATGACTTGAAGGAACTAAACTTAGGGATGCCGGATCATCCAAAGCCGGTGTTTGTGAGCACCCTGCTGGGTCCTGAAGAGGAGGCGAGGTACTTTGAGCTACTGAAAGAATATGAAGATGCCTTTGCATGGTCCAATAGGGAGATGCCCCGATTGGATCCAAAGATCGTTGTCCATCACCTTGCCGTGAAGCATGGATCCCGCCCCGTCAAACAAGCTCAACGAAGATTTCGCCCAGAACTTATTCCTCAAATTGAGGCTAAAGTAGATAAACTTATTGATGCGGGTTTCATTTGAGAAGTTAAGTACCCCACCTTGATTTCAAACATTGTGGTCGTGAGGAAGAAGAATGGCCAAATCAGAATCTGCATAGACTTCTGAGATCTGAATCTAGCCTGCCCAAGGGATGACTTCCCCTTGCCAATAATAGAATTAATAGTTGACTCAACAACGGGACACGAAGCTTTGTCTTTCATGGATGGGTTCTCTAGTTACAACCAAATTCGCATGGATCAGAAATATGAGGAATTTACAGCCTTCCGTACTCCAAAGGGGATCTATTGCTACAAAGTTATGCCATTTGGACTCAAGAATGTCGGTGCAACTTACCAATGAGCGATGCAAAGAATCTTCATGACATGTTACACAAGAAAGTAGAATGCTATGTCTATGACTTGGTGGTGAAGACGAAAAACAAGTCAGAGCACCTAAAGGACTTGCGTGACGTCTTTGACGGACTCCGCAAATACCAACTAAAGATGAATCCTCTTAAATGTGCTTTCGGTGTTACTTCTCAAAAGTTCTTAGGATTCATCGTCCGTCATCTTGGCATCGAGGTGGGTTGATCAAAGATAGACGCAATCCTAAAATGCCTGAGCCAAGTAACACTCTTGAGCTTAAAAGCCTACAAGGAAGATTAGCATACATAAGACGGTTTATCTCCAACCTAGCAGGACGATGCCACCCATTTAGTAGGCTCCTAAAAAAGGATGCGCCTTTTATCTGGGATGACGCTTGCAAGAATGCATTTCAAAGTATAAAGGACTACATACTCCATCCACCCGTCCTTGTTGCTCCAATTCAAGGAAAGCCTTTAATATTGTACATAGCTGCCTAAGAACACTCATTGGGGGCACTTCTTGCTCAACAAAATGATGAGGGGAAGGAAAATGCACTCTACTACTTGAGTCGAAGGCTAGTGGGGGCGGAGGCTAACTATTCTCCCATTGAGAAGATAAGCCTTGCACTGATCTTTGCTATAAAGAAGCTAAAGCATTATATGCTAGCCCATGTAGTCCATATTGTGTCAAAGGCTGATCCATGAAGTACTTGATGTCAAGACCGGTGCTTTTGGGAAGGTTGGCTAAATGGGCTATTCTTCTGTTTGAATTTGACATAGTGTTTATCTCGCAAAAGGCAATCAAAAGACAAGCACTAGCAGACTTTCTGGCTGATCACCCTATACCAGCAGAATGGGAACTCCCAGAAGACCTACCAGATGAGGAAGTCTTCCTTGCACAAATCATCCCGACCTAGAAGATGTTCTTTGATGGTGCACCTCGAGAGTATGGAGCGGGGGCAGGTGTGGTGTTCGTCTTTCCCTACAATGAAGTTTTGCCATACTCTTTCAACTTACTCGAGAAGTGCTCGAATAATGTAGCGGAGTACCAAGCATTGCTAATTGGATTGGAAGCAGCCATGGACATGCAAATCCAAGAACTGGAGATCTTTGGAGATTCTAAGCTGGTGGTCAACCAACTTCTCCAAGAATACGATGTTCACAAACCTTAACTACTCCCTTTATTTGAATATGCAAGGTATTTATTGGACTGATTAGATCAAGTAAGCATCCATCATATTGCCCGAGGGTGCAATCGACATGCCGATGCTTTAGCCAACCTGGTAGTCGTTCTAGCAAATTCAGCCGAGCAAGAAGCCTCGATCCAAGTACACAAGAGATGGGTGGTACTACAAATGTTAGTTGAGAAGTATGGGTGCAGTCATGCTATCTCCATCATTAAACCAAAGGAAGATTAGCGACAACCATTTATTAGTTACTTGGAACATGGTAACCTACCTGAAGCCCCTCGCCGTCGAGCTGATATTCGCTGAAGAACACCAAGGTTCATCCACTTCAAGGAAGTTCTTTATCGCCGCTCTATCAAAGGAGTCCTCCTCAGATGCTTAAATGATGAAGAAGCTGGCCAAGTGATAGAAGAAGTTCATTCTGGAATCTGTGGAGCTCATCAATTTGGACCAAAACTTTACCATCGTATCAAAAGAATGGGGTATTATTGGCCAACTATGGTGAAAGATTGCATCAGCTACGCCAGGAGATGTCAAGCCTGCCAATTCCACGCCAACCTCATTCATCAAACCCCGGAGCTGTTACATCCCACAGTGGCTTCTTGGCCTTTTGATGCTTGGGGGCTTGACATTGTGGGGCCAATCACTCCTAAGTCATCTGCTGGGCACTCATTTATCTTAGCCGCCACAGATTATTTCTCAAAATGGGCAGAAGCTATCCCATTGAAGGAAGTCAAGAAGGAGAATGTTGTGGAATTCATCAAAATAAACATCATTTACCAATATGGAGTTCCCCGCCACATCATCACCGACAATGGAAAGCTGTTCTACAATAAATTGATGGATAAACTTTGTGCCAAGTTCAAGTTTGTCCAACATAACTCATCTATGTACAACACTACTGTAGTAAACGGTTTAGCTGAAGCCTTCAATAAAATGCTGTGTAGCCTTTTGAAAAAGGTCATCTCAGGATCAAAGAGAGATTGACATGAGAAAGTTGGAGAATCCCTTTGGGCATATCAAACAACGCACAGGACCCGTACTCAAGCAACTCCATATTCCTTGGTCTATGGCATAGAAGCAGTCCTCCCGTTGGAATCCCAAATTCCTTCTTTAAGGATAGCTCTGCAAGAAGGACTGACCAATGAGGGAAATGCCAAGTTGCGGTTAGAGGAGCTGGACACTTTAGACGAGAAAAGACTTGAAGCTCAACAACACTTAGAGTGCTATCAAGCTCGCATGGCAAAAGCTTTCAACAAGAAGGTGCGCTCAAGGATTTTTCAAGTTGGGGACCTGTTGTTAGCCATTAGAAGACCAATCATCATGATGAAATGCGCCGAAGGAAAGTTTGTGTCACAATGGGATGGCCCGTACGTGGTGACCGAAGTCTACACCAACAGTGCTTACAAGATAGTGGACAAGGACGGTTTAAGAATCGGCCCCATCAATGGGAAGTTCTTGAATAAGTTTTATGCATGAAGACTCAGGGGGCATGCTCCTTGTCATAAGAGCCTAAACTGTATGACAAAACACAAAAAAAAATGCAAAAAAAAAAAAACAAAAAACACAAAAAAATGTAATACTCCTGGCCCGCACGAGTATAAACTGTGTACAACAAAATTCTCAAAACCAAAAAAATGTAATACTCCTGGCCCGCAAGAGTATTAAACTGTGTACGGCGAAATCCTAAAAAAAAAATGTAATACTCCTAGCCCGCACGAGTATAAACTGTGTACGGTAAAATCTTCAAAACAAAAATGTAGTACTCCTGGCCCGCATGAGTATAAACTGTGAACAGCTAAATCAAATGAAAATTTCCCTTTTGAGCTATGTTTTGCTTGTCACTTAGTTCAAGTACGTCCTTATTATTAAGGTTGGGATGTTATTTAAAGATCAGGAATAAGTAAGATGATGAAATTCAAAAAAAATAAAAGAGATATCTTCATTGCATTCCGAAATCCTATTACAGCCTACCTAATCCTAAAAAAGGGAAAGAAAAGTAAACCTACATGGAAATGGTGGCCCAATCCCCAGAAAAAATGTCTAAAAGCTCCTTCTCAAGTTCTTGCCTCCGCTGATTTACTACTTCAACCCTAGATCCCCCTGCAGCTAAGCGATCTTTGATTTCTTTGTGCCTTGCATCCAAGGAACTAAGTGTTTCAAGAGATTTTTGACTCTCATCGCGGAACATATCAATGGCAGTTGATGAATCGGCTACTTGTTGTTGAAGCTTCTCTATCTGCGCATTAGCATTCTTTATGATATTAACATGTGAATCTATCTTCTCAGCAAAAGTTGCCACTCGTGAAGTATGAATGCCAGATTCTGCTTCAATGGAAGCAAGCTCCCTCTGATTCACCTCTGGGTCCAATGACTGCATGGCTTCCTGCCTCTGTGAAAGGTATACCTCAGTTCCTTTAAGTAGAGAATCCATCTTTTCAAGTAAAGGGGAGCAATCCACAAAGAAACATTTTGTCAGAAGATTAGAAATTTCATCCCTCTTGCAATGCCACCAATCTCGTAGTGAAGAAAATCCATTTTGCAAAGCAGCATCACCTTCCTTCTTCAAGTAATCTATGAGGCCATGGTAAATAATCTCCTTAATAAGATCCATTGAAGCAAAAGAATCCTTTGGCATGCTGGAAGCACAAGAGAGTATTGGCACAATTTGTGAATTTCCTTTTAGAGGAAGAGATGTCAGGACTACATCAATGGTAGTTGTCTTGCATGGAGAAGCTATGACTTGGCCATTCGACACAACTTCTACTTCATCTTTCTCATTTGAATTATCTTCTATAGGACGATCAAATAAACCATCTAGAGCTCCAATCGTCTCAATGCCATGTGCCAGGTCCTCTTCAGAGAGAAGGTGTTTTGATTCCGGTACATCAGGGAAAACTGTAACAAGGAGAAGATTAGACAAACTAAAATGAAGAAACAAAAATTTTTTTTAATCAAAACAGAAGGGAGATACTTACCCTTATTAAGAGACTTTGAGGACATGCCAAGACTGTTCCCTAAGCTTCGACAAGAAGAAGAACACTTGTTACTTGAAGCTTGAATGCTAGGTTCTGGCAAAAGCTGCTCACGAGGTTTCAACTTGATCCTCTTTCCTGTAGGAGCCACTGATGTTCCCGTCATCGGACACTTCTTTGGATCTAGGTTTTGGTCCTTGACTAAGATTGGTGGAACTTTGACAAGAGATAACTCGAAGCTTGGTTTCTCGCTCTCCAACAATATAGAAATTGGAATTTTCTCCAAAGTAGGGAGTACCTCATTTTTCCACCAATTTGTATAACTCAGGTCAACTTGTAAGCCAATGGTAAAAGAAAACTTGGGGATGTCCAACTTAGCACCTGTACCAATCCGAGTCAAAGACAACCACGCTTTATATAGGAGTCAAGCCAAGAAGGAAGAGTAGTAGTGAGCTTTGGGTTGCCAGGAAGCCTTTGAAGAAAGCCATGTTGCCGAGCAAACCGATGAGGATTATAGTACTTTGAGATAAAGGTATTGTTCCAACGATATGTCAAGTACCCGGGATGGAGGCTCATCATGAACTTCGTGGTATCATGCCCTCTTTTCCCATCATCAGCACGCTCCCCTGGATTTATTGAAGCTGGCATAGGATTCCATGAGAAATCATAAGACGCAAGTCCATCACATAACAAAGACCTACAGTTAGCAGCAGAATCTTCCCAATGTTGATAGGCATTTAAGGTTCCACGAATCTTCTGGATCAAAGGACGAGGCAAATCTTTGCTCATGGTGTCATAAACTCCCCGTGGAAAATGCAAGCTAGCCCAAGCATAAAGAAAATGACCAGGAAATGCTACTTTCACCTTGCCACGATCACGAGACTCTCCTTCAAGCTGCCCATTCTCAGAGAGCCCTCTATAAATGCATGCCACAATAGGAGGTACCAAACTAAAGGTGACTCATTGTGCCATCTTTGATGCAACTTTAAAAGTTCCAGGTCGTAAGTCATCGTTGAAAGGGAGAACGTAACGGCAAAGCCATAAAGCCAAGTAAGCAGCAATTTTGAGCTCATCATGAAATTTTGGAGAAGTAGGAAACCCAAGCTTAGGGAAAGCCGATAAATCAAATGGGAAATCAGAGTTCTGGGAAGCCATCATAAATGGTCCCTTGATTTGCGGACTTCCGGTGCATCGGCCGCTACGATCGTACTTCATTTGAGTGGCCACTTGATATTGCTTAAAGGCACGAGGATTAGGCATAGGATCTTTCACTTTAAACAAAAAATTAATCCAATTAGCATGCGAAAGCCTATCTTTGTTCTTGCTAGAAGCAACCTCTGAGAAAGCCTTGAAGAGGTACATACAAGTCTCCAGCAAGCCATCTGCAGTACGATCCATGAGCTCAGTATAGCTTGGCACAACCTCTTCGTAATACTCTCCCTAAATGGAAAGGCCGCTAATTTCACGCAACTCCCAGAGCGACATGCCGATTTCACCTTCTGAAGTGATGAAAGTATTTCTGCCAGGAGACCAAGCCTCAACCAAAGCACGATACATCCCATTCAGCCGATGGTAGTCAAAACGCACAGCTCCAATGGCAGAAGCTAAGTCAGTAAGCCCATTCACCCGCAGCAAACCACAAGTGTCGACAGTCCATTCCCTAAAACCACTTAAATACTGAATCTCACCTCTTGAATCAAGGGAAGAGCCCCACTTCAGTTGATGACAGGAAATGAGCTCAGCCACATGCGGCCTTGGAACATCATGAACATTCACATGAGAAAGAGGAAAGCACAAGGACGGTCAACGATCTGGCAAGACAACATCTCCATGAACCATATCCTTCTCCAAAAGATGCTCACTAAGCCACGGCATGCTTGGTTCTTCAACACGGTGTAAGTGCTCCACGGCATAAGAACCAACAGAAGGATAGCAAACGACAAGCTTAATTGGCCCAACATCACCTCCAGAACGCGGCTTCACAGTGGCCTTTGGAAGTATCAAATACTTGCCATCGTTAGACTCAGCAATCTAATCAATCTTCACAGGCCTGGAAGCTGGTACAACTTCTAAACGCACCTTTGGGGCAGCCATCTTGTAACAAAGTATCTGACTTGGAGAAGAAACTTGATGTAGCAACAATAGCAATGATGATCACTCCACAGCAAAAGGACTTAGGCGGTCCGTGATCCAAAAAAGAGGCACAAAGATAAGGCTGAAAAGATTCTCCTTAAAACCTAAAAGGTTCGTCTATGCCCTCGGGATTCGGAAAGATCGAGAAATCCAAAATCAAAGTTTGGAGACGATCTATACCTAAGCCCTCACACCTCCACAGCACCCAAGAGTCACCAAGAAGTCCTAAAAAAAAAAAAGAAAAGTCAGCTCCAGCAAAAAAAAAAGGTAAAAAAAAAAAAAGAAAGAAAGGATGACTCCAGCAAAGGAAAAAAAAAAGGACGTACTAAAAAAGGACGAACTCCAGCGAAAAAAAAAACAACAACATTTGCTGCTTCAGGAAGAAGACAACGTAAAAGGCAAGCAAAAAGTTAAAATTGCACAAAAAAAAAAAAAAAAAACAAGAAGCTACAAGAACGTACCTGGAAGAGAGAGAAGTTCCTGATCAAGTTTGGGAGGAAGCTTGTTGAAGGCACCAGTGGTCCCAAAGTACCTGGAAGACAAAATAAACAAATGGAAAAAGCAAAAGACAAGAAATTAGAGAAAAAAAAAAAAGGCAAAAGCAAGAACACATGCAGAGACGCAATGGCATGAGAAATGACGGCCAAAAGACATTGGAAAAGTTTGACGCAGTAGAAAAGAAGGCGAGGTGCCTCGGTAAAAAAAAAAAAAAAAAAAAAGAAGGAAGGAGGAAATTTTGCATACCTTTGCTGCTTCGGAAGGAAGAGATTGACGCCAAATTTATTGTGCGTGCTAGTTTGGTTCAATTGGGTTTACCAAAACCTAATTAAATTTGGAGGTTAAATTCTAATGGAATTAAAGTTCTACTCTGACCCATGCATTTGTTACAAAATAAAAAAGCTGAAATGCACATATGGTCTTCCAACTTGGCAAACTCGAGTGAGTTAATCCTTTTTGTTTGACTCGGTGCGAGTTACTCCTCTAACTTTCCACATTAAGTGTGTTAGTCCCTCAATTTGGGTTGTAAAGGCTCTCCTAGTATTTCCTCTACATTAAATGTCGAGGTAAGTGAATCCCAAGTATTTTTCCCTCAATAAGTAGTATTAAGCAAGGAAAGCAAGCTAGTTGAGGTTAAATTGAGTTCCAAAGGGTAATTGGCACCTAAGGGGCAAAAAGGGCAAAATGGTAATTTTGGCCCAAGTCAGTGGCATGACCGTAATTTTGGTAAGATTAGGTCCATGCAAGTGTTTTGAGCTAGTTAAGTTAAGACCATAGGAATTTATAGCCATTTGAACCAAAAGCTTAAGTTAAGGGTGAAAAATGCACTAAGTAAGAATTTAAGCTATTATGTCTTATAATGGCTTAGGTGACGCAAGGGCAGCGTGTTTAGGTAAGAATAACCTTTCTTTGGGACCAAGGAGTGATAGAAATGGGAGTGTTTAAGTGGCCTAAGTGATTCAAAATTTAGTTTGAGGGCCAAAGTGACAAGAGGAAGAAGTTGGGCTAAATTGGTTTAAATGGAGGAGATGACACTATTCATCATCTCCCCCATTAGCCATTTTCGTAGCTCTTCTTTCTCCCTTGCTTTCTACCCCCCAAACCTCCCAAATCACTCAAGTTTTCATGGAATTCGAAGGTCCCGAAGCAATCCCAACAAGCCCTTAGCTCGTTTTTGTTGGAATTGGTGCATTTGGAGTTGTTCTTGCAAGTTTTTGGTTCAAACCCAAAGGTAAACGTATTTGATCCTTATGGGTTAGTTTTAAGGTTGTTAAATGGTTAGAAATGGTCTTAACTTCGTGCTATTGGTGTCCAATTTGGTTGATTTCAAGCTTGGAACTCAAGGGAACCCATTGGAGCTTGGAGGTGCTCATAGCTTGTTCTTGCTTTCAAGATGATTTGAGGTAAGGGATTTAAGTTAATTAAGCTCAAATAATGCATAGAAATGTAGTCTTTTGTGTGGGAATGAGTTAGAAACAAGACCCAAGTGATTTGGTTATGGGATGAAGGAGTTTGAGCAGTTTTCGTGCAAGAACGCACATTGTCGCGCAATGCTGGAAAGCATTGGCGACGCGTCGCCAGTTTTGACACCATTGGCGACGGATCGCCGAGAAATGCGAAAGTTCTCCGAACGCTGATGCCTTTGGCGACGCGCCGCCAAGGCATTTTGCCTTTAAGCTCCGGGCATCCTAAGAGTGTCTCAAACTCTCGGTTTCCATCCCTAGGCTAAGTTAAGACGTTCCGTAGCCTCGGTTGGGTCTAGAACTCGTTCCTAAGTCGGGAATTATGCATTATATAGGTAGTAGCTAAGTGGTATGGTTAAGGAAGGGTAAGTAGTGGTGGCTAAGGAAGTTAAAGTGCTTCAGTTCTCAAGTGAGCACTAAGGGGATTAAGTCGGGTTTCAGACTCTTTGTTGGCCGAGTAGAATGTCATAAACCTATGGTCAATGAAAAGGAAACCCAAGAGAATCCCAACCAAACTTTATAGTTTGGTAAGTAAGCCACTAAAGAGCCCTAAGCTAAGCTTCAAAAGCTTGGTAAGTTGAACCACATAAGGTAGCTACTCTGCACAATAAGTTAAGGGAAGAGACAAGTAAGGAGTGAGTAAGTGGAAACTTACTCTAAGTAGCTCGTCAAGGCGGGTAAGGTTGAGTAAGCAAGGTCTTGCTCTAAGGTGCCCGTAAGAGGACTTCAAGGGTTAGTAGTAAAGTGCTAGCATAGGATACGAGAGCCAGTATCCAAGTATCCCAGTCGTAAGAGCTCACGACAAGTCCAGCACCTACAGGTGTAAGGAAGTCCTAAGTGCATTTGCATGTGCATAACTCATTCATCCATCCATCCATCCATCACTTGCATTGTATGTTGTTTATTTTCCTGCTTCTGGTTATCTTGTTGATTGCTTGTTTTGTTTTGTATGCTGTCTATTTATATGCTTGTTGTGCTTTGTATGCATGCATTGCTTTTCCCTGCAGGTACTAATCCCTTACTGAGTACTTTGGAGTACTCACCCCTTAAGTGTTGTGTAGGTTTAAGCAGTTTTGTTTGGGCTTAACAGTTGGTAAGGGGCAGCTGTTAAAGCTAAGTTTTATTGGTTCAAAGGTATTCTCTAAGTAGGAAACTCCATGTTTTCTAAGTTACTTACAGCATAAGTAAGTACTGACCAAAGTGTTTGCCTTACAGTTGAGGTTAAGTGAGTACAAGGAAAGTGTGGCTCATCACTTGAAGCTAGCTTGCTTGGGTGAAGAGCTAAGGATGGATCTTAGTAGTTAGAAGATGCTTCTTTTAGTATGTATGGTAATTTCGTACATAGATTGCCTATACTAATGACCATTGGTGTGTATAACACTAGAGTTACATTTGGGTGCATATAAGTTGGAAATGTATGGACGTAGTTGTTACTTGAAGTTAAAGCAACTAAAGATTTATGTCTTGGCTTATTTGATTTATGTTTTCATTAATTGCCGCGGCACTGTTTTTGATGAAGTTTTAATTTAAATTGCATAGCCAGGACAACGCATGCATATCTCTTATGCAGGGTAGGCTAAGTAACTAGTTGCACGTAATGATTTAAGGTATTTTACCAGTAATAACTAGCCAACTGTAACTTAAGTGGGATCATAGTTCCCTAGAGCCTACCAGTGTTAGCAATTCAGGGCACTTGGGCCCTGTTCCGCCACATGGCTAAACTAAACAAATTGGTCTTAGGTGTAACAGAAAGCGTCAGATGTTCAACCCGTGACTTACGACGTCCTCATCGCTCTGTCATCTCTTCTCGCCCTCATCCCTCATCTCTCATCTTTCCTTTCTCCTCGCCCTCTCTCCTCCATCGTTGCCCTCCCGCTTCCCCCATCCCTCATTTCTCATCTCTTATCTCTTCTTGCCATCTCTCATCCCTTGTCGCCTGCCCACTTCCCTCATCGCTCCTTGTCTGCCCGCCTCCCCAATCCCGCCTCATCCGTCACCCTCATCTGCAGTCCTTGTCCACCCCGCCATCATCTCACCTGTTGGTCGCCATTTCCCCGCTAACCTTGCTCGCCCGGCCATCGTCTCACCCGATGCCTACTATCCTTCTCACACTCCTCGTCTCACCAAGTGTTAGAAGTGGAATGGTGACACTGTTCCAGATTCGACGAAGGGCCGAATTCGACAGTGATGGGGACGGATTTGATAAAGATGGGGGCGAATTCATGAAAATGGGGCTGGATTCAACAAAGATGGGGCCGGATGCACGGAGATGGGGTGGATTCAATGGAGATTGCCGGCGAATTATGGCGAGGCGAAGAGAGACGGCAACGACGTCAAAAAATGGGTGGAAGGAAAACAGAGATGCAATGATGCCCCACGCCACATCAGCAAATATTTTAACACCGTCTAATCTGCCATCCATTTTGGACTAACTTGCTAACTTTTTCAAAGTTGAGGGACTAACATGTACTGAGTCAAAGTTAAAGGACTAACTCGTTAGAGTTGGCAAAGTTAATGGACTATATGCGCATTTTGGCCAAATAAAAAGCAAATCCAAATCCTACTTCAAGTCAAGTTTGTTTGATGTTGGAGCTCAACTGAAATATTATTTCCTACCAAAATTGGAAATATACTTCATGGAGGAGACCAAAGTTGGTGCAACCAGGCACATGCCCCATGGTAAAATTCTTCTCACATCTTGAAGGATATAACAAATTCTCTCATCAAAGAAAAAAAATCAAGATTATTTTATTTATTACACCAGAAAAAAGTGTATAAATAAATAATTTTGAGGGGGCATTTGTAGACATCAAAATTTAATTGGGTTAAAAAAATATTAAACCCAATTTAAATTGTCTAGCCAATTTCTAAATTGATGCCCAAAATTCAAAAGTCCATCAATTTTGAAAACTACGAATTCAAGAAACCGAATTTTTGGGAGCCCAAAAGCACACAACTAGAGGCCCCGAATGAAGACTTATTATGCTATTTTAGCCAAAGTCCACTTTTGGCAAATTGGACCTCAAAATCCAAAATGATTAAAGCCCATTATTTAGCTCAAATATTCTAGAACACTCTAGAATGTTCCATTAATTATCCTTTTAAATTAAATAAATTGGATAATTAATGAGAGATAATTATCGTATTTATTTTCTCTTAAAAAAAATACCAAAGATAAATACATAATAATTGTCACATGTAGTTCTCTTGAGCTAAACCACTTCTTTTCTACACCTATAAATAGGCCTCCAAGGCCGTAGGAAAGAAGAAGAGGAAGAGAATAAATTGGAGAGGCAAAAGTTTAGAGAGGAAGAAAAATCTCTCTATAAGAAGTTTTCTCCTGTTCTTCAAGCGATCAAGCACAAACGCCCGGAAAAAGAAGAAATGAACTCCAAAGAAGATCAAATCCCAATTTTGAGGCCAGATTTGAAGAACGCGGAAAGAAACGCGAAGAACGCGGGACAGCACTGCATCAAGTTCAAGTCCAGATCCGGCAAAAATGGTGAGGGACGTGAAGGATTTGTTTCTGCACGGTGTCAAAACAAACTCCAAGGAAAGCGGCAAGAAAGTGGTGGACATTGCCCAAAGCCCACAAGTCCAAAGAGTACATCAAAAAATCTCAAACCGAAAAAAGTGGCAGGGACCTCGATTCGTGTTCGTGCAAGACAAGTCCGGAGTCTGCATTCGTGAAGAAGCCGTTTGTGTCTCCACCAAAAGCTCAAAGCGTTAATCAGAGGATTGTGCACGTAAGAAGCACGTTAGAGAGTCGATCCCCCCAAAATCTCTGTTTTAAATTTTAATATTGTAATTTGTGCTACAATTAATTTCATGGTGTAATTTTTACACCCGAAATTTGTGCGTACACTCTCTATTCGTTATTTTAATGCAAATAATTGTATTGGGAGAGTTGTTACTAGAACGCTTAGAGAAAGAATCATCATCACGTAGAGAAATCATCTATTAGCGGGTTTACGAATTCATGATTTGTAAACATTTTAGATTCTGACACTTAACCTTCAGATGCATTTAAAATGTACTTACATCTCCAAACACCCAGTGGGATAACATAGGTTTAGACTTGCCACACTCGCGTCCAAGGCTTAGAGTTTGATTAGATTGAGATGACGATTTCATTTGGGAATAGCAACAATATTTAGTGTTAATGAGTAGAAAAACTACCCAATGGTAGCCGTCAGCGTTAGAGGTTAGGAGATGTTATCACAATCATTTATAAGTTTTCTCAATTTCCCATACTAATCTTAAATGCTATTCCCAAACGAAACTAATGATTTATTAGCTTCTCGACTCTAGTAGAAGTTATCCATTCAATTTTTGAAAAGTAACTTTTCTAATTCATAAATCGGAAAATGATTTTATAATTTATAAATGTAATCTGTTTTGAAAATAAATAAGAATCTAATAAATGATTTTGTGTTGGTTGTCGATCAACCCTTAAGGAGGGAAAAGTGGTTCTGGCAGGCTTTTTTGTTTGTTCCCCTGTGTTGGAAGGAAAAGAAAAAAAAAAAAAAAAGGATACGTAACCCATAAGGATGTCCTCCTATGTCTTCCTCTCTAACGAATCTTCTACTAAATCTTTCGCTCCCTTCATTGTCCAATCGGTAAATCGCAGGGATATCCTCCAACCCTTCCTTTCTAATTAACTTGTAGTTCCAGCTGATTAGCCATTCTCAGCTACTAATCAATAGTATATAAGAGAGAGAGAGAGAGGAGGGGGGGGGGATATATTAAGGACTCCATTGAAATTTATCAAATGACAAAGTCAAATTACTACACCAATTACTTTAATTGGCAATGACATGGACTCTTTCCTTCAATTAACAATATTCATTCCAATTGTAATGTATGGACTCTCCAGGATGTTTCCTTCTTCTCAAGGCTGCCGTTTGTAATATTGTGCTGATTATTTGTGAATATCATAACATGAAAGAGGCCATATTTATAAAACTCTCTCCATGGTATTTCTTCTTCCTTATTTCTAAAAAATAAAAAATATGAATTTTGTATCACACGCACTACTAAAATACACTCTTTTTCCAACAGCCTAATTTTCAAAGACCCAGCTGTTGGAAATTACCAACGCAATTGTGCCACTAGAAAATGAGGATTTAAGCTTCCAACGGCTTAGCCTTGAAAAAAAAAAAATACTACTTAACCCTTCCAGATTTTGTTTTGTGTTATATATTAATTGAATAGAGTACTCATTTATTTTGTTACGGAAAATGTGGGATAATTTAAAAATAAAAAGTTTCCAATGGATTAAAAATTCAATTTCTTTAGTTCTAATGGCCTTAACTGTCAAAAAAGGACAATAAATCAAATGTCATATTTTTTTTCCCAATGGTTTCCTACAGCTTGGCCAATGGAAGCTCAAAATTAAAAGCAAACCCTCCCCCGTTCAAGCGCCGGACTGAAAAATGAGCACATCAGCTCTTCCCTCCCTATTCTTTGTCCCCCTCTCCCTCACAAATTATGCAAATCTGGGCATGGGAATCCAAATCTAGGATGTATTTGGCTTTCATTCTTGCAAATCTTGTGCAGATTTGTCCAAAAAAAAAAAAGGTATTTTTTGTAATTGGTAACATATATATATATTTTTTTGAGATTTTTGGATTTTGGTTTTTTTTTTTATCTATGAGTTTCTTGGTTGAATGAGTGCATTCTTTGGCTTTTTTTCACAATTTTGAGGCTTGCCCATTGTTCTCCAATGGTTATTTTTTAATTTGGAGGTAAGTTGTAGAAAATTTCTTTCCTCTTTATTATTCATTTTATTTTATTAGAATAATGTTGGTTATAAGATATGGGTTAAGTAAGAGATTTCAGTTGTCAATAAATATTTAATCAGGAAATATAAAATGTGGGTTAATTCACAATATTCAAAATAAAAAAAAGCATACATTTCTTTTGTATAGCAATGTTGTTCTACCTAACAACCGACGTGCTAGTAAGAGTCGACATGCTCCTTCTCCTACTAGTGAGATGTATTGCATTTTGCACATATTGGGAGCTGATACTACTAGTTGAAGATGACAGACACCCACGTGAAAAAGATCCTGCAAAATAGTAGACGAAAGCCTCATTCATGTTCAATGCAGTGTACAAGCCAATGGAAGCATGGTGGGCTTCTCCTAAGTTTCAAATGATAACAAGACATGGTTTGCCTGAGTTTTTTGCTAGACAAGGTATATCACTTTGACATTGGTATCTTATCAAACTTTAGTCCATGGCTAGGATATATGTGAATGACTATATCCATTGATGTTGTTAGATTGCTACTATGATAGATAATTAGCACTGTGTCAATTACAGTATTATGTGAAACAATATATTGTACTCTATTTTTGTGTATCCATATGGATGTCTGTTGCATTAAATGTATGAACCTTTTATTTAGATGGTACATTCAATTGAAGCAGGCCCCAATTACAACAAATTATGGCCACTAAAAGCAATAGAATGCTATAAATCATAATTTCCAACAGCCTTAGCCATTGGAAATAACATTAATATCTTACCAATGACCTAGTCGTTGGTAATTACCAATAGCTAGAGCTGTTGGTAAATTACCAATAGCTTAAATAGCTAGAAATCATCTTAGTTGTTGGTGAGCTTAAAGCCGTTGCAAATTAATAACAGCTCAAATAAAAATGTTTAGTCATTGCAAATTACTAATGACGTACACTAGGGTTGTTGTACAAGTTTTTTCTAGTGCATGTTTCCAATAATTTTACATTGAAAAATTCAAATTTTCAACATTAAAATGCTGGTAGAAAAACCTTATTTTTTTAATAGTGACATTTATTTTGTACCAATGTTTACATAATTGGGAGTAATACTTCATTTTTATACTAAATTTTACATTTTGTACCACTAGGCAAACCCATCAAAGAATTCCCAGATAAGCCATAAATCAGTCTCATCTAGCACTTAGGCCGTTTCCACTTGAGCCCTAGCATTTGCGACTTCCAAGGTAGTAACCATCTTCTCCAGCTTGAACCTCTAGTCCTGGGTAGCCTTCATCCTTAATGCAGGTTTTGGTGGTCTTGCTTTAGAATATCAACCTTCCTGTTAAAGTTTTAAACCTTCTGGGGACCACTTTCTCCAGTAAAGAATAATGGCCCTTGAACCCTTACTCTACCCCCAGTGCCGCATCTTCCAAGGCCTCTATATAAGTAATAGAATCACAAAGGGCCACAACTTGCTTGGCAATTTGGTCCTTCAAATAGCAATGCTTTTTTTTTGGTACCCTGCAGTAGCCCTAGCATTCTTAACTAGGTCCCTTGTGTTTGCTTTCAACCTTTGGTGGTACCTAGGTAGGGCAACACCATCTAGGTCTTGAAAGAAGCAGACTTTTCCTTCTAGGATGGAATCCTTCTCCAAGATGAGGAATTAGGGATCCCTAAGAGTTCCTCCATAAACCCTCAAGTAGGTTTCCTTGGTCCTTCAATTCTCCACTTTTAGCACCTCAGGCTAGAATTTTTCAGCCACCTAAGGATCTATTAGACACTTTTAAGCACTCAAAGCATCCTTTCCACAGATGCACTTGAGGCCTTCAAGAGGCTCCCATTGCACTTATCCACAACTGAAAAGGCAGGGGTGGTGGTTGACTAACTCGGTGTAGGGTCTCAGGAGCCAAACAAGCATAGTGGGATATAATCGAAACCCTTTAGGATCCATGTAAAATCGGGTAAACCAGGTGTTCAAAATTTTCATACTTAATTTGGTTGAGATCTTTCATTCAACTATTAAGTCGAATCACAAAACCTGAACAGTTGACGTGTTCAAGCTCTCTATGGTATCTACACGAGCCTTTCGGGATCACCACGCCTCCACCATATCCAAGTAGATGCGTTTTTCTTGCACTCGCAGTGCTAGCTTGCGTCCTCCAAAGAATGGAAAGAGAAAAGTGCGGTTAGAATTTTTGGGAAGGTAGGCCAAGAGCTACGAATTTCTCACTATATGATGTATTTATAGTGAGACTTAACTTCCTACCTAATGGATTTTAAAGCCCTAATCCAATTAGGTTTAATTTTAGGCTTAATAATGACTTAACCTTTGGGCTAATTATTAACATGAAATTATCATAAAACCATAACCCAAATGAATTAGCCCATGCACTCAAATAATCCAAATAGGCTTCGTGTGTGTGACCCAATAGGCCCTTACCACATTGGCAATAATCATAAATCACATTTATGATCATAAGCAATGAGCGGTGTCTAGCAACACATCATTGCTACCCAACTGACAAGATTGTTGGTGATTTGACTAAACCTTTATGATCATTATCCGTATATGTCATTGTCCCTTTGTCCAAGATATCAAGATTAACCTCGAGACATGGAATGTGTCACTCTCGTATAGCCTAATCTTTGGTTTCTTGATTACCGAGTAGACTAACTTAAACTAATAACATTGATATCTTATATCAACTCATCCGAGCATGGCCATGTATTTTCTTAGTCTCACTCTATCAAAGGACCCGAAGATATCACTCCCGTTACATAGGAGGGATAAATCCCATCTTGATCATCCAAAACCCTTTGCCTGTTATGTGACATATCCAATGACCTCCTTCAAGTTTACTCAGTTATGAGCAACAAAGGGAAGTATCAAAGTATGTGACTTGCATGTAGGGAACTTTAATGACCTTAGGTCAAAGGACTATATATACCATGATCACTAAGAGAATCACTTATGATACTCATATAATGATCCATGTAGCATTCTTATGGTGGGTCAGTCCAGTACGTAAGTTCTCCAACTTGTACCATATGTAGACTACATATCTCATATTAGTCTCTAGGTATGCCGGTCGTTATGTATTATTGTAACCTGCTCCACAATAATACTAGACCAGGGACATTTAAAAATATCATTATTCTTCATAACATAATAAACATAATTATAACCCTAGAATAATGATATTCTTAAATGTCCATGGTCTAGCATTATTGTGGAGCAGGTTACAATAATACATAACGGCTAGCATGTTTGGAGACTACTATGAGATATGTAGTCTACATATGGGTATAAGTTGGAGAACTTATGTACTAGACCGACCCACCATGAGAACGCTACATGGATCTTTATATGAGTGTCATAAGTGATTCTCACAGTGATCATAGTATATGCAGTCCTTTGACCTAAGGTCATCAAGGTTCCCTACATGTGAGTCACATACTTTGATACTTCCCTTTGTTGCTCGTAACTGAGTGAACTTAAAAAAGGTCATTGGGTATGTCACATATCATGCGGACGGTTTTGTATGATCAAGATGGGATTTGTCCCTCCTATATAACGGGAGTGATATCTACGGGCCTCTTAATAAAGTGAGACTAAGAAAATGCATGGCCATGCTCAGATGAGTTAATATACAATATCAATATTATCAGTTTAAGTAGTCTACTTGGTAATTAAGAAACCATAGATTGGGCTATACAAGAGTGACACATTCCATGTCTCGTGCTTGGTCTTGATATATTGGACAAAGGGACAATGGCATATACGGATAATGATCATAAAGGTTTAGTCGAATCACCGACAATCTTGTCACTTGGCTAGCAATGATGTGTTGCTAGATACCACTCATTGTTTATGATCACAAATGTGATTTATGATCATTACCAACGTGGTAAGAGCCTATTGGGTCACACACATAAAGCCTATTTGGATTATTCAAGTGCAAGGGCTAATTTATTTGGGTTATGGTTTCATGATAATTTCGTATTAATTATTAGCCCAAAAATTGAGCCATTATTAAGCCTGAAATTAAACCTAATTGGATTTGGGCTTTAAAACCCATTAGGCTTAAGAGTTAAGTCTCACTATAAATATATCATATAGTGAGAAATTCGCAGCTCTTGCCCTAGTCTCCTAAAAAGGATGAAATCAAAAGAGTTTTAAAAACCAGCTACACTTTTCTTTTTCCATTTTTTGGAGGACACAAGCTAGCATTGTGGGCACAAAAGAAATATATTTGCAAGGACATGATAGAGGTGTGGTGATCTTGAGGGGCTCGTGTGAATACCGTAGAGAGCTTGAACATATCAACTGTTCAGGTTTTGTGATTTGACTTAACAGTTAGGTGAAAGATCTCAACCAAATTAGGTATGAAAAATTTCGAACACCCGGTTTACCCCGTTTCGCTTGGATCTTTGAGGGTTTTGGTTTTATTCTATTGTGCTTATTTGGCTCCCGAAACCCTACACATATACACAATAAGAAATCCATATACTACCAAGCCAAGTAAGGGGAATTTACATCCAGAAGAGGACAAGCGAAAAAAGAAGCCACCTTTGGTAAAATATGTAAAGGCTCTCCTACTATTTCCTCTACATTAAATGTTGAGGTAATTAAATCCCAAGTTATTCCCTCAAATAAGTTTTATTAAGCAAGGAAAGCAAGCTAATTAAGGTTAAATTGAGTTCCAAAGAGTAATTGGCACCTAAGTGGAAAAAAGGGCAAAATGGTAATTTTAGCCCAATTCAGCGGCATGACTGTAATTTTGAGCTAGTTAATTTAAGACTATAAGTGTTTATAGCCATTTGGACCAAAAATGAAAGTTAAGGGTGAAAAAGGCACTAAGTGAGAAATTAAGCTATTATGTCTTATAATGGCTTAAGTGGCCTAAGGGCAAAGTGTTTGGGTAAGAAAAACCTTTCTTGGGACTAAGAAAGATGGTTTAGTGGAGGTTAAAGTGGCCTAAGTAAATAAAAATTAAGTTTGAGGGCCAAGGTGACAAGTGGAAGAGAGTTAGGCTAAGTTAGTTATAAATGGAAGAGATAGAACTATTCATCATCTCCCCCATCCACCATTTTCATAGCTCTCCTTCCTCCATAGATCTCTACCTCTAAACCTCCCAAATCACTCAAGTTTCCATGGAAATCGAAAGTCCCAAAGCTATCCAAACAAGCCCTTAGCTCGTTTTTGTGGGATTGGTGCATTTGGAGTTATTCTTGCAAGTTTTTGGTTCAAACCTAAAGGTAAACGACTTTGATCCTTATGGGTTAGTTCTAAACTTGTTAAATGGTTAGAAATGGTCTTAACTTTATGCTCTTGGTGTCCAATTCGGTTGAATTCAAGCTTGGAACTCAAAGGAACTCGTTGGAGCTCGAATGTGCTCATTGCTTGTTTCCTGCTTTAAGGATGATTTGAGGTAAGGGATTTAAGTTAATTCAGCCCCAATAATGCATAGAAATGTAGTATTATGAGTGGGAATGAAGTAGAAACAAGAACCATGTGAATTGGCCTTGGGATGGGAAACTTTGAGCAAGTTTCTTGCAAGTTCGCACGCTGTCGCGCAATGCTGTAATGCATTGGCTATGCATCTCCCTTGGCGACACATCGCCAGAGACACATCACCATTAGACATTAGGATTCCAGAGTGCTAATGCTTTTGGCGACGTGTCACTGACGCTCGGGCCATCCTAAGGATGTCTCAAACTATCGGTTGTCACCCCTAGGCTACTTTAAGATATTTCATAGCCTCAGTTGGGTCTAGAAATATTCCTAAGTTGGGAATTACACATTATTTAGGTGGTAGCTAAGTAGTGTGGTTACGGTAAAGTAAGGAATGGTGGCTAAGAAAGTTAAAGTGCTTAAGCTACTAAGGCAGCATTAAGGGGATTAAGGCGGGTTTCAGATTCTTTGTTGGCCGAGTGGAAGGTCATAGACCTTTGGGCAATAAAAACAAAACCTAAGAGGATCGCAACCAAACTTTATGGTTTGGTAAGTAAGCCATTAAGGAGCCCTGAGCTAAGCTCGAAGAGCTTGGTAAGTTGAACCACATAAGGCAACTACCCTGCACAATAAGTTAGGGGAAGAAACGGGTAAGAAGGGAGTAAGTGGTGACTTACTCTAAGTAGCCCGTTAAGGTGGGCAAGGTTTGAGTAAGTGATGAATTACTTTAAGGCGCCCGTAAGAGGACTTCATGGGGTTAGTTAAGTGCTAGCATAGGATACGAGGCCTAGTCTCCAAGTACCCCAATCCTAAGAGCTCACGGCAAGTCTAGCACTTATGGGTGTAAGGAAGTCCGAGGTGCATGTGCATGCGCATAGTTCATCCATCAATCCATCCATCCATCATTTGCATTATTTGTTGTTCTTTTCTTGTTTCTGATTATGTCGGTTGCTTGTTTGTTTGTGTGTATTATCTATATATATATATATATATATATATATATATATATATATATGCATATATTTGTATGCTTGCATTGTTTTTCCCTACAGGTACTAAACCCCTTGCTGAGTACTTTAGAGTACTCACCCCTTAAATGTTGTACAGGTATTAAATGAACTAGTCGGGCTTAACAGTTGGTAAGAGGCAATTGTTAAAGCTTAGTTTTATTGGTTTAAAGGTATTCTCTAAGTAGGAAACTCCAAGTTTCTGAGTTACTTATGGCATAAGCTAGTCCTGACCAGAGTGTTTGCCTTACAATTTGAGGCTAAGTGAGTACAAGGAAAGTGTGGCTCATCACTTGAAGCTAGCTTGCTTGGGTGAAGAGCTAAGGATGGATCTTAGTAGATATGAGCTGTTTTTTTTAATATGTATGGTAATTTCATATATAGATCACCTCTACTAGTGTCCATTGGTGTGTATAACACTAGGGTTACATTTGGGTGCATATGAGTTTGAGATGTATGCACATAGTTGTTACTTGAAGTTAAAGCAACTAAAGTTTTATGTCTTAGCTTGTTTTGAATTATGTTTTTGTTAATTGCTGTGGCACTATTTTCAATGATATTTTAATTTAATTGTTATCACATAGCCAGGACAATGCATGCATATTTCCTATGCAAGGTAGGCTAAATAACTAGTTACATGTAAAGATTTAAGAAACTTCACGAATAATAACTAGCTAACTATAACCTAAGTGGGATCATAGTTCCTAAAAAGCCTGCCAGTGTTAACAATTTGGGGCACTGGGACCCCGTTCCGCCACAAAATGGCTCCAGCATTTTCCTCCTAACAATAAGATAAAGGAGAGTCCTCTGCAATATACATCACTTCTTGGGCTTTAGGGGTAGAGGACTTTTGTCTCTTTCTCCAATGCACCAAGGTCAAGAAAATAGCATCATCACCATCTTCTTTGGAAGCTGAGACCTCTAGGTCCTTTATTTCTTAAAGCTCCAAGGCTTCCTTGGCCCCTTGGAAGGCCCCTTGCATAGTTTTTCTTCTTTTTAGAACATCTACCATCTCCTTATGAAGGTTTGTAATCACAGAAAAAGATAAATAGATATAAAAGAATATATTTCAAAGAGATGAAAAAAAGTAAGGCAACTGAATTCCACATTTATGAAGGATCTTAGAAGTTATAGAGTCCATGAGCTCCCCTCATTCTAGGTAGTTAGATCTCAGGTTAGGCTTCTTCAGGCATGGGTGGCTAACCCTATAGGCGATGAGAGTAATTTCATCCAGCTACTACCTAGGGAAAGGTCCACTTCCTTTCATCCTCTACAAGTTTACAAAGGTAGGTCAATATTTTCTCTGTGTCCTTAAAGGCCTTGAATCCTACCACTAGCTCAAAAAATGTTATGCTCTTGTGGACTGGGTTGTCCATCCACTACAAAGGTAGTCTAAGAGGTAGTCAAAATCCATAATGAAGAACTTTTCTTTCGACTCCTTCCAACTCTTGGGAGTGATGGTGAATAGAAAGGCAAGTTTGTCGCCAAAGAAATTAGGCCTTAGGTTAAAGAAGCATGATTTGTATATGATCAAGGATGATGAATAGAAGAAGAAAAAGAACTCTAGGAAGAAGCTAGTCCCCACTTGATGGTAGGCTAAGAAGAGCCTTAACAAGTGTAGAAAGACATTAAGGGCTTACTGTAAGGGTGGAAGTTTGAAGTGGTTTAGAGCTTGTTCACTATAGGATACAATGGGAACCTAAGGCTAACCTTACACTGGTTAGCATATAATTGAGTTGGACCACAAGGTAGCAAGCCTTGTCATGGGACCCGGGGGCCACTGGCTTCATAGATGAAAGGATAAAGGTGTCCTTTTTTAGGATTTTAATTGAGTGAGGGGTCATAGAGCCTTTGAGGTGGAGATGTTAGAAAGGTTTAAGGGTTTGAAATCCTTGCCATATGTGACATCTTAAAGTTTGCCTTTTCCTCTAGTTGATTCCATGTTTTAATGCCAACAAACAACCATTGTTAGGTAGGGAAGACAACACCATCACCAACACCAGCCATCGGTGACTTAATTTAGTGAGTTGAAATCAAAGAAATGAGCAAAAAAAATTGTAAATAGACCTTAGGGAGCACTAAATCCATCCCTTTGTTAGAAGCGAGAGTTTAATTGGTGGTTTGAAGAACATAGAACGTGAGTTTGGAGTGATGCTGACAACAGGATCACGAAGGAATTTTTTGCAAAAAGGAAGAGTCACAAAAAATTGGGAAAGAGTGGCTAGGTAATAGGTTAACTGGGTTGGGGCCATTAGAACAAGTCCGTTCTTGGTAAACTGAGCACTTTGACTGACAAGGGGATGTCAGACATCTGCCTTATTAGAGACACCCATTCATCTTCAGAATAAGAAATGTAGTGACCCTTTTCCCTCATTTTCATTCTCAAGGAAGCCCATTGATACCGTAATGGTGTTTGGCCTAAATCTTGTGAAGGCCTATTGGAGATTCAGTAATGGGTTCAATTTGAACTGGATAAGCCCATGAAGGAAATATTTACGAGTTATAGATAATAGGTTGATCTTTATAATGGTATTGGCTCAAATTAAGGATGAGATCCCTATGATCACGAGATCCACCAGGAAATGAAGGGAGTACCCCCACAAGAACAATGTCTCCAGGCCTATAGCTCATGGGTTATGAGGTATGTTTTACATTCTAAACAAAGAGCCCTCTCTATGCTTCATGTACTCTTCTCAGCCCATACTGGCTTAAGCATCAGAGGGTCTTCCTTAGACACACTATTCTGAGGCCCTAACATTGTCTTTCAATGCAAGTTTAGTCATCTTTAAGGTCTCGAACAGCCCATTCGACCTCTTTAGATATCAATGTCAAAATGATTTTCCACTTTGCGAATAAGTGGAATAATATTTTCTTTTTGTTTTCTAAATTATATACTTAAATGTTTATGTTTTAAATAATTGTAATATACCTTATGAACTCTTAAAGATTTTCAATTTGCTCCCTAAAACTTAAAAAATTACAAAATAATCCTTAAAAATTACACATTTACTTCCTACAATTATGAAAATTTACAAATACACTGCTAAAGTTCGAAAATTACTTTTATAGCCATTATTCTAAAGGTTTAATTATAAAAAGTTCACAAATTTTCTTTAACTTTCAATTAAGGAAATGAATTTATCCAATTTTAAAATCATTTTACTTTACTTTTGAAACAAATAAATATATTTTATAAAGAAAAATTGTATATAGAAAATAAAAATAGATGTCAGAAAATGAAAGAATATATTTTCCTCATCCAAATGCTCTCTAGAGTTGCTTGGACCATTCATCCTTCTTGCTAACTTCTTATTTATGTGTATCCATCTTTCAACTTAGTCGAGTCAAACGCAATTGGTGAGGCCTCCATCTTTTAAAACATTTCTAGTAGTAATGAATGAAAAAAAAGATTTTTTTTATTTGAGTTAAAAAAGTAAGCCATTTAGGATTAAAGGTGTAAGCTCTTACAAATGCATGGCAACATTTGTTAATATACAATAAGCTTGAAGCTAAGACTTAAGAGAATGAAGGCTTAGTCACAAGCGTATGGAGGAACTTGTTGTACATAGAGACCCTTCTAAAATATAGAGGTGCAGCAATTCCTTTCTTTCACTTAAAGCCCTTAATTTTTTGTAGTTTTTTCACGTAAGGACCTAAGGTTTATAATATTCTATCAACATACGTAAACATTGGCTCTAATACCAAAATGCCCAAGTATTTTAGATATTAGCACACAATCATAAACAATTAAGAAAGACACAAATCAAACATTAATTGGAAATCCACACATATAATTTATTTATTTAAAACATAAACTTATAAATAACTAGTGAAAACTAGTTTACCACACATAGATGAAGAACAAAGGGTTGATTACAAACTTATGCTACTGAAGTAGCAATCCAAGCTTTAACAGAATTGATACAACTATTGTACAAGCACGAGCACACCAATTAAATACAAAATATGAAAATGCAAATTCTCAAGGAAATAAGGAAAGTGTCCAGCACATGGATTACTTAGAAAGGTAAAAAGAAAAATTTGATGCCTTGAACTCTGGACGATAGCTATTTAAACAGGTAGAGATTATGGCCTTAGTGATAAGGCTTATCAAAGCTTCACCAATGAAAGAACAAGGGAATCTAAGACCACTTTTGGCCTGTGGGCAGTTGGTGCTTCCATTATTTTGATTTTGGTAGAGACTTTAATTCAGGGCCATGGCTTCTTTTCTTCTTTTGTTAGATTTTGCTGACACTTACTTTATTCATGTGAAAGTAAAGACATTGAGTTGGAGATATCTTTACTAGGACCCTACAAAGCTGTTCTTTTTGGATGAGGATCTACGGCCTTCTTATCTTTTTCTGGGAAAGTTTCTTTCGGGCAAATTTCCAAATTCTTTCGTTCATTGCTGATTGAGGAATCTTAGAGTCTTTGAATTTGCCTCATTTGTAGAATTTGTTGAGCATGATATCTAGAAAATATTTATATGGAATTTTTTCTTCTTTAATTACTTCAATTTTATCAAATTTGATATTCTCTGGATGATATTAATTAAGGACGCATTTTGTCCCATCATTTTGATTCCCTAACATGTTCTAAGCAGGGAGTAAAATGAGTTTCATAATCCTAACTCACTTCTTATTTCTCATAATGCCAATGGAGAATCCATGGAATATGATTCATAGTAATGAAGACGAAATTTGGGAATGACAGTATTTGACCTGTCTTGCAAATTTGCTCTTGGAACATGTAAAATCCTTCAAAGGACGTTGAAAACTTGATGCCCTTCAGCATCTTCGTCTTGCGACATGGTGAATTCCGAGGGAGCTTCCGAGGAGAGAGAACGTCTGACGGAGAGGTTCCCCAGGTGGGAAAGTACCTGAAAGACTCCGAAAAAAGGGTTAGGAGGTCCCTGTGATGATTTTCCGGGGAGGGGCCTCCGACGCCCAAGTCAGTCTCCTGAGAAGGTAAAAGGGGACACGTAGGAAGTTTTGCGGTCTTGCTTGTTTGTGTGTTTTCAGGAGAAAGGAGTCCAATCCCTTGCCAGGACGTGTTCCTGTGTATTTATAAGGAAGCCTGGCCCGTTTAGATCATGACACATGTTCGGTCAGATCTTTTCTGTACCTTCGGACGTAGGGGACAAGTAGCCAGTGGCAGGCTCCTTGAGCCTTGAATCGAGTCAAGTCGTGACAAGACCCGGACGGCTTTGGCGCGTCAGGCCGCGTATGGGCGACCTGTCAGAGGCTCCTTAAATGCTCATTAAATGCTCATGCCGTACTCCCGAGGTCCTTTGGGCGAGGTCATCTTTTGGTACGGACGCCTTTCTTCGGGAATCACGTTGGTGGTTCGGGGAGTTCTCTAGCTCGGGAGTTCCGCCTTCGGGGAGAATCTCTCCTTCTTTCAGTAGCTGGTTCTTTTCCCCGAAGGCGATATGTTCGGTTCCCCGAGAGAGTCAGCAACACATTCAGATAACCTGGCGTTTCAGCCAAAGTGCTTACTTCGTCATGCTCGATTTCGCTTCTGCCGAGGTCTGTGGCAATGCTTCTTTCCGAGCTACATCAGGCTCCCCGGACAAACCTTTGGGGAAATTCATACTGGGGGAGGTGATAGCCTTTTGGCTATCACAGGCCCCCCTCGAAAAAGCCGAAGCGGACACTTCGGTTTGTTCGCTTCCTGAGGGCCCCTCTTTGGGCCTTGAGTGCAGTACTTGCTCCGAAGACGGACCTTCCGTCCGAAGACGTAGGCTTTTCTTCCATAGCCTGTCTGTTGGTGTCTTCGAAGTACCTAGCTTTCCGGCTTTTTAGGCCTTCCTCGAAGAGGCCGAAGTGGAGACTTCGGTTCGCTGTCTTTCCGAGGATGCTTCTCGGGAGTTTCTAGGGAGTGTAACCTGTGACAAAGATACACCTTTTTGTCCGAAGATACGGACTGTTCGACCATAGCCTGTCTTTTGGTGCCCTCGAGGTAACCCACTTCTTTACTTTTGTAGGTTAGTGAAACGTCGCGTCTCGTAACCAGACGTGTCAGTCTGGAGCGGCGCGACATCTTGTCAGGGGGCGTGTTCCTCTTTTGGTGCGATGGCTGACACGTGTCGGCTTTTTGTTGGCTAGGGTTGCATCGGTTACTGCGGGCGCGCCTTTTTAGGTGCAGAAGGGTAGTTATGGCGGCGTTTCGCCTTCGTAGAGTACTTATGACGCCGGTCTGCCTACCCCCCTCGGCCTATATATATGCTCATTCCGTCATTTGTCTCTTTTGCTTTTGCTTTTGCTCTGGTTTTCCTTCTGCTCTTTTCTGCTTTTCGCGGCGGTTCTTTCACCTGAGCTTTTTTCCGGTCATCTTTCACGACGGCGTCTTTACACCCAGATTACGGCAAAAGATTTGGTGGGTTTTGATTTTCAGAACTCTTTGTTTTTCAAAGTTTGCCCGAAGTTCATTTTTGCCTTTTCCGAACTCATTTTTCAGCCAAAAATGCCGATTCCTGAAAGTTGGCAGCCTCTTCTTTCTCACCCTTGTTGCACCACTCCTGCAAAATTAGCGAAGTGGAAGAAAAAAATTTTCCTTCCTTCGTACGCTGTTACGAGGTTGCCACGTCCTGACCACTACAGCTTTTCAAACCATAGTAACGAGATCACCGTTTTCCGAGCTCAACTGAAAGCCGGACTTCGGTTCCCCCCTCCGAAGTTGATTTGCGACTTTTGCCAATTTCATGGCATTGCCGTAAATCAACTTCCTCCGAACTCGTACTGCTATTTCAACGCCTTCCTCTGTATGTGTGGCGTTTTCAAAATAGAACCCCACTTCGTCATTTTTATGCAGTACTACAAGCTCTACGTGGTCCCGAAGGGTGGCTTTTACTTCATGCTACCTCGGGGATCCGGGAGCAAAAAGTATATGTTCACCTTCGCCACTAAGGACAGCTGGCGAGGGTGGCAAAAAAAGTTTTTCTTTCTGAAGATGGAGGAGGCCTGGTCGCATGTTCCGACCAAGTGGGCTCAGGGACGGTTGGAGGACGACGTCGTAGATCCGAGGATACTGTTGACTCCCGAGTTGGTTTCCATATTCACGGATTTCGACGGACGTATCCGAGCCGTCGCCGACTGGGGTCCCGAGGTCCCTTCGCGCCCTCTTTACCCCTTCCCCATCAATTGGAGGTTGATGACCGAGGAGGTCCTTCGGGAGCTCGGGGTGGTAAAGGAGCACAAGATGGACCTCGGGATGCCGGCTCCTGCCATCGCCGGGAAGGACTCCTGGCTAGTGCAATTCCTTCGGGAGGAAGTTTCTTTCGAAACTTTTTGTGAAAGTAAGTTACTTTCTAATCTTCTTGTTATAACTTCGTTCCGGACTTATACTGATGTCTTTCTTCCTTTTCAGAAATGGGCGAGGACACTGCTGCCTTCTACAAAGCCCTTTTCACCGGTCAGCCCGCGAAGGGTGAGCAGACGAAGAAAGCTGCCTCCTGAAGACGGAAAACGTCTGGGGCTGGGCCGTCTGTTTCCAAACGGGCGAAGAAGGATGTACCCCCCATCTTCCGGAGACTTCCGAAGAGGTGGGCAAGGAGCCCGAGGCTGTTACTGTCCCTAAGTCCGAGGTTGCTGCTGAGGTCCCTCCTCAAAGTCCTACCCCGTCGCAGGCTCTTCTGGGCGCCGTGGTAGAGGCCCCTTCTGCAGAAGAGTGGCGCCGAAGAAAAAGCAAGGAGATTTCTGCCGAAGAGGCTCGAGCTTCCGACGACGACGACGTCGAAGTGCAAGCAGGTTTGTTCTTCTAACAAATTGTGGTGCTCCTCTTTTTGATGATCTTTGAGGTTTTCTTGCCCTGACCAATTTTCTGTTTTGTCGTGCAGAAGAGTCGCTCACTCTGGGTTGGGTAGCTGAGCATGCAAAGAAGAGAGCCCTTCGAGACGCCCGCATCCTGAAGGGAAAAGTCTCGAAGCAGCCTTTCTAGACGTTTACGGAGGACATGAATTTGTACTCCGGAGACTGCCAGCAAATGGCTACAGAGATCTCGAAAGGGGTCCTCACCGATGCCTCTTTCAAGGCCATTGCCTCGGCTCACCCAGGCGACGATTCTCTCACCGCGAAGCTTTCCGAACACGCCGCCCAGGTATACTTTGCGTCTATCTTCCTCCCTTGAATTTTTTTCTAAGTGTTTTGGTTTTCTCTTTGTCTTAATGACCTGGCCTTTATCCTTTTGCAGCTTCTGGGATACGCCGGCTTTCTCCGAGTTCGGGTGGCAAGGCAGATGGAGTTCCGAGCTAAGGCCTTAGAAGTCATAGAAAAAACTAAGGCCATGTGCTCGAAACTAGCTGTCAAGAACCTGCAGCTGGCTCAAGCTGCGGAGAAGGAAGTTGCCACCCTTCGGGAGGAGTTCCAGAAAGAAAAAGAGGAACTTTTGAGGGACTCCTCCCAGAAAGTTTCTGACCTCAGCTCCCAAGTGGCGGAGCTGATCTCAGCAAATGAGGCGCATCAGAAAGAGAAGTCAGAGGCCGAAGGACTCCTGGCGAAGGCGCTTGCTGAGAAGGCTGCGCTTCAAGCCGAGGTCGATGCCATGAAGAAGGAGCCGGAAAAGAAGAAAGTGAAGGAGTTGAAGAAGAAGATCTCAGATTTGAAGAAGGACTTCGAGGAGCTTGAGGTCGAGAAGGACAAGTCTGACCAGATGACCAAGGTTGGTTTTCAGGACGGGTTCTGTCTTGTTCGGCACCAAGTCCTTCAGAGGTTCCCAGATCTGGACCTCTCTTTCTTGGCGGCCCTGGATATTCCCGAGGGACCTCGGTGGTCATGGTCTAAGATTGATCATCTGAACCTGCCTCCTTCTATTCCAGCGCCGAAGGTGATGCAAAAGGACGCAGGGGCCGAAAACTCCCGGGACGCCGAGAACCCTTAGTTTGTTCTAGGGCCCTTTTTCTTCTTTTTTGTACTTCTTCTTCTGGCTATCTTTTTTGTAAGCACACTTATCTCAGTAAAGACCTTGAAAATTTGGCTAAATCTTTTCGTGAGATTCTTTGTTTCCTTTTGCCCCGAACTTTATTCGCTTAAGAGACTTCGGAAAACTTTGTCTGTGCTCATCATGGTGACCTCTTTCGCGAAATCCTGATTTGTTCAACTTATGCCCAAAAATTTTGGCTAAGTCTTTCACCAGATTTTCTCTGTTGTCCCGAACACGTTCACTCAAGAGACTTCGGAAAATAATACCTTCGCTTACTTTAGCCGGCCACCTTTGCGGAATTCGCACCACTCATGTTTAGGACTTTTTGGCTAAGAAACTTTTTATGCTTTAGAGAAAATTTTTCTTTCTTTATACAGCACGGTCTTCTTCGCCGAGATTCTAAGCATAGAATTTTCTCAAGGCGTCCGAATGCCATGTATTTTTTAATTCTACGCCTTCGGAATCGCCGAGCTTGTAGACCCCTTTTCGTACTTCGGCGAGAACCAGGTACGGGCCTTCCTAGTTGGCGCGAAGTACTCCGTTGGATGGCTTTCGAGGTGGGAATTCATTCTTTCGGAGAACGAGGTCTCCTCTCTTTATTCCTTTTGGCCTAGCCCGCAAGTTTATAGTCGCGGCCACTCTTTGCTAAAAAGCTTTTCTTCTTAGTTCGACTGTTTCTCTGTGTTCGCCTATGAGGTCGAGCTTGGTTCTCAGGCCGAGGTCATTCCCATTTTCATGAAAAACTTGCACTCGAATTGATGGTTGCACTACCTCGATTGGGATGATGGCCTCTGTACCGAAGATGAGTGAAAAAGGCGTTTCCCCTGTGGCTCTTCGGGGTGTTATTCGGTAGCTCCACAGTACACTCTGGAGTTCGCCTGGCCATTTCCCTTTTGCTTCCCCCAGCCTTTTTTTCATACCATCTTTTATGGTCCTATTAGATACCTCTACTTGGCCATTGCTTTGAGGATGGGCTACTGGGGCGAAGTGCATCTTTATTCCGAGGTTGTTGACAAAGTCCTGGAACCCTTTGTCTATAAACTGGGATCCATTGTCGGCTACCAGTATCCTCGGCATGCCAAACCTGCATACAATGTTCTTCCATACGAACTTCTGCACTTCTTTAGCTGAGATAGTTGCTAATGGTTCTGCCTCGACCCATTTAGAGAAGTAGTCTACTGCAACCACGCAGAATTTCACGCCTCCGGGGGCTGTTAGGAGCGGCCCAATGAGGTCTATGCCCCAAACTGCGAAGGGCCAGGGATAGTCAGCCGAAGTCACCATTTCCGAGGGTGTCCTCTGGATTTTTGCGTGTTTTTGGCAGCTCTCACATTTTCGGACGAATTGTCAGGCATCCTTTCTTAGGGTAGGCCAAAAATATCCTTGGCGAAGTACCACTGCGGCGAGGGCGTCAGATCCAATATGTGAACCACAAGCGCCTTTGTGGACTTCTTCGAGGATCATTTCAGTATCCTCTTCGCCAACACACCTCTGTAAAGGATTTGTATACCCCTACCGATACAGTTCTTCGCCTATTAGGAAGAATCGCCCAGAGCGTCTTCGCACTTTTGCGGCTTCGATGGGGTCTTCGGGGAGCGCGTTGTCCGCAAGATACCTCTTTATTGGATCTTTCCAGCCCTTTTCCGAAGTTACTATGCTTAGTACTTCAATGCTTGGGTGGTTTAGTACCTCGGTGTATGTTTTTGCCTTTGCCAGGCAATCTGCTTCGGTGTTTTCCCGACGAGGTACATTTTCGATGCGTATGGTCTCGAACTCTCAAATGAGCTTCGTCACCAGTTCGTGGTTTTTTGCCAATATTGGGTCTTTCGCGCCGTAGTCCCCTGCCGTTTGCCGAACTACCAGCTGGGAGTCACTGTGAGCCTTCAAGTTTCTTATTCCAATTTTTCTGGCCAGGCGCAACCCTGCTATCAGAGCTTCATACTCAGCCACATTATTGGTGGCGCTGAAGTTGAACTTGATGACCTTTATCACCTCTAGACCTTCGGGTCCTCTAATGATTACTCCGGCTCCTTGGTGTTCGAAACCTGAGGCTCCATCCACATGCAGCGTCCATTCTGGCTCACCTTCGCCAAGATCCGGGTGGCTATCTTCGGTGGTAGGTACTTCGGCGATGAAGTCAGCCAGTGCTTGAGCTTTTATGGCTTTCCGAGGTTCATAAACAATGTTGTGTTCGCCAAGCTCTATACACCATTTGGAAAGCCTTCCCGAATGATCAACTTTTTTCATAACATCCCGTAGAGGCAGACTACTTCGGACGATGATGGGGTGAGCCTGAAAGTATGGCCGCGATCTTCTTCCTGCCAGCACCAAGGCATATATGGATTTTTGGAGTAATGGGTACCTGACCTCGGCGCCGTGCAGGGATTTGCTTACGTAATAAACTGGCCATTGTCTCGGCCCTTCCTTTTTCAGAAGAACCTCTCGAGGGTCCCCACTTCCCGAAGTACGATGAGCTGATTTAGAACTTCTCTCTCGAGGGCGCGCTGGCGAAGGAGGCCTCTGGGCCTGAGTTTGTTCTGGCCACCTTCTGTCTATCTGCTGTGCCATTTCGGCCACAACAGAACGCTGGAAGTCGCGTAGAAAACTCATGGTGATGGCCAGAGGACGTTCTTCCTCAGGCAAGGAAGTCCCTGGAAGAGTTTGCTCAGTAGCCGGTTGAACTTCAGGCGCGGACGGGGACCTCGGAAGGCCCTTGTCCTTAGAACGCTGAGTTTCAACGACGGCAACCTGAGGGTGGTTTCCCACAGACGGTGCCAAATGATGCCCTTTAGCATCTTCGTCTTGCGACATGGTGAATTCCGAGGGAGCTTCCGAGGAGGGAGAACGTCTGACAGAGAGGTTCCCCAGGTGGGAAAGTACCTGAAAGACTCCGAAAAAAGGGTTAGGAGGTCCCTGTGATGATTTTCCGGGGAGGGGCCTCCGACGCCTAAGTCATTCTCCTGAGAAGGTAAAAGGGGACACTTAAGAAGTTTTGCGGTCTTGCCTGTTTGTGTGTTTTCAGGAGAAAGGAGTCCAATCCCTTGCCAGGACGTGTTCCTGTGTATTTATAGGGAAGCCTGGCCCGTTTAGATCATGACACGTGTTTGGTCAGATCTTTTCTGTACCTTCGGACGTAGGGGACAAGTAGCCAGTGGCAGGCTCCTTGAGCCTTGAACCGAGTCAAGTCGTGACAAGACTTGGACGGCTTCGGCGCGTCAGGCCGCATATGGGCGACCTGTCAGAGGCTCCTTAAATGCTCATTAAATGCTCATGCCATACTCCCGAGGTCCTTTGGGCGAGGTCATTTTTTGGTACGGACGCCTTTCTTCGGGAATCACGTTGGTGATTCGGGGAGTTCTCTAGCTCGGGAGTTCCGCCTTCGGGGAGAATCTCTCCTTCTTTCAGTAACTGGTTCTTTTCTCCCGAAGGCGATATGTTCGGTTCCCCGAGAGAGTCAGCGACACATTCAGATAACCTGGCGTTTCAGCCGAAGTGCTTACTTCGTCATGCTCGATTTCGCTTCTGCCGAGGTCTGTGGCAATGCTTCTTTCTGAGCTACGTCAGGCTCCCCGGACAAACCTTCAGGGAAATTCATACTGGGGGAGGTGATAGCCTTTTGGCTATCAAAACCCTTTCCAAAATACAAATTATAAAACTAATTAGGGAATTTTCTTTTCTTGGTCTTGAAAAGAATCATCCAAGAATGTTAGTGGTCTCTGTTCTGGATATGGAAGACTTCATTTGAAGTTTTAATGTAATCCCAGTATGGGAATAACATATTCTCATGTTTGCCTTGAGTTAAAATTCTTATTCTACCTCAAGCAATTCCCCATTCCTCAAATATCCAAATTTTTCAAATTTTTAATAAGAAAATTCCAACTTTTGAGATATATTTTTCTGAAGGAGATTCTTCATCAATAGTTCTAAAATTAATGGTAATCTTAGTTCTAGAATTAATTTTCTATTTTGGCAGAATAAGTCCTTGTAAGATCAATTCAAAAAATGAAGAACTCTTGAGTGGCTGAAATTGCTACTAAGAATTCTGGTGGTTTGGCACTCTTTTTCTTCCAGTTCTACTACTGAAAGGTGTTTCATGTCTTTATCTTTTAGGGAAATAAGACATTTCTTATCAATTTTTGTTATACCGTCAGTATACCTACACCGCGCGTGGAAACTTCTTGAGGCTTTTGTGAGCTTGATAGATTGTTCTTTTGATAGTTTTCTCAAGAATTACTTTGGTAATTTTTATAGTTTTTTCTTTCTTGGGAAGGTAATACTTCATCATTACCATTCTAGAAGTCTCTTTTTTGGAAGATTTTTCCTCAGATTTTTTCTGGGAGGATTCTCCCCTTTCAAAGATTTCTAGATACATATGATGTTGAGCTAGGATAACTCTAGTCATGTTTGCATCTATTTCCATGTCCATTTCTATCATGTCCTCTTTGATTTCTTGGTAGATAATGCTTTTGCTTTTCTAGTTCAAATTCTTGGCTATCTTATCTCCATTGCAAAAATTTTCGAGTCAAGAAATCAGGCAAAGAGTTTGTTTCTCCTACAATATACTCAATATCAAAATTAAAAGTAGATAAGATAGTTTGCCATTGAGCAAAAATTTTCTTGGAAGCCAAATGTTTAACATCTTTAAACAAGACAACCTTTGTTGCTTTGCTGTCAACTCTAATTGAAAATTTCTTGTTAAGGAGATATTTCTCAAATTTTGTAACACAAAAGACAATTGCTAGAATTTGTTTCTTAATGATGGCATAAATTTTTTGAGCTTGATTCTAAACACCTAAAATGAATCTAACCAATTTTCTGTTTTAATATTCCACCATAGCCATTATTACTAGCATCTTTCTCGACAATCTTAGAGGCTTCTGGATTAGGAATATTAACACAAGGAATTTCTCTTATTTTCCTTTTTAACCAATTGAAGAGCTATTCTCTATTCTTCGTTTCGATCGGGAGGATTTTTCTTCAACCTATCAAACAAAGGTTTGTAGTCCTTGGCAGAAATCTCGAACATAATCTTGACTTCTTAAAAATCTTTGTAATTGTTTCTTATCTTTAATTTCATCTGGAAATTTATCAGCAAAACTTATTCATCTATGAATAGGTTTGATTGTCCATCTATGGATTAGATGACCCAAAATCCTAATTCTTGTTTGGAATAACTTCATCTTTTTTGCTGATACTACAAGTCTTATTCTTCTACTATTTTTACAAATTTGTTCAATTGCTTCTGGTGTTGATCAATTGATTGAGAAAACACAAACACATCATCAATGTAAACAATAGTAAAAGAATTATAAGGATTAAAAATTTCATTCATAAATTTCTGAAATTTTGATAGGACATTCTTCAACCCAAAAGACATGACATTCCATCTACAGTGCGCAAAGGGGACATTAAATCCTATTTTATATTTATCTTATTCGGCAATTTTAATTCACTAGCATCCTAACTTCATATTAAATTTAGAAAACACAACAACATTATAAAGTCTAGATAGTAAATCTTTCTTATTGGGTATCAGATATCTAATCCATCTAAGAACTTTATTTAAAGGCATATAATTTATCATTAATCTTGGCACTCTTTTTTTAATTTTTAAAATTTTAATCACATAAAAAGCAAAGCAACTCCACTGTGAGGAACTATTCCCAATCAATTTTTTATCCAAAAAATCTTGACTTTTTCCAACAATAAACCATTAATTCTTCATTCATTTGAATAGCTCTAAAATTTATAGGAATATTTTTCTCATTGAAATCTAGTTTATAAGGAAGGTTTACAATGTGTTTTTTTCTTTCCAAAAAAAATTAGGAATATCTACACAATTTTTACTGGCTAAAATTCCTTTAAAATGTTCACTTTTTGTTTTAATTCTTGATTTTCCAATTTTACTTCAACACCTTTGTATTTCACTTTCTCTTGCAAACACATCAGTATATTTTCTTTCCTTTCTAGATCTATGGTAAGTTCTTTTAATGAAGATCTTCTAAGGGGTTCAACAAATTCAAAAGTAATCTTCTTCCCAAATTTCTTAGTGGAAATTCAATTTATACTTACCTTAAAGGGCATGATTATAGCCAGGAATGAAACTCTTAAAATTTTTCTTGATTCATGTTTAAAACTATAAAATGTTGTTTAACATAAACATCTTCAAAACAAACATCAACATTTTTCAAGTTAAACCTTGTTAGCAAAGTTTCCTTATCAGCAGCAATAATTGATCCAAAAGATTTATCATGATACTGATAAGGAATAATACCTTCTTTAATACAATTTCTATCAGCTCCTGAATCTACCAAGACTACTATTGTCAATCTAAATTGATTTTTAATGAACAAAGTCATTTTACTAGTAAATCTTTGTTTTTGGCATAGAATAAACCTCATTAATCTACAGAATTTTTTCTTGATAAACATTTATTTCTTTATTTTCTAGGCTCACTTTCGGAACATTTTTACCTTTTTCTTTCTGCTTTGACTTAAAACTAAATTCTTCCATATCTTCAATAATTAATTCATATTTTGGAATATTTTGAGAATATACCTCAAAATTTTGAAGTTCTAAAATCTCAATTCTATTTCTAAAAGATTTTATTTCTATCTGTATTTCTAAAATTTCTCCTTTCAGCTCTACTACTATTGGTTCTGTATGACTTTTCCGTACTTCGTCTATTCTCTTAAGAATTTCATTAAGACTATAAACTAAAGGCTTATTCAATTCTTGTATGTCAACCTTTTTCATTGAAATTTTTCTACCTTGACCTGATTTCCAACCTTATCAGATTGGCATTCTTGCTTTCTAACCTTATCAAGATATTTAAAAAGAATTCTTAATTCTATGCCATCAATATGCTTAACAAATTCTAAGATTCCTTGATTTTCTTTAGTGATTGCATTAACCTGAATTTTGTTTAATTGTAGATTATCAAATGTGTTCTATAAGTGACATTAATCATAACCAAACTTATAACCACAACTTTCTGACTTAGTTTTGGAGCTATCTGAAAGGCCAATAATATTAACTTTTCTAGAACTTTCTTTAGAAGTTATTCCTTTTTGTTCTCCATTAGGCTCACTGTCATTATTTAACAAAATCTGCATTAAACTCTTTTTTAGATCTTCACGAATCTCTAAAAAGTTTATTTTTTGCCTTGTCTTGCACTTATTTGCAAAATGTACTGGTTTTGCACATTTCTAGCAAACCTTTTAACCTCTTCTAGATTTTCCTTTGTTAAACCTTTTAGACGATCTAGTTTTTTCTTCTAATTTTTCAAATCTTCTTCTCCTATATTTCCAATAGAATTTACGCCTCTTTTTGTCTCTTGAGTCATATTTAAAATATGGCCTGGCGATATCATAAATAAATTGAGAACAAAATTTTCCCATTTTTTTTCTTCCCGCTAATCTTTCCATATTAACATGTTTTTGCCATTTCATCTCATGACACATTTTAAGCTCAACTTCTTTAATTTCTACTAAAATTTTTTCATAAGTATAATTTTCTAGATTGGGTTGACCTTGATTTTTCTCCTTAATATGGTCCATAATTAATTGACCAAAATGTTTTGGTAGTTCTTGTATGAACTTTTCTTTCAAGATTGAGGATCAACATTCTTCTCTTTCATAAACTCTTGCCAAGAAAGTATCCTTATACCATTCTAAGGATGATAAAGTTCTACACCTCAGATTCAATAACAATTCTCTATTTCTACTTTATTTACTCATTGTATGACCAAAAAAATGAGAATAGATACTACACAGCAAAGTATTTACTACATTAGGTCCACTTGTTTATATTAATTATGCTCCATGCTGTACTATAAGCATTTTTCTTGTATTTTTTATTTCTTAACTATCTTGTAAATCTAGTTATAATCATTTTTACTGTATCTAGATTTGAATTATTAACTCCTTTCCTCGTAGCTATCCCAAACATAATCATGTGTTGGATAGTGTTTATGATTTGGTATTCTAATAAACCTTCTACATTCCATTTTCTTATGAAATCTCCTTTATATTCTACAAAGGCATATGGGTTAGAATAATTGTTTAATCTTATATCCACTGGAGATAGTTTTGAAGTATAGGGATGAGGTACATTCCAAATTTTTGATACGCCACTTATTGGACCTCATCTCCCCCCTTCAAAATGAAGATGATTTAATTCTTAAGTTATATTCTGATTGATGAGAATCAAGAAGTTCTTAGATACTTGTATTTTCTCCAATGATATTTATTTGAAAACCTTTTTATTTTTTATTTATAGACTATTTTAAATCCTCATATCAGATTTTTAGTTTAGCTATTTGATTAGTTAAATCAGAAATTCTATCATTTGGCTTAACTTAAATTCTGGAAGCTTTATAGGAAAACTTATAGGGGACTCTGATGTTTTTGACAAAAGTTCTTGTTTGAAGACTGATGTCTTTGTAAGACCAAACTTACGCTTATCCAACGATTTTTCAATTCTATTCCTTCATTTGCCTATGGATTGTAGGTAAAGATTTATATAATTATTATATTTCATGATATTCTAAAGATCTTTCTTATCTACAGGCTTCTTTGTGTTCTTAGGGTTTTCAATATTAAAAGTCTTAAAGGGTGAAGCATATATTTTTATCTTCTCCCATTATTACTGTAGTATTAGGTGGATGTGGTCATGTAATTTCTTTTATTTCTTTGGTCTTATAAGTAGGCCAAGTTTCTTATAGTACATCTAATGTGTTTTCTTCATACAAAATTATGGTAGGGATAAACCATTCAAAGAATTTAAAAATTCTTTTTGGTTCTCATAATTTTTTTATACCAAAGGCATTTAATTTCCTTTCTATCCTCTTTGGTTTATGTGTCAAAAAATTATTTTTTTAATCTCATTCTTTTCTGACAAAAAATCTTCATTTAGACTTTGACTATCAAATCTAAATGGTTCTATTAACACATTTAGTTTAAAATCTGAAAAATTAGGACTGGGTGATCCTATAGATACAGATTTTGTTTTCTCTTCTTGCTATCTAGAATTTTAACTTTTTTTGAAGACAACTGGGTCAATCTTATAGACAAGAAGTGAAACTTGTTTTATGGATTCCTTAACTCCTCCTACCTGTTTATCATGTTCATACTTTAGAACATAAGAACATGAAGCTCTGGATGGCTTATAAGAAATTGTTGAGGTAAGTTTTCTTGGTTCCAATTTTAAAAAATCAATTTTTGTAATTCTATCCTTACTAAACCTTGTTTCAACCTCTCCATTTTTCATATTCAATAATTCTTTCTAACTCTTGAGATTTCAAAGGCTTCATTGGTCTTTCGTTCCGGAAAACACATTTTCTTGGGAGCTTTATGTCATTCCATTCAATTGGTTTTGGGACAACCATATGACTTTTTTTTGTATTAGCCTTAACAACAAAGTTTCTCTTCTAACCTCAAATTCAATTTGTGATCTCATTACTTTGTAATAAATTCCACATACAAGTGAAAGATTCTGAGATCCTTCGAGCATATTAAAACCAGATGTCATAATGTTTGCAGTAAAAACTTTCATGATATAAGGAATTTTCAAAGAACCAGTAAAGTTTGGAGGACAATTAAAATAAATTGGCCCATCACATAAACTTGATTCTACTATGCTTAATAGAGAGTAAAAATTTATTATGCCTACAATTTCTTAAGACAATGATTACTGAAGTATTCAAACCATTTCTTGTCAAATGTTTTAAGGCAATTTGCACCCATCCAACATGCAAATAATTATAATGATTTTCTAGATGATCATTGATCATATATTTTGAAAACAATTCAAATTTATAGTCTTCTTCCATTATTGGAATAGTTCTTTCTACTGTGTTAATGAAAAAATTCATTTTGAGATAAAAAATTCCTTTTTGGTAAACATCCGATTTGTTTATCTTAGGAATATTCCAATTTCCTAAAATTTTTTCTATGTCTCTTATCATTGCTACTTGTGAATTCTTGACCTTTCCAATTCTCATAGTTTCTTCTTCTTCTTGTCTCTTTGTAGAAGATTTAGTCAAATTTCTAAAAATTCTTGCCATTAGTAACTATTGATTATTGTTAATATTTTTACTAGCTTTCTATCAATGTTTTACCCAATCTTATTGCCCTATTCACTTCAACAATAGGGTCTTATACGGTCAATACATGACTTGAGTGGAAGCCTGGAAAAATCTTAACAATAATCTTTAATTACTAATAGGTTGAAATATCTTCAAATTTAACTAACTCTTATTTCAAAGATATAAGACAGAAAGTAAACTACAAGGACTAGAATGTAAAAGGAGTGAAACTTCTAGTAGAAAACCAAAATTTTACAAAAATGATATGAACGGTGGAGACATGAGGGCGTAAGGCACAGGTGGTGTATTTTAGAATTTTCTCTGCACGTAGGGGCAGACCTAGAATGGTTTGGAAATGGAAATCTAAAGCTGACAGGTCATAGATGAGATGAATGCGTCTGTAATCCGTCACGCCATGGGGATCCGTTTGAAAACTTACCATAAAAGGTAGAATCTTAGTTATAGTCATTAAATTTCGAAGGTATTTGCATGATCCTCAAAGTTTGTATAATTCTCTTTAAGGAAAGTATCTCTTTTGTCCCCCCTCCCCCCAAACTGTGCAGCCAATATACATGTATCTACGCTCAAGAACTATTAGAAATATCTAGAATAATAATAATAATAATAAGACGTCAAGTCCAGTAACGAAATGTAATACATGGAATAATTAATTATTTAGCTGAAAAAGAAAAAGCTCTGCTATGGAGTAATTACATAATAGTGCAGAACAGATTGCAGCAGCATGGTTCGGAGGAGTCCACATCATCATCATCATCCACCTCCACCCACTCGTAACGATAGAGTCGCCTGGGTTCGCAAAGGAAATAGCTAGCGTGCAGCATATAGTATACCTTTATTTTCTTCATCTTTTTTTTTGAACCAGACCGAGTATTGGGAGAAGCTGCACCGGCAACATTACCTGAACATCTCTTGCCTTCCGTCAATACTATTGCAGCAGCTGGCTCCTGTAACAGTTTTCTTCTCCCTCTCTCTCCGTCCGCGGGGACGACCTCCCGCTCTGCCGCTCTAATGGGCTCCGGTTTAGCCATTAAGGTTGGTTGGTTCCTTGCCACCATATCTACACCTATTTGGTTGGCCTTAAGTACTCGAAGCTCTAAACTTGATGGTCTAAGTCAAGTCAATGGTTCACCAACCCAGACGCCTTCCTTTAGCTAGCTTTACAAACCAACTGCAATTTCGAGTTGCTTTATGTACTCTATGCTTTATGTGGGTCGTCCTTGTTTCCGTTTTGTAGTATTTAAAATCTATTTTGTGAACTACTTGTGAAGTTTCTTTTGAAACATGCATACAAAAGTCTAAAGATTTAATGGCATGTCAGGAGGAAATTCTACGCCACCTTAGCAAAAAGATGAGTGCTGCGTTAAAGGCATGGAAAAAACTTCATAAGCGCCAGTAAAAGTAATTACTTGTATTAAAATGTCTGACTAAAAACAAAATTCTGTGATAAATGGAGCGGTTATGAAGTAGAGGGAAAAAAAGGAGGCCACGGATTTGACCCTCTCTGATGTATTCTTTCTACTTTATTTCTTCTGCTGATAAGTTCCACTTTTCTTTTCTTTTTTTTTTAATTTCTCATTCTCTTCTTTTCCTGTTTTGCTTTCTCACTTCATTTCTTTTTCGTTTCTCTTGTTTCTTTTTTTTTAACCTTTTCCATTTCCTTTTTCTTTATTTTATTTTTCAAATTTTTTTGGTGGTTTTTTTATTTTCCTTTCCTTTAGCTAGCTTTACAAACCAACTGCAATTTCGAGTTGCTTTACGTACTCTATGCTTTATGTGAAAGTTTCAAAGAAACTTGAACATTAGAAATTAAGGACATGCCTTAAGTCCCGAACAAGTAATGAAGAAACAATAATTGATCTTCTTGTAATCTTGAAGCAAAACGATGCCAAATAGGAGTAAAGAGCTCCTATATTGTTCACACTCGAATACACAATCTTTATTTACTTTTCTATTTGATAATGAGAATAGAGGAAAGTCAAAATATTGGGGAAAAGAGAGTGAGATCAAAAGAAGAGGGAGTAGTTATGTATATATACCATTTTTAATTCAATAACCACTTCTTCTTATCTCTTATTGCTGAAACAATATGTCTCTTGAAAGTGACATCTCACTTCTCCAAATTATCCTATGTGGTAAGGTCCTTATGCTTCTTTGCCACATGGCACACATCCATTGATTAATAACACAAATTACATATATTAATGTATATCTAAGTGGTTTTAAAGAATGTATTTAGCCACTCAAGCTAAATAATTCTAACAAACTCCCATTCGCACTAATATACTTAATATTTACCTTAACACATATTACTTTAATTCCATCATCAACAAACATAGTATTAGTGTGTCAAGCATGTGACCCTCAGCATGCTACCAAGAACTTCTCACATTGTGGTTGTTAGACTCACAATGGAGAACTATGTAACTCTCTATTCTTGAAGTACTCAAGTCATGCCTTATAAAACCCCAAGATAATATGATACACTTGTTTAGCCACATTCAGTCTCTTTTATGAGTTTCATGCATTAGAAACTCTTGAATTGTGCTAAACCTCAAGTGCACTTTTTTCATATTTGAATATCATTATCATTACTCAAATCATTTTCTATGGGCTCATGATTGAGCAATGTTATAGTGTATCTCTTATGTAATATGCAACTTATGCAATTACTTATGTAATGTGCAACTCATGCAACTACATCCTTATCCTTCCTTCAGTCCAATATATTAAGTCTTTAAAAAAATCACATGGTTACCTAAAAAGAGGACACATCAGGCTAGTTCAACTCAAGCCTTAGGCGACTAATCAAAGTAACCATAATGACCCAAAGCCCTTAATATTTGACTATAGTCACTAAGGGTTTTAATTGAAGAATCTTACACATAAGTAAGACAAGAGACAATTTTCTCATACTCTTCTTTGGTAAAACTTCATGGTAAGATAGTCATGACGTATCATATATTGTCTTTCCAGTTACACATCTCTAAATGTTTTACAACACCACTTTGTGGGAGGTATGTCACTTCTCCATCTTAAAACAGGTAGATGTATTTCTCCCACTATTCTTTATAACGGGAGTACATGTAAAAAATAAAACCATGAAGTATCATACTTTCTTACATATAAGAAAGCAATTCTCAACCATAGGATAGGATGCATGAGTGGACATGCAAACTCGATGGCCAATATCATCTTACCTTGGATTATTTATGTAAATCAAGATGACCATTACGCTGAAGTTGTCATATGTTGGTGGATATGACTCCCACTTAAATGTATAACCCTTGTAGGTCACATATCTCTACATTTTAGAGATAACATACATTTAAGACTGCAATGGTCTCATCCTTGCTCTTACACAAAGATGCAAGGGTGGATGACCCATATGAGAAAAATCAGCTTCAGCCTATGATTTGACATGTCTTTCATGAATTTATTTTGATTGTGGTATCTGGATGAAGTGCACTTGACTTAGTTAGTCATATGTATATTTTACTAATAAATAAATATTATATAATTCAAGTCCATGTTTAGTGGACACAATAAGGAGAACAATCACACCAACATCTATCATAATCTATGGAGGCTCATTGCCTTGACATGTCTAACAAAAGGAATTGGTGGTAAAGGCTTTGTGAGAGGATCAGCCACCATCAAATCCACAGATAGATATTCCATCTTGACTTCTCCTTCTTCTATTGCATCTCTAACAAAGTTATACTTCATGTTTTTATATGTTTGATCTTTCCATGGAACTTAGGGTCCTTCGTATAAGCCAAAGCAGCCATACTATCACAATATATGGTGATTGGCTTCTTAATGGAGACTATTGACTCTAAATGTTTCAGGAAAGAACCTATCCATAGAGCCTCTTGCACAGCAGCTGCAGTTGCAACAAACTCAGCCTTCATCGTTGACAATGCTGTGCAAGTTTGTTTCTTGTTACTCCATGAGATGGATTCATTTCCAAGTATAAAGACATAACCTGAAGTAGACTTGTTGCTATCTCTGTTTCCACCCCAATCGACATTAGAGTTTCCAAGTAGGCTAAGTTCTCTTCCTTTATAACATAGCCAATAATCCTTTGTACCCTTAAGGTATCTAAGGATTCTCTTGACACACTTCCAATGCCCCGGGCCAGGATTTGAAGAATATCTTGCCATTAGACCCACTACTTAACATATGTTATGCCTCATGCAAAACATAGCATACATTAGACTACCTATGACACTAAGGTATGGAACCTTCTCCATTTATTTTTTCTCTTGAGGAGTAGTTGGGCACATAGCCATACTGACCTTATAACCCGCAGCCAAAGGGGAGTTCATGGGCTTTGAGTTTGTCATGTTAAAGCGTGCAAGGAACTTATCTTTATAAGGCTTTTGTGACAACGCTAACAACTTAGTCCTTCTATCTATTAGGATCTTAACTCCAAGGCTATAAGCAACTTCTCCCATGTCCTTCATATCAAACATGGAAGATAACCATTCTTTAATGGTATTTAACAAACTTAAGCCACTACTAGCTATCAAGATGTCATCTACATATAACATCAATATTGCAAATTTAGACCTTTTATTGAGCACATAAACACAATAGTCTTCATGCAACATCACAAAACCGAAGTTTGCAATGGCATGATGGAACTTCAAGTACCATTGTCTTGAAGCTTGCTTAAGACCATAAATAGACTTCTTTAATCTACAAACTTTGTGCTCTTGATCCTTTACAATGAAACCTTATGGTTGTTTCATGTAAATCCTCTCTCCCAACTCTCCATTGAGAAAAGCGGTCTTTACATCCATTTGATGTAACTCTAGGTCCAAATGTGTAATAATAGCTAGTAACAATCTTCTTAAACTAAATTTCACAACAGGAGAGAAAGTGTCTTTATAATCAACACCTTCATTTTGAATGAACCCCTTGGCCACCAAACGGGCCTTATACTTCTCAATTGAACCATCAGAATTGGTCTTAATTTTGAGAATCCACTTGTTCCCAATTGTTTGACGGCCAGGAGGAAGGTCGGTCAAGTCCTAGACCTTATTTTTATGCATGGAGTCCATCTCCTCTTGCATGGTAGCCATCCACTTATCCTTATCTATACCCTCAAGAGCCTCTTGCACACTCGGTTCATCTATCATAGATGAAACCAAGTTAGCCTTACTTTCATCTAAAATCCACCATTGATCCCAAAGCCTAGGTAGTCTAAATTGCCAACTTAAATGTCTCAAGTTAGGCTAATGAGGAGGCACAACATCATCATGTACCCCCATTTCATCTTGTGGTGCATTATTATGTGGCTCTTATGGAGCCTCTTTTTGTGGCTCAAGGTGGGGTATCTCTTGTTCCATTCTTCCCTTTTGATGTTGATCTTCCTCATGATCAACATATGCTTAATCTTCATGGTGATCAAACACATGAGGTGGCGGCAATGGAATTTCCTTAGGAGGAACATTGCTCCTAGGATGTATGGTATCTAGTGTTTCTAGGGCACTAGATTGACTTATCTCATAGGCCTCTTCCAAAAAGTTCATATTCTTACCTTCATCAACTTTTGGGAACTCATCTTCTACAAAATTGGCATCCCTTGACTCAAAGACATTCCCACTATTATGAGTTATGTCTAAAAATATATAAACCCTTAAATGTTCTGAGTAGCCAAGGAAAACACATTTCCTTGCTCTAGGTCCTAATTTTTCCAGTGGATGATTTGCAATGTGAACATATGTAGCACATCCCCAGGACGTAAATGACCTAGATTAGGTAATCTTTTGGTCCGTAACTCATAAGGTATGGTACCAACAGAATTGGAAGGCACTCTATTAAGGATATATACTGCACAAAGCAAGGCATCACCCCAAAAAGTAATGTCCATATTGGCCCTAGCCATCATGGAATGTACCATATCCATGAGAGTCCTATTCCTCCTTTTAGCCATTCTGTTTTGTTGGGGTGTCCTTGGAAGGGTAGGTTGTCTTTCAATGCCTTTCTTATCACAGAAGGCCTTGAATTCATTTGACAAGTACCTACCTCCACGATCAGTCCTCAAAGACTTGATCATCTTACCTAATTGATTTTCCACTAAGTTCACATAAGTTTTAAAACACCTAAGTGTTTCATGCTTATGCATTAGTAAAAATACATGGGCATAATGAGTACAGTCATCATTGGAGGTAATAAAATATCTAAACCCAAGTCTAGATGATACTCTCATTGGGCCACAAAGGTCAGAGTGGATCAATTGCAAAAGATTACTACACCTAGTTGCCTTACCAAAAGGCTTTCTTACAGCCTTTCCCACAAGGTATGATTGGCAACTTGGTAAGGAAACATTGGTCAAAGACTCAATTAAGCCATTCGTGGCTAACTTATTCATTCTTTCTTGTCCAATGTGTCCTAACCTATCATGCCAAGTCATTGGACTTATGGCATTAGCAATGTAGCAACTACAATTGGCAACATTTATATTTAATTGAAATAAGCGATTATAGACTGAACAAGAACAAATCTTATTACTACCATAAATAATATTTACAAGCCCATTTGAGAAGTTCATGGAATATCCATAGTTCATAAGGGAACTAATAGAAATCAAGTTTCTAGCCATGCAAGGCAGATATAATACATCGATAAGTATTAAATCATGTGTTTCCAATAGGACTCTACAAGTGCCAATCCCCTCTACAACCAAACTTGCATTGTTACCCACAGAAACTGTTCTTACCCATCTAAGCAACTTCCTATAGGCAACATATCAGGTCCTTTCTTTGGCTATGTGGTCCGTCGCTCCTGAATCAATAACCCATGAAGAATTAGATTCAATAAGGTTAGCACATGACACAACATGTACTAAAGAGGGAATCTCATCAGAAACATGTACCATAGGCTGGTCCTTGCACTCTTTAGCAAAGTGCTCCTTATTCCCACAATTGAAACACTTGAGCTTACTCTTGTACCTCTTCTTGAACTTCTTCTTGTTGGGTCCATTCCCCTTGCCTTTCTCCATCTTTTTCCCCTTGAACCTTTTCTTATTCTTTTGGGAAAAAGAAGTCTTGGCAACATATGCCATAGAGCGGTCCTTTATTGCCATGACTTCTGCCTCCAAAAGCAAATGTCTAGTAATATCATCAAAATTCTTAATTTCACTATTATGGTGCAAGTTGACCTTCATCAACTGCCATTCTTCATCAGGCAGAGAACAGATTATGGCTTGCACTTGCTGCTCATCTGTGAGAACATGACCAACCCCCTTAAGTTGAGAGATCATGCGTGACATCTCATGTAAATGAGTGGCCATTATATGATCTAGATTCTTCATATAATTCTCAAACCTAAGAATCATGGACCTTTGTTTCTCTAAAGAATCATCCCCAAACTTGGCCTTGGCAGTATCCCAAATTGCCTTGGTTGACTCAAGCATTGAGAAGTCTACCATGAGCTCATCTACCATCGTACTTAACAATGTGATGCGAGCCATGGTATTTTTTTTCTTATATGCCTCATAGGCACTGGGGTCTTGTCCATTGGCTGGTGGTTCTTCCACCTTTGTGAGCACATCAATTGCATCTTGCTCAATGAATTAGACCTTTTGTTGTCAAATGGGGTAGTTATCTCCATCAAGCTTAAGGTCCTTATTTAACTCGGCAATGATGTTCTTGCAAGCCATCTATGCAATATTCAATATGTAAGTACAATAAGACTAATTCAAGCACCAAGAAAACATGAATCAAGTAATTCATGCTATAACATAACAAAGGCATGCATTCTAACACACAATTAGATATGTCATAACATGTTTCATTAATTCACATAAGCATGGTCTTAATTCATTCACAAGTATGCACAAATGGACAGACCTGAACATTCAATAATATCAAAGGCATTTCTCAATTAAATTCGACTCTAATTAATGTCAAATTTAAATTTTAGATATGAGATACATTTATGAACAGTGTAAGATTTTTTAATAATTTTTAATTGCCTCAGACCCCAAGAATATTAAGTATATTCTTAGTTGTCCATTTTCTGGTTAAACTGCCATCTCCGTAAATAAATTATTAAAATCCAGCAAAACGGTGTTTAAAAAATATGAAATTTTCCAGAAACATACATAACATGTCTAGAAAGCACATATTAAAAATTAACAAATTTTGACATCGTTTGCTATTTTAACCAACACAACTTTTCGGAGTCAAGAAAAACTACCTCTCTTTGACAGTCACCATACTGGTTCGAACACAAAATTATTAAACTAGAACAAAATTAACTCCAAAAATCATGAAAATATTCATATTACCTCCTTAAATTTTAAGAAGTTTTTTTTTTAAATTTCACGGTTTTCAGATAACATTTACTATGTTAAAACAATTTTAAATTTTAATAACTGTAACTGTCAGCATGCCAGAATTTTCTGTCTATCAAAAAAATATTAATCTTAAACCTTAATCAAATAAACTCCAAAAATTATGAAAACTTCCAGATCAACTTACGACATCCCAAGGAACATCATATTAAATTTTCACAATTTTTAGAAATTATTTGCTACGTTTTGTTATTTTGTTTGATAAAAAAACGTTTGCTATAACCTTGGCTCTGATACTGTTTGAAAGTTTCAAAGAAACTTGAAAATTAGAAATTAAGGACATACTTTAAGTCCCAAAAAAGTAATGAAGAAACAATAATTGATCTTCTTGTAATTTTGAAGCAAACTGATACCAGATAGGAGTGAAGAACTCCTATATTGTTCACACTTGGACACACAATCCTTATTTACTTTTCTATATGATGATGAGAACAAATTAGGGTCAAAATATTGGGAAAAAGAGAGTGAGATCAAGAGAAGAGGGAGTAGTTATGTATATATACCATTTTTAACTCAATAATCACCTTTTTTTTTTTATCTCTTATTGCCAAAATAATATGTCTCTTTCAAGAGACATTTCACTTTTCTAATTATCCTATGTAATAAGGTGTTTGTGCTCCTATACCATATCACACACATCTATTGGTTAATAGCACAAATTACACATATTAATATATATCTAAGTGCATTTTAAAGAATGTATTTAGTCACTCAAGCTCAATAATTCTAACATTATGTGGGTCATCCTTGTTTCTGTTTTGTAGTATTTAAAATCTATTTTGTGAACTACTTGTGAAGTTTCTTTCGAAACATGCATACAAAAGTCCAAAGATTTAATGGCATGTCGGGAGGAAATTCTACGCCACCTTAGCAAAAAGGTGAGTGCTACGTTAAAGGCATGGAAAAAACTTCATAAGCCCCAGTAAAAGAAATTACTTGTATTAAAATGTCTCATTAAGAACAAAACCCTGTGATTGATGGAGCGGTTATGAAGTAAGGGGAAAATAAGGAGGGCAAGGATTTGACTCTCTCTGATGCATTCCTTCTACTTAATTTCTTCTGTTGATAAGTTCCCCTTTCTTTTTTTTTTTTTTTGTTTTTTATTTCTCATTCTCTTCTTTTCCGGTTTTGCTTTCTCACTTCATTTCTTCTTCGTTTCTCTTGTTTCTGTTTTTTTTTTAACCTATTCCGTTTCCTTTTTTCTTTTTTTTATTTTTCAAATTTTGTTGGTGGTTTTTTTATTTTCCTTTCCTTTAGCTAGCTTTACAAACCAACTGCAATTTCGACTTGCTTTACGTACTCTATGCTTTATGTGGGTCATCCTTGTTTCCGTTTTGTAGTATTTAAAATCTATTTTGTGAACTACTTGTGAAGTTTCTTTTGAAACATGCATACAAAAGTCTAAAGATTTAATGGCATGTTGGGAGGAAATTCTACGCCACCTTAGCAAAAAGATGAGTGCTGCGTTAAAGGCATGGAAAAAACTTCATAAGCGCCAGTAAAAGTAATTACTTGTATTAAAATGTCTGACTAAGAATAAAATTTGCGGTTATGAAGTAGGGGGAAAATAAGGAGGGCACGGATTTGACCCTCTCTATGCATTCTTTCTTCTTTATTTCTTCTGCTGCTAAGTTCCCATTTTTTTTTTTATTTCTCATTCTCTTCTTTTCCTGTTTTGCTTTCTCACTTCATTTCTTTTTCGTTTCTCTTGTTTCTTTTTTTTCTTTTTTTATTTCTCATTCTCTTCTTTTCCTGTTTTGCTTTCTCACTTCATTTCTTTTTCGTTTCTCTTGTTTCTTTTTTTTTATTTCTCATTCTCTTCTTTTCCTGTTTTGCTTTCTCACTTCATTTCTTTTTCGTTTCTCTTGTTTCTTTTTTTTCTTTTTACCTTTTCCGTTTCCTTTTTCTTTTTTTTTTTATTTTTCAAATTTTGTTGGTGGTTTTTTTATTTTCCTTTCTGTTTTTCCCCAAATTATATTTTTGATGCTGCTGTTTTTCCCTCCCTGAATCATACTTCTCATGTTACTTTATGTTTTGTCCAATTTTTTTTCTTTTCTTTTTCCCGAATTTTTCATTCCCTTTTCATTTTAGCTATTTTTCTTTCCCTTTTTCTGGTTTTTTCATTTCTAAACTTCTTTTTTTAACCTTTTAGGGCTTGCCTTCACACTTTTTGGTTTCTTCTATTTTTGTCCACATTTTATTTGTTTTGTTTGGTCTACTTTTTTCCCCGTTTCATTTTGCTCTCTCTCTCTCTCTCTCTCTCTTCTTTGGGTTCCTTCACCCTTTTTTCTTTTGTTTTCCATTTTTTTCTTCTATCCTTTCCTTTTTCCTTTTTTCTTCTATGTTTTTTTTGGAATTGTTCCTAGTTTTATTTATTAATATAAATTCACAAAAGAATAAAAAAATACTAATAAAAGAACAAATGAATACAAATAAAAGAACAAACAACTAGTTTATCTAAAGAAAAAGTAAGACTTTGTAAAAGATCAAACAACTGTTCGTAAAAGAACAAATGAATACTAGTAAAAGAACAAATGAATACTAACAAAAGAACAAATAACTACTGATGAAAGAGTAGACAATTAGTTTATCTAAAGAACAAGCAAGAGTTGATAAAAGAACAAACAACTGTCCGTAAAAGAACAAACAACTACTGATAATAGAACAAATAACTACTAATAAAAAAACAGACTGTTAGTTTATAAAAAAAACAAATATGAATGGATAAAAGAACAAAAAACTACCAATAGAAAAATAAATAACTACTAACAAATGAACATATAACTAGTTTATCTAAATAACTAGCAGAAATTAATGAAAGAACAAACAACTGTTTGTAAAAAAAATAAAAAACTACTAATAAAAGAACAAGTAACTATTAATAAAACAATAAATAGGAGCTAGTAAAAGAACAAATAAGGTCTTAACTTTTTAGTATTGATTGCTTGATTTTTTATTTTTTACACTTTCTTGTGTTAAATTTTAGATTTTTTTAGGACATATTAGAGGAAAGAACAAATAAGAGCAAAGACTGAAATTATAAAAAAAAAGCAAAAAATGAAATTATTAAAAAAAATACTAAGCAAACAACTGAAATAAAAGCAAAACTGAAATCAAAGTGAACAACTGAAATCATAGCAAACTAATGAAACAAGAGAATTCATAATTAAATATATGGAATAAGGGGAAAAAAGATACTATAAGAAAAAGAAAAAAAGGTTTTTTTGTTCCAAGAAGAAAAAAGTGAAAAAAAAAGAGCAATAGAAAAGTGCCAAAAAGGGTTGCTACATGACAAAAAATAGAACAGGATAAAAAAAAGGAAAAAAAAGGCAAAAGTTAAAAAAGAAAATAGAAGGAAACTAGCAAGATTTTTGTAAACCAATGATGTGATTGACTGATTTGTAAAAATTTGGGCCAAATTATAAATTTTTAAATTATAAGATGATGACTTATAGCATAAGCCAGGCTTACATAAGACTTACTCTTCTTTCCCTTTTTTTTTAACTATACTATTGCTCAATTGTTGCTCATCAAGCTATCCTAGTTGCTCAATTCAATTGATTTTTCAACTTGATAATAGTGAAAAAAATAATTAATGTTTCCTAGTTGGCTCAAATTGGCCACTAATGTTTTTGTTTTACCAAATAAACCACTATGTTTTAAAATCAGCCTAAATAAACCATTGATCATTAACTTGGAGAATGTACCAATTGAAACAAAAAATATTTTATTAAATATGGTTGATGTGGAGAAAAAAGGAAAAAAGTGGCCCTCCAATTGCATGGCGTTGCTCTTTTTATTGCCTTCCTTCACTAGACCCTTCTTGACTCATCCACTCCTCTAAAATGGACCTCTTCTTTCTTCCATTTTGCCAAGTCTCTCCCTTTTGTCTCCCCCCACCACTCTGCCACCTCCGGCCTTCACCAAACCCTCATTTACTCCACCACTACACCAAAGTGGCCCCTTCCTTCTTCTACTTTGCCAAGTTTTTCCCTTCTACCTCCTGCCTAATTTCTGCTGGCTTTAGCCTCATAATCGACATTCTCATAAAGATCAAACAATTCGACATTGCATGGCTGCTCTTTCTCCAAATTGACAAACTAGGCATACCCCTTGATTTTTCTTCTTTCTTCGTTTCAATTCGTCACCTCATTATCTTAAGGCTTAGGGGCCAAGCAATTCAAGACTAAAATGGCATGGGCTCTTTATTTATATGGATCAGGATGAATAGTAATTTCATTTTTGTTTGCCCGCCATGCTATGCAGATCAAGCTGTCTAGCTTTTCAATGAGCAGCAAATAAGAGTTGAGTCCTAATGAAAAGATGTATGCAATTTTGAACAATGTGTGGTGCAAGATAGGGAGGATTAATTTGGCAGAGAGGTTCTTCAAGGAGATGACTAAGATAGGGGAATCAAATGTGGTCATTTATAGCACTTTACTAAGTGGGATATGTAGAGAGGGCAAGCCTGCAGTAGAATGGTTAATTTAAGAAGATGACAAAGCATGTAGTGAAGGTGTTCAATGAAATGCTTCATAGAGGTATTGAGCCTAATGTGGAAATATTCCATCCATATTTGACTAATCTTAATGGTAGTTGGCGAATCAGCATAACTCATTAACATTAGTGATTTATTTGGAAAAAAAAACATTGATGGGTGAATTCGGCCACCTTGGAAAAAATAATGGTTTATTTTTTATTTTTCCATTTTGTAAAGAGAAAAGTATGATTTCCAAATCATACTTACCTAATCTAATGAAATCTTAAATATCCATTCAATCAATTTCCTACTTGTTGCCTTTCATCGCTTTTCATCTCCATTCCCATCTTTATAGTTTGTTTATGTTTAGAAGAAATTAGACACCATTACATTGACATCAATATAAATAAAATTAGTTACTACAATAAAGAACGTTAGCTATCACAACAGATGAAATTATATATTATTATAGATGATATTATACACCACTACATAACATTAGGCATCACTATATATGAAATTAGACACTAGTCCACACGATATTAGACATCATTATGTACAACATTAGCCACCATTAAAGAAGAAATTACACACTACTGAAGATGAAATTGATTGGACACTAACGTAGACCACATTGGATAGTATCATAGATGGAATTTGACATGACTTTAGATAACATTAGACATCACTACAGACAAAATTAGGCACCACTATAAATAAATTAAACGCAACAATATACAATATTAAACATCATTACAAATGTTATTAGATACCTCTATCAAACAAATGACCACATGGTGCGGTTAGGTTGCGCGAAAACACAATTACAGACAGAACTATACACTATAGATAAAATTACATACAATGAATAAATGAAATTAGACACCATTATAGGAGACATTAGAAAACCACCATAGATGAAATTATACACTACTAAGATGATATTTGATGCCACTATAATTGAAATTAGGCACTACTATACAAAAATTGGAGATTAGTACCCAAAAAATTAGACATCATTATAAAAGACATTGACACTATTATAGATGAAATTACACACCACTACAGACGACATGGGACACCACTACATATGAAATTAGATACTACTATATAAACACCACCATCAAATTAATGTCATATATACTGGTGTTTAACTTCATCTACAATGGTTTATATCTATAGTTTTTTTTTTTTGGAAATGGTAAAAAATATATTAACTTCTCAAAATTACTAATACACCCAGCATACCAGGCAGAAGATATATTATCGGTGATAGAATGTGCATGTTCAAGTCCTTTCTACATATCTCAAAAGCTTAGAATAAATCATATGGACATAGATATCAAAGCATACCCTATCTACCACCTGTTGCACATCACTACTGATGTCATTATCATAACAGTTATTTTGCGCTCGCCAAATATGACACATGATTGCTGCTAAGGCTATCTTGCAAATTTTACCCAAAATCGATTTTCTCTTAAAACTTGATTGCAACCTGTAAACCCTTTCTCTCCATCTTTTCAATCAATGATGTAAGCCCAGCCAATGCATGGTTCTGTCAATAGCAACTCTAGAGAATGGGAAGCTGAAGAATAAATGGTTTTGGCTCTCTTCTGATCTTTTACAGAGGTAGCATTTGTTGGTCTTGTGAGCCCTGTCTGGATCCACTTGTCTTACGTATATAGGCCATTCGAGAGAAGCAACTAAAAAATAAATCAATGTTTTGGCGTAGAACTCTTGTTCCACATGACATCCTCCCATAACACCTTTTTATCTTTAGGCCTAACTGTCTCATATAGTTGACACTCCCTCATGGCATCCAAAACTTTCTTTTTGCTACCACATTTTTTGACAAGCCATTCTTTACACTTAATCACATTACTTTACACCGAAGATGTTGTAGCCCCTACATTTAAGTTCTAAAAGTCACGGACCTTAATGTAGTAAGCATGGATCCAAGAAATCTAGAGAAAGTCTTCCTTAGCATGAATATCCTAGAGAAGCTTGGCAAAAAAGATGTACTTCCATGAGATAACATCCTTCAGATTTAAGCCCCCTTCCTTCTTCGGTTAACAGATGTTATCCCATGCCACTAACAGTTTCCAGTTCTCCTCTACATTCCTAGACCATAAAAAATTTTCGCCAGATAGCATTGATTCTTTTTTAGAATTTTCTGGGGGATTCAAAACACCGAGCTCCAATATACTTGAATTGAAAAGAGTACTGACCTAATTAACTAAAGCTTTTCTGCATATGACAACAGTTTTTTGGTCCACCCTTCCACTTTCTGTCTTACATTGTTTACCAATGGCTCAAAGCCCTTTGCTAGCAGGGTTTTAGTAGACAATGAGACTCCTAAGTACTTAATCAGAAGCTGCCCTCCTTGAAATCCCAAAACTTTAATAATTTCCTCCTTTAGATGACTTGCCACTCCTTCTATAACAATCTCATATTTCACTTCGTTGGGTAACAAACTAGACACTTTACTAAATTTTGTTAAAATTGACTTCATGTGCATGATAGATAGAGTGTCTGCTCAACATATTAGGATCAAATCGTCTGCAAAACATAGATTTGTAATTTTATGGCTTCTACATTTCAAATGAAACCTAAAACCTGGCATTCTCTTTAAGTGACTCAAGCTCCTACTAAAGTACTCCATGCATAGCAAAAAAAGATATGAAGACATAGGATGCCCCTGACAAAGACCTTTGCCCCCATTGAAAAAACCATAACACTTGCCATTGAGCATAATGGAGTTAAATGGGCTTGCCACACACTCCATGATTAGACCTGTAAAATATTCAGGGAATCCTAACTACTGAAGGAGCTACTTCAGAAATGGCCATTTTACTGCGCCATATGCCTTCATGATATCTACCTTCTTTATGCAACGAGGTAATACATATTTCTTGTCATAGTGCTTTAGGAGTTCACCGACCATTTGGATGTTGTCCGTCGTGTATCACTCTTTATGAAGGCTCGTTGATTTGAACTCACTAGGTAGGCAAGGACTTCTTACATTCTTACTACCAAAACCTTTATGATGATGAGGTAAAAAAAATTATAGCAAGCAATAGGTCAAAATTCTTTTACAGTTCTTGCACTTTCAGTTTTGTGAATTAAAAAAAACAAAGTAGCACCAAACTATTTTTTCAACTTCCCTAATATATAAATTTCCTGAACTGCCCCCATAATATCTCTACCAATTACTCCCTATACTTCCTTAAAGAACAATGCATTATAGCCATATAGTACAGGAGCTTTAGAGTCATCAATATCCCAAAGTGCATATTTTAGCTCTTATTTTGTGACTTCTCTACAAAGGGACAACTTCTACTCTTTAGAAAAGGTCAGACCTAGCTGCACAATATTAGAGTCCAATGAGTGACAGCTCCTCACGTGACCTAAAAAGTTCTGATAATACGTGTAGTGAAATTTTGAAACCACTATCCGCAAGTGCATGGATTACATGTAGATAGGGTGAATGAGTATCGTTCCCATGAGGATTGATCGACTTACTTGCCAAGTATCACTACTTTAAGCTAACTTTAGCTAAACAATCGAGGTTGAATAATAATGTAGGCAAATCAACAAGTGACTAATACTAACTAATTGAAACTCTATTGCCCTAGAATCCAAGAATGTAATATAAATTTATGATTTTATCAAATTATGAAAGGGCACTTCCTATGGGTTCACTACTTGTCTCGGTTAGTTGGTGAACTTAGGTGAGCGAGTTAATCTCCAATGTATGTTGGTAAAGTTACTCAATTGAATTCTTACTTTTTCAAGTGAAAGAATTAATCTCTATAATCTAAACTTGATAAGGATTTTCATCCAATTACAAGCTTAGAAAGAGGCATTGGAGCTCAATTTACCTTTACCTAATGACTTAGACTAATTTCCCAACTAGCCCATAGCCATTAAATTCTTCTCGTAGGTCCAATAGCTTTTAATCTTTTTCAAGAGTTTAGAGGTAATTTATAGTGCAACTAATTGTGGCCATCAACTAGCTAACACAAAATTAAGCTCAAGAGAGGAATAACCATACATTTAGTAGAAAACCAACATTACATAACCATAAATTCATCCAACATAATCAATCCAAGTGCTAAGAAATACTACTCCATAACTAACATAACCATGAAAATACATAACAGAGCATCCATGTTTAAATACAAGAAAAAGGAAGGAAAGAAGGAACCCAAGAGACTCTAGATGTTGGATTTCTCAAGGCTCTTACAAGTTTTCAAGTCCTCCAAGCCTTCTCTAAGCAAGAATTCACAAGTGCTCCCAAGGAAGATGAAGAAAATGCAAGAAAATGGTGTTGAAAGCCTAAGTCTAAGATGTGAAGATGAAGATGAGAATGAGTTCTTTTGCTAGGTTACAAGTTTTTCTACTCTTAGAGATGTCCTTTTCACCCCACAAACCCATTTGGATAGAAACCCTTGGCTAATAGGAAGCTTAGATTCAAAATTGGGGTAGGGACCATTCTTCCCGAGTATAGGGGCGCCTAGGCCCCAGAAGGTGGTTTTCTGGCGCCTAGGCCTTAGGAAGAGGTGTTTTGGCACCTAGGCCTCCAGGCTTGGAGTTGCCTGGGGCCTAGGCCTCAAGAGTGTAATTTTCAGGCAGGAACTTTTGAACTGTGGCGCCTAGGCCTCACAGTTGTAAATCCACTTTGACTTTTACATGCCCGTTTTTCATTACGCTTATCCCGGTGCCATTACAATGCCACGGTCCACTTCTCCAACCTACAAAATGAAGGATCAAAGCAAGAATCAGCAAAAAATGTTGAGTGGTGAGGTAGGAAATGGTGGTCAAACTTGATGAAAAGTTAACATGTTTGACCACAAAAAATTAACATCTATCAAATTCCCCCAAACGTAGAAAAATGCTAGTGCCTAGCATTCACTATCCTAAAAACATAAAACAAACAAAACATAGAAGCTAACAACACATACTCAATATCATATCGTAAAATCATTCAAAGTACAAGCTTAACTTAAAAGAAATCAAGGTAAGTAATGAAAAAAGAACCTTGTCATTAGCGGTAGGTAATCGCTAGCTAAGTGTTTCACTCCCTAATCTGTGGTTGCCTGGTGTATCTAAGGCTTATAATGCCACTTCATCCACAAATTTGTAAAAGGACCCAAAACTACCCATAAATTGTCCTTAAGGAGTATGCATGCAAATTCAAGTCCAATGACATATATATAAGGCTGTACCGTGGCCGGATTTGGTATGGATAGGAATTGGATAAAGGCTTTTTGAGGTGGAGCTAAAGAAGTAAGTTAAGCATAAACACCATGGGCAATCCTAATAATCAAATGTAAAGTCCCACCCAAGGTATTCCAATTTGAGAAGGATACTTCCTTTAACTTCCAAGCAACAATCCAAATAATCCCCATATGCAAAATTTTGACAAAACACTTAAGTGAACTCCTTTCAAACAAATGAAGAACTTCTACCTTTCCCCATTTTTATTTATTCTTTTTCATTTTTTTTTAATTTTTAATTTTTTTATTTTTTTTATTTATTTTTTTTAAACGAGGGCTTTTTCACGTTGACTCATTTTGCCTTTTTTATGAGGGGAAGATATTTTTTAATAACTAGAAATTCACTCAATCTTTAAAGCTCAAACAAATGTGCAGGATTTATCTAAAGTACACTCAAACCATGACTACATATCCTCAACAATAAGTTCATAATCCAACATTTTCCCCCCAAACTTGCTTACTGCTCACTCACACAACTTATAAATTTTAACCCTTCCCAAGCCCATATATGCAATACTTAACTTATTTCAAGGACAAGAGAGGATAAATAACAATGGATATGGCTCAATAGTGTGGGTTAAACAACAAACATGGCTTAAGGGCTCAAAGGGGTTAACTAAGGATTATAATAAAAGGTTAGCTATTTAGGTATGTTGTTAGCCCTACGTTGTCATTTTCATCCTCTATTTGCATGCATCAATTCGGATATGCAGGGTCCAAAAGCAAATTAAGGAATCCATAAGCAAAACAAGATAAACAAGCACCACTCCAATGAATGAAATCATTTATAATGCAAGTGTGCCACACAAGGTCCAAAGACTCACCGGGTATGATTTCTACCATTAATGACAAGTGAAAATCTTTCCTTACTTAACAAAGCTTACAATCAAGTTGAACTTGTAAATGAATTCCTCTAATCATAATAAAGAGCATGCATTGGGTCCTTAAATGCACACAACCTAAATGCAACTACATGTTCCTACATTCATCCAGTATATGTCATAATAAGGAAAAGAGATATGATATGCATGTAATGTCATAAGAAAAGAAAAATAAATCACCAAAAACTAGCCTAAAAAAAAAACCAACAACTAGATGTCAAGTCTTAGGAAAACACTCAAACAAGTATCATCCACAAACACATTTCTCCCCCAAACTTAAAACCAACATTGCCCACAATGTTGACAAAAAAAGAAGCTAGAAAGGAGATTATGGTTCAAGAATCATACCCGGGAAGCAGATGTTCCTGCCTCCAATTACTCCCACTCAAATTTTTAGTAATGGTGGCACTTCATCTTTGCATGTTTACTATTGATTTTTCCACTGTACACCTACAATAAGCATAAAGAGTAATTAAGAGACATTTTTCCTAAAACTCAACTTATTAAAAAGACTATTAAAAACACAAAAGAAGAAAGAGATGTTAGGGTGTCTCCCAACAAGCACTTGATTTATTGTCTCTAACTAGACACCAAATCTTTTGTTTTTAGGCGCTAGGGTCGGTCATGTGGTTCCACACCCTCTCCATTGTGCATCCAACAAGATGTGCTCTTCTCTATGCTTGAGTTCTCATTTCTTTCTCTTTAAGCATTTTGAGATTCTTTACATTTCCATTTCTTGTTGCTACCCATTTCTTCTTCACTGTTTTCTTCTTCTTTTCTTTTGTCAATGAGTGCCTTGTCTTCTATTTTGCTTTCTACTTGAGATTTGGGGGCTCAAATTCGTTGACTTCTTTTGTGTCGCCACCCATAAGAAAAGTAGGAGAATTTCCTTGGTTAGATTCTATGGCCACATCAACCATGTATACTTCCATCTTAGGAGACGGAGTGCTAGAAACAAACATTTTGAAATCCGCTTTTTCATCCTCAACATTAAATATAAGTTTGCCTTCTTTCACATCTATAGTTGCTCTGGTGGTGGTCAAGAATGGTCTTCCAAAGATAAAAGGGACTTGGTTGTCTTCTTCCATGTCAAGAATCACAAAATCCATGGGGAAGACAAATTTGTTAACTTTCACCAAAACATCTTCTATTACTCTCTATGGATACTTGATAAATTTATCCATCATTTGTAATTGTATTGTGGAAGGCTTCACTTCTAATTCCAATTTATTTGCAATAGACAAGGGCATCAAGTTTACACTAGCACCAGGGTCACATAATACCTTCTTGAACTCAAAATTTCCAATTGTGCATGGAATAGTGAAGCTTCCAGGATCCTTCAATTTTAGTGGAATTTTTTGTTGGACAATTGCACTACATTCTTCCGTGAGGCATATGGTCTCAAACTCTTAAAAAAAAAAAATTTTGCAATGACTTCCTTAAAAAATTTACCCCAATTTGGCATTTGAGCTAAAGCCTCCAAGAACGGGATGTTAATGTGAAGCTTCTTAACAATGTCCAAGAACTTGCCATATTGATCATTAAGCTTCTTCTTTTGGAACCTTTGTGGGAAAGGTAAGGGTGGGTTGGGGGGTGTTTTTGCACTCTTTAGGGTTGTTTTTTTAGTGACTCCATCACTTTCTCTTCTTCTTGAACTTGCAATTCATCTTCCAAGGTTGGTTTCTTTTTAGTGAATGTCCTTATGTAAGGATCTTCAAGCTTCTTTCCTCCCTTAAGTGTAATTACATGACATTGCTCCCTTGGGTTCAACTCAGTGCCACGAGGGAATTTGCCTTTTTGAAGAGTCTTTATGGAGTTTGCCAATTGTCCCACGTGGTGCTCAAGGTTCTTAATACTTGCACTCATGTTGGCCTCCATATTTGTCAAGTTGGCCCCCAAGTTTGTGATCTTTGCTTTATTCTTCTTCATTTTATCCCTTGTTTTTTTCATGAATTGTAACATAATTTCTTCCATAGAAGGCTTTTTCTCCATTGGAGCTTGGTTAAAACTGGGAGGTGGTGGTTGTTGTTGCACATTCCTTGTGTTGCAATTGCTAGAAAAAATTCTCATGATTTCTCCAATTGAGGTTGTATTGGTTGCCAAGTTGGTTACCTCCATACCCAAAGTTTCGATTGCCCATAAAATTAGCTTGCTCAAAGGTGGCCTCATTTGCAGAATAAATTTTGGAAATGGAGGCGGTGGTTTGTTCAATGGTTAGCTCATTCTTGTTGGTCAACTTGGACACTTGATTTATGAGGGAACCCATCTGTGTCAAAAAGGCAGTTAACTGATCAACCTGAAGCACCCTTCTCCTTGGTTGAGCTCTTTTTCCTGGCCATTGCTCTCCATTTAGTGCCAATTACTCTAGAATTTGGAAGGCATCACCAGCCGTCGTTGACATCAAGGATCCACCAGCCGAAACATTAATGATAAATCTTGAAGTGGGTACCAAGCCTTCATAGAAAAGTTGGTTTTGTTGTCAATCCAAGAATCCATGTTGTGGGAACTTTCTAAGCAACTCCTTGAATCTCTTCCAAGCTTCCGAAATGGACTCTATCTCATGTTGCTTAAATGTCATAATTGAAGCTCTCAAGTAGGTGGCCTTGGATGGAGGGAAAACCTTGCTCAATCGGCCATTTCATTCCATGTAGCAATGCTTTCTAGTTAAAGTGATTAATACCACCCTTTAGCCTTGTCTTGGAGTAAGAAAGGAAATAACCACATCTGAATAGCATCGATGGAGACTTCATTAGCCTTGAAATGGTCACAAACTTCCAAAAAGTCTGCTTTGTGTGTGTTGGGATCCTTTGAAGCCAAGCCTCCAAATTGGTTTTGTTGAATAAGAGAAATCAAAGCTAGCTTCAACTCAAAGTTGTTAGCTTGCACCGATGGTCTTACAATTCCTAAATAATTCTCTGTCACTAAGGATCAGATGTACTCCCTACTAGGTCTTTGTGGATTCCTTTGATAAACTCCATCTTGATGATCCATCCCTTCATTTCCTCTATTGCCACCATTATACCTGTTGTTGCCTCCAAGACCATTAAGATTATCCACTCCACCCTCCATGTGCGTAGGAGTAGAGTAGTACGAAGATCTCTAAGATGTCTTTTTATCTTCAGTATTAATGGAAATAAAGTAAAGTGTTGGTAATGGGTCATACACCAATGGTACCTACCAAAGAAAAACCCAACCACAAAGACAACAAATAAGTAAAGAAATAAAAGTTTAGTCTACAGTCAATCTCCTAGCAATGATATTGAATAATTCAATGCAATCAATCCCCGGCAACGGCACCAAAAACTTGTAGTGAAATTTTGAAACCACTATCCGTAAGTGCACGGTTCACGTGTAGATAGGGTGAATGAGTATCGTTCCTACGAGGATTGACTGATTTACTTGGCAAGTATCACTACTTTAAGCTAACTCTAGCTAAACAATCACAGTTGAATGATAATGTAGGCAAATCAACAAGTGACTAATACTAACTAATTGAAACTCTATTACCTTAGAATGCAATAATGTAATATAAATTTGTGATTTTATCAAATTATAAAAGGGCACTTCCTATGGGTTCACTACTTGTCTCGGTTAGTTGGTGAACTTAGGTGAGTGAGTTAATCTCCAATGTATGTTGGTAAAGTTACTCAATTGAATTCTTACATTTCCAAGTGAAAGACTTAATCTCTCTAATCTAAACTTAATAAGGATTTTTATCAAATTACAAGCTTAGAAAGAGGCATTAGAGCTCAATTTGCCTTTACCTAATGACTTACACTAATTTCCCAACAAGCCCATAGCCATTAAGTTCTTCTCCTAGGTCCAATATCTTCTAATCTTTTCCAAGAGTTTATAGGAAATTTATAGTGCAACTAATTGTGGCTATCAACTAGCTAACACAAAATTGAGCTCAAGAGAGGAATAAACATACATTTAGTAGAAAAGAAACATCACATAACCATAAATTCATCCAACATAATCAATCCAAGTAGCTATTTCCATAGAAAGTGTTAAGAAAGACTACTCCATAACTAAATAAAACATAACCATAAAAATACATAAAAAAGCATCCTTGTCTAAATACAAGAAGAAGGAAGGAAGGAAAGAACCTAAAAGACTCTAGATGCTTGATTCCTCAAGGCTCCTACAAGTTGTCAACTCCTCCAAGCCTTCTCCAAGAAAGAATCCACAAGTGTTCCCAAGGAAGATGAAGAAAATGCAAGAAAATGGTGTTGAAAACCTAAGTCTAAGATGTGAAGATGAAGATGAGAATTAGTTTTTTTGCTTAGTTCCAGGTTTTTCTACTCTTGGAGATATCCTTTTCACCCCACCAACCCATTTTGATAGAAACCCTTGGCCAATAGGAAGCTTAGATTCAAAATTGAGGTGGGGGACCGTTCTTCCCGGGTACAGGGGTGCCTAGGCCCCAGGAGGTGGTCTTCTGGCGCTTAGGGCTCCAGGTTCGAAGGTTCCTAGTGCTTAGGCCTCAGGAAGGGGTGTTCTGGCGCCTAGGCCTCCAGGTTCGAGGGTGCCTGGGGCCTAGGCCTGAGTTGGTGCCTAAGCCTCAAAAGTGCAATTTTCAGGCAGGAACTTTTGAACTGTGACACCTAGGCCTCATAGTTATAAATTCACTTTGACTTTCACATGCTCATTTTTCATTCCGCTTGTCCCTGTGCCATTCTAATGCTATGGTCCACTTCTCCAACCTACAAAATGAAGGATCAAAACAAGAATCAGCAGAAAATGTTGAGTGGTGAGGTAGAAAATGGTGGTCAAAGTCAATGAAAAGTCAATATGTTTCACCACAAAAAATTAACATCTATCAATACATCATTAACTCAACTGTCACTTTCTCTGCATTATAATGAATCCTTCCATTGTTTCCTTCAGTGGATATGATCTCTCTTTTCTTCTTGCAATTTTGAATGGATTGGTGGAAGAACCTAGTACTTTCATCCCTTTCCTAAAGCCACTTTATTCAAGCTTTCTACCAAAGAAAGCTATCCTCTACTACAAGCAACTTTTTCAACTTGTCACTTGTCTCCTTTATTCTCATTTGAAGCGTCTGGTATCTCCTTGCCATTGCCACTTATTGTTGAATCTCCTAAAGGTAGTTTGACAACTTGGTAACCTGCCTCTAAACATTGCAATGCTTTGTTCTGTTAACCTGCTTGAGAGGTTTTTTCAGGGCATGCAACTTCCTATAGATGCTATACATTTTGATGCCTTTTACATCCTACACCTATACTTCCTTAAAAATTCTACCAAAATCCTTATAACTCTGCCCTTTTTCTTTTTTGGTTTGGTTTCCACCATAATTGGCAAGTGGTCTGAGATACCTAGTTTCCCAAAAGTAATACTAGCTCTAGAAAACTGCTCCATCCACTCCATATTGGCTACTGCTCAGTCCAATTCTGACCACACTAAATCCCCCCCACTTGATTATTATTCCAAATGAGAAATTGCCCCTTTACAACAAATCATCGATAGCCACCTTTTGAAAACACTAGTTAATAGCATATACTTCCCGCTTAGTTATCTGGTTTAAACTATCTTGTTCATCCCATCTGCAAACCAAATTAAAATATGAGATATTAGAATATCCACCCGGTGTATATACACCAATTAATACCGTTAAATCTTAGAGAGTTAACTTCCATTAGGAAGTTTTGAAAAAGATGGAACATGCAAAAAATCTGGAGATAATCAAGCAATTATCCTTTTTAGAGTCCTACTTTTATGCAATAACTTCCCAATAATAAACCATAAAACCCACGATCTATGCCTCCCAAAAATTCATTCTTGCCCCCTCTCCCGAAAAAGAGAAACCAGAATAGAAAACGCGCCGTCCGCTGGAGCCACTTTTCTCGTCCTCCGCTGTTGGGTCGTTGCGTCGTCGTTGGGGAAGCCGCTGCGGATCTCAGAAGGCGTCGCAAGAGGTGCAACGGTGGCCTGCATTCGGAGGGGAACAAGGGAGGACGCATGTGCTCCGGTGGGTAGTTTGCCGTATGGGGGATTCAAGATTCGTGATTCACAATTTGTGCTTTTCGTTGGTAAAAATGAATCGGTTCATCAACTTGCGTATGAAACCAAAATTGGTGTATTGTGAGCGTGTTCAGATTGTGTTTTTTAATTTGATTGTACCTTTGTTTTTTGTATTGATTTGCAATACAACTAAGTTCAGTTTGTATTGTTCTATGTGTGTGTTGTGTTGTTCGGGTCCAATTCTGTAATATGTGAAGCATGTATGGATATGAGCATGAAATGTATTGATCTGAGTGTTAGATGTATTGATCTGAATGGGAACAAAGTAGCAACCTAATATTTTTCAGAATGATACATTTGTGGTGCAGTTTGATATATTTGGAATTTATTATTGGGGTTTTGGGTCTGATTATAGTATGTATCACGTGGTTGAATTATTTAATATAACGAATGTATAGAATAATACAATGGATTTCCAGATTAATACATTAGATTTTAAGTTTAATACAAGGAATGTATAAAAGGATACTTTGGATTTCCAGAATGATACATTGGATTTCCAGGGTAATACATTGAATTTCTATTTTAATACAAGGAATCTATATAATAGTACATTGAATTTCTAGATTAATACAATGAATGTATAGAATAATTCATTGGATTTCCAAATTAATACATTGAATTTCCAGTTTAATATAAGGAATGTATAGAATGATATTTTGGATTTCCAGAATGATACATTGGATTTCCAGAATAATACATGTAATTTCTAGTTTAATACAAGGAATATATATAATGGTACATTAAATTTCCAGATTAATACATTTAATTTCCGAAATTATTTTCAACCGGTGGGTTTTCTTTCAAGTAAAAAACTATGATATACCAACTATCGGAACGCAGAACTATTTCAAAAAATAAATAAATAAATAAAATTTGATATAATTGTCGAATAAATTATAAGTTGGGTGAAGAAGGTGAGAATCACTGAATTTAAAATTGGTATGGATAATAACTATATTAAATATTTTATTAGAGGTAAATAGATCACACTTATCACTTAATTGTGATAATTATCCTAACCAAAACTAATTTCCATATTTTTTTTAAAAATAACCGCCTGCTTAACGTTGCTTAACGTTTCTTAACCGGGTGTATGTCCACCCGGTGCATCTAAGAATTTCCGTTAAAATATCCTAAAAGTAACCATGGCCTCTTAATCACACTATTAACTGCAATAATATCCTTCCATTAACTGCAATAATATCCTTCCAGAGAGCCTTTCACTATTTTTCTCTATTGAATCCATAAATAAAGGAAATGCTGAACACATGACCCGTTACCTTAACTATGACACGCAAAATAATAATTTATGCCGATTTCATAATGCAATGAATGTCAAGCCTAGCACTCTTCCATAACACAAGAATTCTCCTATTCTTACGCTCATCATGATTAGAGATAATTTCATACTGGCCAAAATATTGCTGATGTAATTCAGATAATCTTTGCACCCAAACTTTATTATCTAAGAAACCAATTAACTGAAAATTATTGGTTTGAATGTATCTAGTTAATTGGCACTGCTGGAGAGTTTTATTGCACCCTTGTACACCCTTGTACATTCCATGCAAGGATCTTCATTTATCAGGCAGGATAGAGTTTCTCTCACCCCTCATTTCCTCTTCCGTTTTGTCTTCTAACTCACCTGTACGCCATGACCCTCCATCATCCACATATGTAATCAATGCATCAAAGTGGTTCTTAACAATAGTGAGGATTTTTCTTTTGGGCTCAATTGTACAAGCCTCTCGACTCTACACTAGACTGCCTTTTCTTGCTCCATCTTGCACTTCTAACTCCTCATTTGAAACTTCAGGCTGTCCTTCTTCATGCTTATGATCTTTAGCATCCACTCCATCATCCTTCTTAAGTTGTTTCAGGACCCAAATTTGCTTATTATGACGTTGTGGCATCGGCCACTTGGCACACTTCTCCACTGAGTGATAGATAGTACCATAACAATTTCAGTATTTTGGCATCCATTCATAATGAAATTATATCTTGACATTTTCACCGAAAGGGTGTTTGACCTCTACCTTCCGCTTAACCTCCTTCGCCATATCAATCTCTACAATCACTTTCGCTTATGATATTCTCTCAATGTTAGAAGTTAACTTATCAATGTAAATGGGATGACCAAGGTGGCTTGCAATCTTACTCACGGTTTTCTCTCCCCAAAGATGCACCCACACTTAAGCTGTGCCCAAATAGGAACTTTTGTCATATCCTTCTCTTTAAAATTAAAGCTCGATGCCTAAGTTTTACGGACCAACGGTCTTTTCGACATCAACCATGGCCCCCCATATAAAATCTGGTCTTGGTCCCTTTGACGCTTGAAGCAGAATGTGAACCAGCCTGACTCATGTAAGTCTACTTTAGGTAACACCACCATCGCCCATTGTTCTTCCATGTATTTTTTCATTGCCATATAACCTGGATTTGTCCTACTACAATCCAACAAGGATGTGCTCCCATTGTTGAATTGCGTCCACTACATCCTCCATCTCAAATTCTACCACTCCCTCTTCTTCCAGGCCACCAATCTACCTCAATTGCATCATGTTGTTCGAGTGATGATTACCAGCAACCACCTCAATGTACTATTTATGATTTGGGCTGCCTTCAATTCAATCCCTGTTCTGATTCTACCATGTTTCTTTCACCTCAATTTGGTCCTTATTTTTATTCTCTATTCGGCCCTCTTGCTGCACCCAATCAGCACTACTCTGTTTGCTCAGCATCTCCATTTGAGCTCCCTGCATCCGAGAAGCACTACCCATGTCATCTATATTATCCTACCCCGCTTGATCCTCTATTCGAGCCGCCTGCTATAACCCAAAAACCACTTTTGCATCATTATGATTTGCCGTCAACACCAGAAACTCTGTATCATAATATTCAGCCTCAAAACCATCACTAGCCGATTCATCTAATGCGTTCAACACTGTGTTAATCTCCCTCCCCTAATTGCCCTTCTGGCCATACCTCTGGGAGAGAAGAGGCTGGCTTCTCTTTGCCATCTGATCGCCGGAACCGTCACGATGGTGAGCCAACCCTAGACATTCACGGCGAACGCTAACCTCAGACATTGATTATCCTTACATCTATAGTTGTGCCTAATGTTGTATGTATCTTTTTTTAATATAAAAAATAAATATCATTAATAATGAAAAAGTACAATACTAAGTTCCAGAAAGTACTAGAACAGTTCAAACTATGAACCTCGGATAAAGCATTAAAGTACAACAAACTCCCAAACTATATATCTAATCTAAAGCTCTTTTCTATATCTCCCTTATCCTAAGCGGATAAAACATTCCTGACCAACACCAAGAAAATACAAGCATTAAAACCAAGAAATACAACCTCCAAGAATAAAAAAGTGATAAAAATAAGAAACTAGTCTTTAATACCTCATTCTAATCTTTTCAATTCACATTTCATCAATAATTCTTTTGGCCGCAAATCTATCTTTAATATTGTATGTACTTGTGTCTGATTTTCATTTGTAGTGGTGTGTAATGTCATTTATAGTAGTATCTAATTTCATCTATGCTAGTGTCTAGTGCTATCTGTACTAGTGTCTAATTTCATCTATGGTAATGTTGAGCTTTGTTTGAAGTAGTGTTTAATTTCATCTAAACACAGATAAACTATGGACACATAAGGCAATGAAGATTTTAGCTAATATTATAATTTGCTCTTTCCTATTTCAAAAATATACACTTTACCCTCTTAAAAAATATTCTACATTTATAGAAAGAAAAAAATGATAATTTAAAATATCCATTAACAATAAAAATGTATTATATAGACTAAAATTATTGAAAGATGACTACAATATAGTTAAAATTAAATTTCAAAAAATTACTATCGAATAGTATAAAAAATGTATGGGGCAAAGTGTATATTTTTTAAATAAGATGACCAAAAGCGTAAAGACAATATGGGGCAAAGTTCTATATTTCTAAAACAGAATGAAGAAAAGTGTAATATCACCTAAACCTTATGGGACAAATTATAATTAACCCAAATTAGGAATGCATGATTTGAAAATAAGAGATTTTATCCCACAAAATTAATTAAAACTATAAATTTTATTTCCTTTATAATTACATAAATTTCTTAATTACATAGATTTATTTAGAATGGTAACTCCTTCCCCCTAATAATTGCTACTTAATGCCATTAGCTGTACTTTAGTGCCTTAAAGTATAAGATTAAAAAATAGGGGCTTTCATAATTGATGACAAGCTTTCCATTATTGGTGCCCGGTGGCGTTCTCGTCATGTGACATGGTAGGAGCGAAAGGGACCTTCGGTAGAGAAGAGCACCTGAGGAGGAGATTTCCTAGGGGAGGGTACCTGAAAAGCTTGGAAGACAGAGGTTAGGAGGTCCCCAGAGTGTGTTTCTGGGGAGGAGCCTCCGACACCCAAGTCAGTACTTAGGAGATATGGAGGTGATAAAGAACGGAGAAGTATGGTCTCTAGTGCTCCCCCTTTACCTGGGGTGCTTACCGAGCATTTATAGAGGAGCGAACAGTAGTAGTTCTCCTCATGCGGCCGGCCCAGATCGTGACACGTGTTCGGTGGGATGTGATCCGTACCTTTAGGGGGGCTTTTAGCCGACCATAGGCCATTCGGGCCGAAAGCCTGCACGGCTCGAGAACCGCGTGTCAGACCATGTCTGGGGGCGGCATGTCAGGGATGTGTCAGAGGCTCCTTAATTGCTCCTGTCGTACTCCCGAGGTCCTTTTTGGTATAAGAGACCTCTTCGGAGAAGAGCTTGCCTCCCGAGGTTACTTTAGTACCGCATGAGTATATTTCCCGAGGGTGGTCTTTCTCAGGGATACCCCCACTTCTGAGGATGATTCAATCATTTCCCCGAGGTTGGCACTATCGTTTGCCGAGTTCGGATTCGGGGGATCAGACATCCTTCTTTCCGTGGCAGGTGGTTTCTCCTCCGAGGTTGGCATCTTGTCCAAGCCTGTGGGTTCGGAAGGTGATGGGCACTTTGGCTATCACATGCCCCCTCTCGGGAAGTCGAAGCGGAGACTTCGGCTTTATGCTTCTGGGAAGGCTTTTTCGTCGAGCTCGCGGTCGGAACTCCACTCAAAGAATTGCTCTTCTCCAGAAGGCGCTCCTTCATAGCCGAGGTACCCTTCCCTAGTTCCCTTGGCGACCTCGGGGTGCGTACAACTTTTGCTTTCACTTTTTCTGCTGCGAGTTTGTGAACCATCGCATCCTTTGGTCAGACACGTTAGTTATGGATAAGCGTGCCTGGGTTTTTGCGATGTCAGAGGGGCGTGCCCTAGTTCTTCGCGTTGGATGACACGTGGCCACTAGTGGATGGCGAAATAGATGTGCCGGTCATGCTAATTGCATCTCTTCGCCTTCAAGAAGTAATAATGAGGCTGTTGCGTCTTCGAGGGATAATAATGACGACGTTTCGCTTACCCTCTTCGGTCTATATAAGCACCTCTCGCCTCATTTTTTGCCTCACTCTTTGCTTTTGCTCTCATCTGCCCTAGAGCCTTCTCTTGTCTTTTTCCTTTTTCCGACAACGGTTTCTACGGCGGAGCGATTTCTGGCATCTTTTTACGACGGCGTCCAGGAACCCCGACTTCAGCAAAGCTTTTGGTGGGTGTTCTTTTTTGTAGTTCTCTTTCTTTTTTCTTCCGAGGTTGCTTTTCCGAAGTCCTTTTATTTCTTTCCTCATTCTTTCCCGAAGTCGTCCTTCCTTTCTTTGGAAAAATGTCAAATTCGACCCCGTTGATGACTATCCGGCCTCTCCCTGAAAGCTTTCTTCCTCTCGAATCTCACCCTTGTTCTACCACTTTGGAAAAGATGACGAAGTGGGTGGCCAAATATTACCTTCTTTCTTACGTCGTCCTGAGGTTACCTATCCCGGGTTCGTATGGTTATTCGGCCCCTTCGGGTGAGGTTACCGTTTACTGAGCTCAGCTGAAGGCTGGTCTCCGGTATCCTCCCCATCGGGTGATATGCGAGTTTTGTAGATTCCATGGGATTGCAGTGAATCAACTCCCCCCAAATTCTTACTCTTACTTCAATTCTTTCCTCTGCATGTGTGGGGTGTTTAAGATAAACCCCCACTTTCTTTTCTTCATGCAGTATTACAAACTCCACCCGGTCCGGAAGGGCTGCTTTTACTTCCTGCTTCCCCAAGGGTCCAGGAGTAAAAAATTTACCTTCACCTTCGACAACAATGACAGCTGGCGAGGGTCGCAGAAGAAGTTTTTCTTCCTGCCGGTCCCCGAGCTTTGGAGCTGTTTGCCGATCAGGTGGGCTTCAGGGACCTTGAAGATTAACGTCATTGATCCTCGGAAACTCCTAACTCCGGAGCTGTCTGCCGAGTTCGATAGGTTCGATAGACTTATCCGGGCTGTGGCGGGCTGGGACCCCGAGGTTCCTCCGCGTTCATTTTACCCTTTTCCCATCAAGTGGGACCTCATGACCGAGGAGGTCCTTCGGGAATTGGGAGTGGTGAATGCGCACAAGAGTGACCCTGGTATGCCCGTGCCCATTCTTCCGAGGAAGAAAGCTTGGATAGTCATGCTCCTTCGGGGGGAAATTTCATATGAGGCTTTTGCCGAGAGTAAGTCACTTTTCAGGGCTTCATATCTGTTTTCCTTTTGGACTTACACTGATATTTTTTTCTTTTGCAGAGATGGGCGATCAATCCGCTGACTTCTACAAGTCCCTCTTCCTCGGCCAGGCCGAGAGGGGGAGCAAGCGCGCAAGAAGGCACCTGCTAAGAGGAATAAGACGACCGGCGGACCTTCCAAGTCCAAGAAGGCTAAGGCTACCACTCCTCCTCCCCCCGAAGACGTGGTTGAGGTGCCAAATCGGTCCCCTGCCCATCCTCCGACGCCCGTGGACCCTCATTCGGATCCTGCTCTCCTTGAGTCAGCACTGAGCCCCGTTCTTACTGCCGAGACTTTGGCCGATCAAAGATCTACTCAGGAGCTCAAAGAGAGCAGAAGAAGGAAGGGGAAGAATGTTCCTGGTGAAGTTCGGGGGGCGAGTCTGAAGATGACGTTGCCGAAGTTCCACCAGGTTGGTTCCTTAGCCATTCCTCTACAAATCTTAGTATTTTTTGCATCTATGACTTTTTGGATGAATGGCTAAGGGATGACGTACTGATGGAACTTCGGCGTGATATTGCAGAGGACATACCTGCTGCTCCCTGGATGGAGACTCACGCTCGTTGAAGGGCTCTTTTGGACAGGAGGGTCCTGCAAGATAAGGTGCCGAAAGAGCCCTTCTGGACGTTCACAGAGGACATGAATTTGTTCTCTAAGGATAGCCAGCTGATGGCTCCCCAGATGGCGACAGGGGTGATGACCAATGCCACCTTCCAGTTGCTTGTCGCCGAGTGCCCCAATGAAGAGATCCTCGCGGCGAGGATGACGGAGCATGCCGCCCAGGTAGTTCTCTTCTTCTCTTCTACTTAGAAAATTTTCTTCTAAGTTTTTATCTCTTTCTGATACTTATTCGGGGTCCTTTTTTCCTGCAGCTTTTGGCATATAGCGGATACTTCCGTGCCTGGGCGGCAAAGCAAACGGAGTCCCGTTCTTGGTCCGAAGATTTTCTGCGCAAGACGAAGGAGTTCTGCGCCAAATATGTCCTCAAATACGGCGAGTTGAACAAGATTGCGAAGGAGGACATTGTGAATCTTCGGGCCGAGCTCGCGGCTAGCAAGTAGGAGCTTCTTCTCGACTTCTCAGCCAAGGTCGAGGACCTCGGCTCAAAGTGTGCCGCTCTCTCTTTGGAGAACGAGGCCCTTCGGAAGGAGAACGCTGAAGATAACGAGAACCTTACGAAGGCGCTCGCTTTGCATGCCGAGCTCCAAGTTGAGGTTGATTCGCTAAAGAAGAAGGAGACTAAGAGCAAAAAGAAGAAGAAGTTGGAGGAGAAGATTGATGCGCTTAAGGCCAAGCTGGCGGCTCTTAGTGCCGAGAAGGATCAGTTCGAGCAGATGTCGAAGGTGTCTTACTAAGACGGCTTCTGCTTGGCGCGCCACCAGGTCCTTGCTCGGCACCCTGAGCTTGACCTCTTACCCGTCTGCCCTAGACTTCCCCAAAGAGCCCAGGGGGACATGGTCTAAGATCGAGTTTCTCAATCTCCCTCCGGTTGGGCCTGTGCCTCCGACTGAGCCAACTAAAGATGATAATGCCGAAGAGACACCAAACGCCCCTACTCAGCCATAGGCTTTTTCTTTCTTTCTTGTACTCCTGCTGCTTTGTACTTTTTTGCCTTAAGATTTTTAATGAAGATTTTTTCCTTCAATCTCCATTCTTTCTTTCGAATAAGATTCTTCCAAAGGTAGTGTAATTCTAAGTGTGTATCTTTGGCGGATGCCTACGCCTATATTTTCAGAAAGAGTCATCTTAGACTTTTTCCATATTCTATCGAGTTTTTAGACTCCAACAATGAGTTTGTTCCAAAAGGAAAACCATTAAGGAACATTTCTCCAGTAACGCCATATTCGGCATGTATTTTCGTTGACGACTTCGGGGAGGAATAGTTACAAGCTTTCTAAGTATAGAATTTTTTCAGAGAGTCTGAATGCCAAGTATTTTTCAACTCTACTCCCTCGGTGTCACCTAATTTGTAGACCCCTAGGCGAACTTCGTCGAGGACTAAATAAGGTCCACTCCAGTTTGCCCGAAGTACCCCTTCTGATGGCTTTCTTGGCTCAAATTCGGTTTTTCGAAGAACAAGGTTGCATTTTTTGATTTCTTTTCTTCTCACTTGTACATTAGCAGCGTGAGCTATTCTTTGTTGGAAAGCCTTTCTCCTTAGTTCGGCCATTTCGCGATGTTCCTCGGCGAGGTCTAATTTTGTCCTCAAGCCGAGATTGTTCCCTCATTCGTCGAATACTTGTATTCTTATCGAAGGCTGTATGACCTCAATGGGGAGAATGGCCTCTGTTCCGTACACAAGCGAGAAAGGAGTTTCCCCCGTAGCTCTTCGGGGAGTTGTACAGTAGCTCCACAGCACACTTGGGTGCTCGCTTGGCCACTTCCCTTTTGCCTATTTTAGCCTTTTCTTCAAGCCATCTTTTATTGTCCTGTTGGATACCTCGACCTGTCCGTTGCTTTGAGGGTGGGCTACTGGAGCAAAATGCATTTTTATGCCGAGGTCGGCCACGAATTCCTGGAATCCTCTGTCTGTGAACTGAGTTCCATTGTTGGCCACTATTACCCTTGGTATGCCAAATCGGCATATGATGTTCTTTCATACAAACTTTTGGGCATCCTTTTGCTGAGATTGATGCCAGTGGCTCTGCTTCAATCCACTTAGTAAAGTAGTCTACTGCGACTATACAGAACTTCACTTCACCGGGAGCGTTCGGAAGAGGTCCGATGAGGTCAATGCCCCATACGGCGAAGGGGCAAGGATAATTTGCTGAGTTTATCCTTTCGGAAGGCAGCTTTTGGATGTTGGCATGCCTTTGGCAATTGTCACATCTTCGAACGAATTGCCTTGCATCTTTCCTCAAGGTAGGCCAGAAGTAACCTTGGCGAAATAGCACTCCAGCAAGGGCGTCTGTTCCTATGTGGGAGCCATAAGCTCCTTCGTGGACTTCCTCGAGTATTGTCTTGACATCATCTTCGCTTACGCATTTCTGCAGAGGGCTCGCATACCCTTGCCTGTATAGTTCTTCTCCAATGAGGAAGTACCTTCTCGAGCGCTTCCGTACTTTTGCGGCCTCTTTAGGGTCCTTTGGGAGTTCTGAAGTTGCTAGGTACTTCCTGATGGGATCTCGCCATCCTTCCCCCAAGGTTGCTATGCACATCAGTTCTGTGCTAGGTTGCTTCAGCAGCTCGCTGGGTTCCTTAGATTTGGCCAGGGAGTCAGCTTGAACATTATCACTTTGGGGTATGTTTTCTATTTGTACCGAGTCAAACTCTCCAATGAGTTTTTTGACGAGGTCCTGATATTTTGCCAAGGTTGGATCCTTTGCCGCGTTTTCCCCTTTCGTCTGCCGAACCACTAGTTGTGAGTCACTGTGGGCCATAAGGTCTTTTATGCCGAGTTTTCTGGCTAGTTTTAGTCCTGCTATGAGGGCCTCATATTCGGCGATGTTATTGGTAACATCAAAACCGAATTTAATTGCCTTAGTGGCTTCCATGCCCTCGGGTCCCCGAAGGACTATTCCAGCGCCCTGGTGTTCTGCGCTTGATGCTCCATCGACAAAGACCTTCCACTCTGGCTCAACCTCTGTTCGCTCTTTCTCGATAGCTTCAGTGTTTTTGATTTCTGGAATTTCGGCAATAAAGTCTGCCGATGCCTGGGCTTTTATTGCCCTTCTAGGTTCGTAAGTGATGTCGTATTCCCCGAGTTCGATACACCACTTGATAGTCTTCCCAAATGCTCTACTTTTTTCATTACATCGCGCAGAGGCAAGTTACTTCGGACTGTGATGGAATGTCCTTGGAAATAGGGTCGCAATCTTCTACCTGCAAGTACTAAAGCGTAGATTGCCTTTTGGAGCAATGGGTATCTGACCTCGGCACCGTGTAAGGATTTGCTCACATAATATACTGGCCATTGCCTCCCACCTTCTTCTTTTACTAGGACTAAACTTATCGCTTTTTCAGTAACCGCAAGGTAGAGGAGAAGAGGCTCTCCTTCCCGAGGTTGCCGAAGTGTTGGCAGGTAAGCCAAGTAGTTTTTAAGCTCATCCTAAGCTTTCTGGCATTCTAGGTTCCATGGATGCTCCTGGGTTCTAGGGGTATCCTCGTCTATGGGGGCTTTGGTGAGTACTTTGAAGAATGGTCAACATCGGTCACCGTACCTAGAGATGAATCTACTAAGGGAAGTGATTCTTCTGGTAAGCCTTTGTATATCTTTGATGGATGTGGGTGTTCAAAAATTTAGCAAGGCTTTGACTTTTTCAGGGTTGGCATCTATTCCCCTTTCTGATACCATAAACCCGAGAAACTTTCCTGCACTTACTCCGAACAGACACTTTTTGGGATTAAGGCGTATGCCGAACTCCCGAAGTCGTTGGAAGGTTGCGGCTAGGTCGGTGATATGATTACCAGGCACTTTGCTCTTGACTATCATATCATCAACGTATACTTCCATATTTCTCCCAATTTGAGAATCAAATACTTTATTCATCAGCCTTTGATAGGTGGCCCCTGCATTTTTAAGCCCGAAGGACATTCTGACGTAGTAATAGGTGCCTATCTCTGTGATGAAGGCTGTTTTTTCTTCATCTTCGGGGCTCATCCGAATTTGATGATATCCGATGAAGGCATCTAGGAAGCTAAGAAGCCCATATTCAGCGGTTGCATCTACTAGCTGATCTATGGCTGGCAGAGGGTAAGAATCCTTCGGGCAGGCGTCATTCAAATTTCGGAAGTCGATGTACATTTGGAGCTTCTCACTTCCCTCTTTTGTGGCAATGACAACATTGCTGAGCCATTCAAGGTATTTTACTTCTCTTATTACCCAGGCCTCGATGAGGCGATTGACTTCGGCTTTAACAAAGGAATTCTTATGAGCCGATAGACTTCATTTTTTCTGCCGAACTGGTCTGGCGTTTGGTTGCACTCTAAGATTGTGGTGGATTATGCTGGGATCGACCCCAGGCATATCCTTCGGCGAGTAGACAAATAGATCTTTGTTCATACATAAGAAGGATACAAGCCTCTTTTTGTCGTCCTCGGCCAATTTTTTCCCAATTTCGGTGTTTCGGCCAGGGATCAACTCTACATCCTCTGTTTCTACTTTTTTGAGGCTTTCAGTTTCCTCCTCCATTGTTTCCCCGTCCATCGAGACCGTCTTTTCTTTTGCCGAAGTCTGCACTTGGATCTTTGCTGGGCTTTGTCTGGCCCTTGTGAAGACCTTTTTTACTTCGGCTTGGTCAATGAAGATCTCTACGTCTCCATCTTTGGTAGCGAAGGTGACCGTTAGGTATTTTACTTCTGGGCGAATGTGGAAGTTGCCTTGAGTCTGCCTTCCGAGGATAGCATTGTAAGCCAATGGCACATCAATGACAATAAATCTTGTCTTGACGGAGGCCATTAACTCTTCCTGGCTATGGGGGGAGACCCCTTTTAGCATCAAAGGCAGGTCGACGTATCCGAGGACTGGAAGTTCAGAGGGTCCGACGCCGAAGGTGGGGGAGCTGACTGGGCTGAGGTCGTCCCTCGGAATGCCTAACTTAGGCAGCATATGAGAAAAGATGACGTCGGTATTTGAGCCATCATCGAGGAGTACCCTTTTGACATCCCAATTTCCTATCCTTGCCATGACAAGGAGTGGATCGTCATGGGGGAACTTTACTGTAGACCCATCTCTACGAATAAGTCTACTTGGGGAGTTCCCGTACTCCATTACGGAGATTTCTCTTATCTTCATCTTTCTCTCAGCCGAGGGTATCCCGGTAGTGATGGTTTGGATAACCCCTGCTGATGGTGGCAAATTTTTTCGAGGACTTCGGTCCCGACGTCTGTCCAAGTCATATTCTTCATCGTCCCCTCTCCCCTGCTCTTCCTTCCTTCCTTTTGGGGAAGGCATCCGCAAGTACCGACGGAGTTGACCTTGTTTGATTAGGGGCTCGATATATTTCTTCAGCTGGAAACAATCTTCGGTGTCATGGCCATGGTCCCGGTGAAACTGACAGAATTTCTTCATGTTTCTTTTGTTGTCCGAGGTCATGGCCTTTGGTCTTGGGACTATGGTTCCTTGCCTTTCTAGTGCCATAAGGATGCTAGCTCTTGTGGTGTTCAAGGGGGTGAATGTCATGGGACTTTTCCCCCTCTGCTTTTGGGGCATTTCTCCCTCGTTCTGATGTCGAGGCTGACGGCTGGGCCCTTCTGCGTGAGGGTGTTCTCCTTTGGGTCCTCCCATCCTGAGTTCTTCGGCCGTCATATGCTATTCGGCCCTCCTATAGAACTCCCCAAGAGTTTCTAGGGGGTCTTTGGAAAACTCATAAAACAGTTGGGAGTCCCTCCGAAGTCCTCTGACCATCGCGAGGATGCGAATTTCTGGCCGAAAGACGGGCACGCTCAGCGCTTCTCAATTAAACCTCTCAACGTAGTCGCGAATGGTCTCCCCCCCTCGCTGAGCTATGTTGAACATTTGTATTGGCATTTTGGCAGTTGGTCTGCTGCCGATGAAATGCTGAGTGAAGGCAGTGGATAGCTCTTGAAAGCTTAGCAAGCTTCCGTGGGCCAGAGAGTTATACCATGCCGTTGCTGGACCCGAAAGTGTTACTTCGAAGCACTTACAGAGCGTAGCGTCATCTGCGCCATGGAGTACCATGCTCCGCTTATACTTCGTCCGTCATACGTTTCTAGGCGAGGTACCCTGAAATTGCTAGGCATGGGTGCCTCCACCACCTCGCGCACGAAAGGTGACTCTTCTCCGGTGTAAGAGTCAGACAGCCTGGACCAGACTGGTTTTCGGGAGATCTGTCTCTCGACCTTTTCCAGTCTTCCCAGGATATTTTCCATAAGGACAGCCGTGTTGACTTCTCCCTGCTGCCGCGTGTTCGCCGGTAATGGCGAGTTCCTCCTTCTCCTTAGGGAGTGACTTCGGCGGGGAGGAGATTGGGACCTTCGGTTGGGGGACGCACTCCGTTGGCAGGAGCCCTAGTTTCTTTTGGGGCTCCCCTCCTGGTAGGCCATACCTCAATGGGTTCATTTTCTGTTGGGGAGGCATTAAGGGAGTCCCCGCTCCCTGAACTCCGGTGGGTGGACCTCGAACTCATTTCCCGGCGAGCAGCCGAGGGCGAGGCCTTCCGGACCAGAGGAGGTTGGGGCAACCTCTGATCAAGCTTTTCAGTCATTTCGACGATGATGGAGCGTTGGAAATCTCGCAGGAATCCCGTCGTCACCTTTACAGGTCGGTCGTCCTCCGGCACAGAAGTCACTGCCACAGGCAGAGTGGTAGCCGGTTGAGCCTCGGGCGTAAGAGGGGATCTTGGAATCCCTTTGTCCTTTGAGCACCGAGTCTCTACGACGGCGACATGGGAAAGAGTTCCCACAGACGGCGCTAAATGGTGCTCGGTGGTGTTCTCGTCATGTGACATGGTAGGAGCGAGAGGGACCTCCGGTAGAGAAGAGCACCTGAGGAGGAGATTTCCCAGGGAAGGGTACCTGAAAAGCTTGGAGGACAAAGGTTAGGAGGTCCCCGGAGTGTGTTTCCGGGGAGGAGCCTCCGACACCCAAGTCAGTACTTAGAAGATATAGAGGTGATAAAGAGCGGCGAAGTATGGTCTCTAGTGCTCCTCCTTTACCTGGGGTGCTTACCGAGCATTTATGGAGGAGCAAACAGTAGCAGTTCTCCTCATGCAGCCGGCCCAGATCATGACACGTGTTCGGTGGGATATGATCCGTACTTTTAGGGGGGCTTTTAGCAGACCATAGGCCATTCGGCCGAGAGCCTGCGCAGCTCAAGAACGGCGTGTCAGACCGTGTCTGGGGGCGGCGTGTCGGGGATGTGTCAGAGGCTCCTTAATTGCTCCTGTCGTACTCCCGAGGTCCTTTTTGGTAGAAGAGACCTCTTCGGAGAAGATCTTGCCTCCCGAGGTTACTTTAGTACCGCAGGAGTATATTTCCCGAGGGTGGTCTTTCTCAGGGATACCCCCACTTCTGAGGATGATTCAATCGTTTCCCTGAGTTTGGCACTGTCGTTTGCCGAGTTCGGATTCGGGGGGTTGGACATCCTTCTTTCCGTAGCAGGTGGTTTTTACTCCGAGGTTGGCATCTTGTCCGAGCCTGTGGGTTCGGAAGGTGATGGACACTTTGGCTATCAATTATGTTCTACTTATTACATTGAATATGCATCATGACAAGCTTGAATCACATAATCAGATTGGACACCTGAAATTCTTGGAGTCAATTTGTCCTTATCAACCTATGTCATGGTCATGCTTTATAATGGTAACATTTTCCATATGGAACCAGAGAATTAAAAACATCCAACTTTGCCTTTCTAACAGAGTTTTTGGCTTCAACTATTGAATCTCTTCAAGTTCATAACCAATATTTAGCTATATTTTTTTGTCCAAATACTCCACGGGATGTGCTATCGGTGATTAGTAATTTACTGGGAACTCATCATACCTTGAATTTGATACATACTTGGGTTTTCCTTGGCTTCTTGGTTGAAAGAAACTTCATCAATATGATGACTTTATTGAACAAGTAACTAGGAAATTGTCGACTTGCGAGGCTTCATTCTTATCCCAAGTATAACATCTATTGCTCATTAAACTAGTTATTCAGGTGATGCTAAATCACCTCATGAGTACTTTACTCTTGTTGACTTAAGTCTGTAATAAGTTGTGCCAACTATTAAAATGCTTCTTCTGGTCTTCCACATATGAATGTCGTCCATCCGCATGGTGTGCTAAGGATTAATTATCTACCTCAAAGGAAGGCGGTGGTCTGGGTCTTTGTGATTTCAAGGCCTTTAACCACGCTTATCTTGCAAAGTAAGGTTGGCGTCTCATGCATAATCAAGACTTGCTGTTTTTCAGGGTGTTTTGATGGAAGTTTTTTCCAGCATGGAGCTTCCTACAAGAAAAAAAGGAACCATATGCCATTCTTTCCCTTTTCTAGAACGTTCTGATGACAAGGAGGAAAGTGCTTTGGGAGGTGGAATTTGGCAAACAAGTTGTGGGACATCAATTAATGTCTAGCGGGAGAACTGGCTTCCTTTTAGCTAAACTTCATGCCCTATTCCTGCTCATTTTCTAGGTTTTGAAGATATGGTGGTTTTTCAATTGATTATTAATGACAGGAAATCATGGCAAGCTCCTACAATAGAAGCTCTTTTTCATCCAGCTAATGCCACTAGTATTCTTCAAATCCCTCATTCTGCATCATCCCATTTGGATATATTTACCTAGAGGATGATAGCTTCTGGACAATTCTCAGTTAAGGTTGCGTACCATGTCATTTTTACTTTGTTGAAAGTGCATCTTCCATGGGAAGGCGAGCATGAGTGGAAGCTTTTCTAGCATCATCAAACTCCCATCAGCCATAACTTTTCTAGTGGCGAGTTATCATAAATGCCTTACACACGCAGGATACTTTGCAACTTTAAGGTGTGGATGTCCCTCCATTTTCTCCAGTGTGTGGCATGGGTGATAAGTCAATGTCGTATCTTCTGCTTACTTGCCTATTCATGGTGAAGGTGTGAGATTTTCTGAACGTTCAAACACAATATGCTCCAAATTTATTAGTCTTCCACTAGTTCTCTACGGGTGTGTCCTAATGGGGTGCCATTTTATGGTCTTGGGATGGTTCCTCTAGTGGAGTCATAACAAGGTCATCCACGAGCACAAGTGTTACACCTCGAGCAAGCTTGCAGAGGCCATCAAGGCATGTTGGGAATTGTTGGCTCCTTTGCTATCTGCCTTTTCTATGCCTCCTTTGCCTAATCATTAAACTCTTCTCCCTCTTGACCACATCAAGATTATAGTGGATGCAACAACATTTTCATCCCTTCATCAAAGCTCGATCAGTGTTGCGCTTCGTTACTTGTTAGCTTATCCTCCTTATAACTTCTCTTGTTCTTTACCGTACTACAATGATCAACAAGCACTGGTGGAAGTGCTAGCTATTCTATATCATCTCCGTGAGGCCAAAATGAGGGGTTTCCAATAAGTTATTATCGAGTTTGATGTTGTTGTAATAGTTAGTGAGTTGTAAGAATTGAAAGGACCCTTGTTATGACCCTTTGGAGTAGTGATGGAAGATATTAAGAATTTAGCTTGTTCTTTTCAATCTTGCTTTTTGTTTTTGTTCCGCGTACTTTAAACACTGTTACACACTTTGTTGCCTTTATAGGGCTTTTGGTTGTTGGATATCTTTCCTAGCCTCGTCCATACCCTTTGTGGCTGGACTCTATTCTTTCATATTAATCTAGTGATTCATCTTTTCCTCAAAAATATTCTTGCCATTATTCCTTGTTCGTGTACATACTTCATTCTTACTTCATATGTATATCAAGCTTTTAAAATGTAGATCCAATTCATTTTAATTTAAGCTAGCTTAATTCTTGTTAAGAAATATTATCAAGAGAAACTAAGGGCTTGATGCTTACAAGACCCTCACATGACCTTTTTATAATAGATGGGAGAAGAATATAGGGAAAAAAAATCCCTATGAATAAATAAAGAATATTATGTTTCCTAAAATACAAATAATATTCTGTAACGCTCCCCCTCAAGCTAGAGCATACATATCATAGGCTCCAAGCTTGTCACATATAGGCTTTACTTTAGATCCTCCTAAAGCTTTAGTGAATAAGTCAACAAGTTGATCTTCTAATTTGACATACAGGCTCTTGATCAAGCCTTCCTAAAGCTTCTCACGAAAAAAATGGTAGTAAACTTTGATATGTTTAGTTCTTTCATGGAAGACGGGAGTGTGTGAAACCAGGCTCCATGAGAAGATGCCTTAACTAAACTAGTTCACATGTAGTATATGCCATTGCCCTATACTCAGATTCAACACTTGACATTGCAACAATACTCTATTTCTTGTTTTTCCATGACACCAAGCTTCATCCTTTGAATACACAGTAACTTGAAGTAAACTGTCGATCATAAAAGCTGGCCCAATCAGCATCTGTGTATCCTCAAATTTGAGTATGACCATGATTTTGATAAAAAAATACCTCGTCCCGGTGCACCTTTGAGATATCTCAAAATTCTAACTACTACATCCCAGTGGCTAGTATGAGGAGAGTCCATGAACTGACTTACTGCACTCACAGCAAATGAAATATTTGGATGAGTAACAGCTAGATAATTTAATTTGCCAACAAATCTTCGATACCTAGTAGGATCCCTCAAGTATTCCTCTTTATTTACATCAAGCTTGACATTTGACTCTATAAGACTGTCAACCGATTTGGTTCCCAACAAGCCAGTTTCCTCCAGAAGGCCGAGAACATATTTTTTGTTTAGACAGACATATTCGCATCTTGGACTGTACTACCTCAATCCCTAAAAAATATCTCAATGAACCAAGGTCTTTTGTTTGAAACTTGATTTGCTGAAAATCTTTCAATGATTGAATACCAATTGCATCATCACCAATGATAACAATATCATCAACATAGACGATCAAGAGGATTTTACCAGCTTCAGAGTGGTGATAAAAAATAGAGTGATCCACGCCACATCACTGAAAACCAAATTCCATAACAACCGAACTGAAATGACTAATCCATGCTTGTGGCAACTGTTTCCAGCCATACAAAGACTTGTTTAGGTGACACACACAATCAGCCTCCCCCTAAGCAACAAACCCCAGTGGTTGCTCCATGTAGATAGTTTCCTCAAGATCTCTATGAAAAAAAGCATTCTTAATGTCCAACTGATGTAAAAGCCACGCATATGTAGCAGCCAATATAATAAGAACACGAATTTATGTCATTTTGGCTTTTGGAGAAAAAGTCTCCAAGTAGTCCATGCCATATACCTGAGTGTATCCTTTTGCTACCAAACAGGGTTTTAATTTATCAACTGTACCATCAGAATGAAACTTTATAGTGAATACCTAGTGACAACCTACAACAGTTTGACCGCACAAAAAAGGAACCAAGTCCCACATGCTATTGGCCTGTAAAGCTGACATTTCTTCTTCCATGGCTTGCTTCCATCCAGGATGAGAAATGACTTCTGAAACAGACTTAAGCAAGGGTATAAAGGACAAGGTGGATACAAAGGCAAAATATGGCAGTGATAGAGAATGATAAGAAACAAAGTTGGAGATAGGGTGAGAAGAACAAGACCTTTTTCCATTGCGAAGTGGAATTGGATGATCCAGATCATCACCTTTTGGATTTGAAGATAAAGAGGACGATGGTGATGAGCATAAATCTCTTTTCTATACTTCAACTTGAGGATGCGAAGTATAAACCTACAGGTCAAGATAAGATAAACATTTTAAAGGTGGGGGATTAATATCAGGAATGTGCTATAGAGATGCATCATTCTCAATAACTATTTGAGTTGGCACAAAGGGTAAAGGCAGACAATCATCGGTTTCAGCAAACACAGACTGAGTATCAAAAAAATAAGGAGTGTTTTCAAAGAACATAACATCAGCAGAAATAAAGAATCGATTCAATGAAGGACAAAAACATTTGTACCCTTTATGTAAATAAGAGCATCCTAGGAAAACACATTTTAAGGCTCTAGGATCTAACTTGTTTGTGCTAGGCTGATGCTAATGAACAAGGCAAACACATCCACATATTTAAGGTATAATAGAAAATAGAGCTTAAGAAGGAAAAAGGATAGAGAATGGGGTTTTACCAGAAAAAAATAGAGGAAGACAACCAATTTATAAGAAAACATGCAATAAGGACAGCATCACCCCAAAAAATTTTGGGAACATTCATGTGAATTAAAAGGGTACAAGCTATTTCAGCAATGTGTTGGATTTTTCTCTTAGCCATCCCATTTTGTTAAGATGTCTTTGGATAGGAAGATTGATGTATAATACCCTGTTACTACATGTAGTTGGATATTGAGTTAGAAAAATATTCTTCAGCATTGTCACTGCGAATAATATTAATTCGAGAATTAAACTGATTCTGAATTTCAGCACAAAAAGAACAGAAGATGAAGAATAACTCAAAATGATCTTTCATTAAAAATAGCCAAGTCATTCAAGAAAAATCATAAAAAAATTTACGAAATATTGAAAACCTAACTTGGACTTGACACAACTTGGACCCCAAATATTTTTATGAACTAGCAAAAATGGTTTACCAACCCTTTTATTGACTCGAGGAAAGTAGCGAGCATGATGATGCTTCCCTAGTTGACATGACTCACAATCTAAAGTGGAGACTAAGCCTAAATCTGGGACAAGTTTCTTAAGATTTCCCAAAGATGGATGACCTAAACGACTATGAATTAAGTGAGGTAAGACCAATGCATGACAAGCAATTGACTACTATAATTTATCGAAGTAGTACATTTCATTTGATTCATGTCATTCTCCAATCGTCTTCTTGCTCCTCAAATCCTGGATAATGACATGATCAGAAAAGAAACAAACTGAGCAATTTAGTTGTTTGGTTAGCTTACTTATAGACATGAGGTTAAAAGGAAATTTTGGAACAAATAGAGTATATGGTAGAGTGAGAGAATGTCAAGGATAGGTGGGTCCAACACCTTTGATGGTGGTGGTGGATCCATCTGCGATAGTGAGTTTATCATGAAGTAAAGGCAAAGGAGAAATATGATCAAAATTGGTTATTTTACCTAAAATGTGGTATGTGGCACTGAATCCAATACCCAAAGTTGATTTTTTAGGAATGTTAGAGGAATAACAAGCTGTGGGTTTCCTTAATGAACAACAAAAGCCATAGAAGAAGTGGAAGCTTGCTGTGTGGACTGATATTGGAGGTACTTAGTGTACTCTTCCTGAGACATTGTAACAGACTGTTGTGGTGCTGCAGCTGAAGATCACTCCTCATACAATGTAATATGTGCTGCCATAAAGCCGAATACTTGTCCCAACAAGTCTCCTCCTCATGTCCATCTCTCTCATAATAGGTACAGTGCAAATGTGAACCTCTACCACATCCACCCCTACCACTATAACCACCATGACTGTTACGTTTTCCATGACGACCCTTCACTTGTGAATTGGGTTGTACTGTAAGGGTAGACCGGTCAGAATTATTGTTTGCTTATCTTTCCTTGATCATAGTGTGTGTGAGCCTTGTGAAAACTTCAGGTAATAAGGGAAGCTCCATCCCTCCAAGAATCTGGGAATGAATTGGTTCAAATTCCGGCTTTAGCCCGGCCAAAAATGTTATAAGCACTAACTGTTCCCTCTGACGTTGCATCTCCTTAACATCAGAAGTAATAAGTAGCAAAGAATTCATCTCCTCCAATGCTTGTTTCACCTTTGCAAAATATTCGAGGAGACTGCCATCCTACTTGGACTGAAACTCTTTAACTGAAACCTCATATATACGAACAATATTACTAGAATATAAAAGTTTGGCATACTCTCAAACTTTTTTACAGGTTTGGACATGAGAAAATAGAGTAGAGACTTCAAGTTCCATAAAATAAAAAAGGATATAAAGTAATTGTGTATCATCGGCTTTCCTACTTTTAGATGTCTGAGGATCATCAATAAGATGAGACATCCTTCTTTGACCTGGGAAATACAATTCCACATTCCTAGCCCAAAATGAGTAGTTATTACCATTCAAACATTGTTTAGCAATCCGCAAATTACTGAATTGTGTGGGGACACCTACTGGTCAGACAATGACCAGTGGAAAACTCCCCTGAGGACTTTTATAATCAAGCTTGGACATGTTTTTGATTGTTGAATACTGACAATACCAAAAACTAATACAAAACTGGGCTGATGACGTACTACAGCAAATGACAGCTGAAAACTGACTGGAGGACTAATAAACTCAACTTGTGGTCATAATTAATGTAAAATAAAACCAGAAACTTGTTCAGGATAGAAAAGTGATTGGATCCATCAAGCTGTCATCACTGGAGGTCATCGGATAGTGGCGTGTGATGCCTAAGCACCGGTCTGTGATGCCCACTCACGCGGCACGTGGGTGGTTTTCCGGTAACACCGTTGCTGCTATTATGGTCGTCGGTGCCTTCTGAGTGTCTCTATGTTGTTGGTTTTTTATTTGGTTGGGTGGTTGTTAGGGTTTTGAATAGGGTCACAGCTAAAAGGTGGTTGCGGAAAGCAATTTAAGGGAAGGAGAAGCTAAAGCTAGGGTTATGGCTCTAATACCATGTTAGAAAATATTATGAGGAGAAACTGATGGCTTGATGGTTGCAAGACCCTCAGAAGACCTTTATACAATAGATGGGAGAAGAACACTAGGAAATAAAATCTCTAGGAATAAAGGGGAGTAAATCCCTAGGAATAAAGAGAGAATATTATGTTTCCTAAAATAAAAATAACATTATGTAACAATTCTAAATAAATTATTTTTATTTTTATATCTTTTTTACTCGAAACTAATTTTATTTGAAAACAAATATTATGTAGATGTAATAATCCATTGAAAATATTATTCTATAATATTATTAACTTTTTTAGATTTTTCCTTTTTAATGCCTAAAAATAAAAATTCAAAAATTTGATAACATCAGAAAAATATACTTTCAAATGAATTATTACAGCTATATAATGTGAGCTTTCAAATAAAATTGGTTTCAAGTTAAAAAAAATATAAAAAATAAAAACAAACCATTTTAATTAAGCTAATTACTGTATTTTTTTGCTAATCATTAAATAGAGCAACCTTTAAGTGCCAAAGCCGAATGAAACAAGGAATTGGTCAACATATTAGCATCTTCAATTCCAAGTGGCATGTCCTTATTGGCTTGGGCATTTACCAAAAGCATTGGCAATAGTGGGGGCAATGGGGACACTTGCCCCCATTGAACTCTTTGGAACTTGAGGTCATATGTGTTTATGGAGTTGGCAAATGCAAGGCCTTAGTTACCATTTGCCTCCTCAAATTCTTTGAACTGTTTTTGAACCATAGAGCACTCACACAAACATATACTACCTCAGTCTCATATTTATTGAACTATTTGATTTGCTGTAGAAATTATGAAAGTGAGAAAATATTTTGTATTATTTTCACGTTTTGCTTTTAATTTTTTGCACATAAATTGACAAAATTAGAAAAAAGAAAAGTGAATATTGAAATTATAGTTTAAAGGATGGTATGATAAAGAGATTGGCAAAATATATACGAAAATGTTGTAAAGATTTGAGACTATCCAAAATAAAATATGTTGCAATAGTTTTAGGGGCAAAAAAGTGTGAAACATTGATCCTTAATATATCACTTAATATTTCTATTCAATTGACTAGTATATAGCAAATTGATGACATTTCTTATAATTCGATGATAGACATTGTTGTGATTACTATCCAACAAATTCACTTCCTTCTCACGAATTCAATTGCTTTGCATCTTCATACCTTGCCTCTCATCCTTAATAATTTTTACTTTGGTTTTTTTTAGAGATTACTTATATTATTTTATTTATTTGTATTTGCTATAATTTTTATTTAATTTTTATCCAGTTTTGAATCTTTTAATGTTACTTCACCAAATCATTCTTATGATTTCTTAACTCGAAATTATAGTATAAGAGATAGTTACAGATAATCATAATGTAAGTTTATCGTATACTCACCTCCAACTTAATCCTGCCTAAGCTAATCCTTTTTATTGCTGGGGTGAGCATTTGGTTGTTTCGATTTGGAATTGTTCCAAATATAATAATCTGATTGATTTTTTATTTTTATAAATTATACCAAATTGTCTGAATTACATGTTAAGTCCAATCCGAACCATCTAAATTATATTTGAGTTTATTCTTGGCTTATTTTGTTCCTTTTCTACGACATAGGCACATAGCAGATGAGAAGATAAGAAAAATATTAAAATCTTTACCTTTTTTATCCAACATTAGTAAGAAGTAGCATCATATATGTAGGGTCGGTATGGGTAATAGTAAGATATTTATTACTATTTGGTCTATTTAGTTTATTCAGTTTCAAGTATATGATCTAATAACTGATACGATTACCGAAAATGAAATTTGGTTTTGATTCAGATCGGCCAAACTAGGAAAGAAACCAAACTATTTTATCCTAATGAAATCGGTTGAATCAGTTTTTTCAGTTCTGTTCAATTAATGCTCACCCTAATTTGACTATACAAATTAGAAGAAAGCTCACAAACTTAATATACATAAATCCTAATATATTTGCTCTTATTTTTTTATAATGGCATAATAATTACTTAAAAAAATACATATGTTTTTTTCTAGAACTCCACTAAAATATTTGGTTGCAAGTCATGCAATTCTTTTTTTTTTTTGTTAAAAGTATATAGTTATCTATTTGTTTTATTTCTTAAAAAATGAAAAAGATACTGATTAATTGCTTTTATCTGATATTGCAATATATCATCAATTTGTAAGTATCGCGTAAAATATAACATTTTAGAACACATCTCAGATGCAAAAGAAAAACAATTCAAAAAAATTGCAAAAACACTAAAAGAAACAAATAAGGCTATTAATTTTAAGTTGATGCATTTTCAAGAAAAAGAAATATCTATGCCAACAAAAGAAACAAAAATACATTGTTTATATTTATACATATAATAAGTGTATTTATATGTTGTTTAGATATAAATTGAAACAAAAATCAGCATAAAGACCAACTGTGTTAAAAGTTTTAATTTTTTTTAAATTAATGAAGCACTAAACTTGCCCTTACATGATATAATTCATATAGCTACCACTAAACATAATATTTATGTGATTCAGTCTAGAGACCTATGTCCATGGACAAAAGCAAGAGAATAATTCCACTATAAACAATAAGAATTGTACAAAAGCACTCAAATTCCTTGTAATCTTTAACCTAATTACACCCAATCACTTAGAGAATACTCTTGGTACAAGCTCTAAAAGACAAGAGGTTTCATTCTCTCCATAATTTCAAAAATTTCGGATGACTTGGCCACTTCAATTGGCAATGTATGGGCTATTTATAGGCTTCAATGGATGAACTTATTCCATGTGAATTAGTCAAGCCATTAAATCATTTCCCCAACCAATTACCATGTGCATTAATTGCCAAGAAACTTTGTCAATTTTTAGAGCTAATTTCTCCACCTAGCTATCATTTATAATTATTCATTGCAAAATTTTTTTGTATTCTTAACCAATTACCATGTACATTAATGACCAAGAAGCTTAGTCAAATTTGTGAGTCAATTTCTTCACCTTGCCATCATGCATAAGTTGCCTAGTCCAAGGAACCATCAATTTGCCATGCAAATTTTTTTTCCTCTTCCCAACCGATTATGGTTTTTCCAAACCTATAACCAGCCTATGTATTGAGTTCTAAAATTCAAGGAAAAATCTTAAATAGATTATAAGAATATAATGTTAAGTTTAAGACTAACTAAATCAATTTCTGACCAATTGGAAAACATGGTAAATATCTTTGATAGCCAGGCCAAGTGGCAACAAAAGATGCTATGGGGTGTAGTCACTTGCTTTGCAAACAGAAGTTTAAAGTTGGTTAATGTAGCTTGCCACCCTTAAGGTTTTGAGAAACAGGCAAACTAGTGAAGAAACATCCACATACACACAAATACTTTTACTTATAATTGTTTTTTAATATAAAAAGAACAAGTGATAACTAAAAAGGATCTAGTAACACACACAAGAGTTGTGCTATTTTGTAATTCTGCTAAGAATAAATAATATTGTTCCAATAATTAAATCCAAAGTGAGGCATCCACTACCTTACCTAGTTACTATAGGACCTACCTCACTTACATATAGTGTAGTTCCCAACCATTTGTAGCATTTTGTACCTACATTCATTCGGCACTTTCATAAGGTCGAAGAAATACCTTATACTTGTACTGCGGTTATTTTCATGTCTATCATGTTGGTCATAGAGAACTCTTTCTTATGTCGTACTACTCGACCTCTATTCTAGCTGGCTATAGCAATCATTTACCTATCTGGCATCCTTTGGGCAACTTCTAGTCAAAAGACCAAATTCCACTCAATTAAACCTCTAATCCAAACCTTTATGGATTGTGCAATAAAGTCCCTAAGATTCCAAGAGAAACACTTAAATCAACCTTTACGGCTAAAATGGTATTTTTTATTTTCCTCTCAAATAAAAGTAGTCAAGCTTGTCAAGAAAACCACTTTAAACATTATTTTAGGATTTTACATCCATTTATGAGATAAAATTTTCTCATGATAAAATTTAACAAAATACCTTCCTTTAGAATTCTCTTAGTGTTCTTCATTCACCAAGTTTGGCAATCCACAACGCACCATATTAAGTAAGGGAAGTTGATTTCTTATGAACCTTTCTTGGTTCATAAAATAAACTACTAGACCCATGCCTTATTGGCCATTATTAGTTTGAACTTTTAGTCCATTCTATGCTCTTACCTTGGTCAATGCCTTGCATCCTTATAGTTTCTTAGGAATCATTGGCTTAATAATGCTCATACATTGTCTATACGCACCATGAATTGCACCCCAAATGTGCCTAAAACTTTGGCATCTTACATTTTTCTGCAGTGGATCATGGAAAATTTTCAATGTCAGTACCATGCCTAGGTTCTCCATTGTCATAAGTAAACCTTTGCTAGTTCCCTTACCCATGTACAAGACATCCTTTAACCAAGTTGTATGCTCACACGTCTTTTGCACTTGTTAAATGTGCATGCTTGTAGCTATACACTTAACCTTCAACCATTAAGGAAGAGAAACCCTTATCCTTGGTGTGCCTTAATTTCCTCCACAATTATGTGCTATGCTTGGTGGTACTGCCCTCAGGTTCTACTGGTCATATGCACATGGTCACTTAGTGTCCTTATATGCCCCATGCATCCTTGAAGCATCTATAGGGACTTAACTAGTCTTTCCACTCATATACACATAACCATCATGCGCTAGCAACCATATGCCACACTATCTGTGTCAACATAAACTCATGCTTTGGCATTAGGTCATCTTCTGCCCCCAACTTAACTGTAGGGTATATAGGAGCATTCCTTAAGTTTTTTTGTTCACTATGCTTTACCTGCCTGAGACAGATTATTGTACAACACATATATGGTCAATAGTAACTACATATAGTACCTGAGTCCACCATAGGATCCCTGTACTCTTATGTCATTACACTTAATGCCTTTAATAACCACTACTTTGACACCACCTAATGCATCCACTACTCTACCTAGGTACTATAAGACCTACCTCACTCACATATAGAGTAAAGCCTCCCAGGATCTATGGCTTCTTATTAAACATTGTAATGCAAAAGCACATTTTATGTAATTGCATTACCATTTTTTTGCTCTATGGTTCAATAAAACAAGCACATGCTCTTAAGCCTTCTAGCTTTGTTCTAGCAATGATCATTTATGAGTAACTCTATATTGTTGGAATTCTTGGCGCACCAAGATCCTTTTAAGATAGGATTTGAGCTCATTGAGCTAACTCTAGCTTGAATAGCTATCTAAGGCAGCTAAAAGTAGCTCCCTTTAGCTCAAGTCAGCTCACTTCAGCTATAAGTAGCTCAAAGTAGCTGGACTTTAGCTCAAGTCAGCTCAAGTCAGCTCACTTCAGCTATAAGCAGCTCAAAGTAGTTGGACTTCAGCTCAAGTTAGCTCAAGTCAGCTCAAGTTAGCTCACTTCAGCTTTTGGTAGCTGAGTGTAACTGGACTTCAGTTTACTTCAGTTGAGAGCAGCTAACTCCAGCTCTAGGTTAGCTCTAGGAGCTGAACCTCAGTTCATGGTGCTTAGTTGGAGCTTAAAGGAGCTCAATGGTGCATAAGTAGTATAGTGAGCTAGCTTTGTTCCAACTCACCTTGCTTTTAGCTCAAAACCACCAAGAGACACATCTTTTGTATAAAGGTATGTCTCTTCATCAAAATAGATGACTATTGGCTAAAAGAACATGTCCTTTCATCCAAAAGAAGTGTTCCTTGAGTGAATAGTCATGTATATTCTGCCATGGGGTGGTTGGGGTGGTTATTGCACCAAGAATGATGTCCTTTGACATCAAGAGACATGTATATTCGGCCATGGGTTGGTTATAGCACCAAGAGATGTCTCTTGACCAAAGGGACATGTTTCTTACGCCAAAGGAAGTGTTCCTTGGCCAAATAGACATGTATTTTCGCCACCATAGATGACCCTTGGCCAAAGGAAGTGTTCTTTGGCTTAAAGGACACCTTGCTTGGTGTAAAGGTGTGCCTTTTGGTCATCTATAAATAGCCTATAGTGGCCGGCCATTTTAAGCACTAATTGGCACTCCATTTGCTCCAATTTCTTGAAAGAAAAGTCTACTTCTTCCATTCTTTAAATAAGCCAAAATATTAGACAATTATTTAGAGCATTGTGGGTGGATTATCATTGAGATTTCTTCATCTCAATTCAAGCCTCAAGGTGCTCCTCCAAGATCAAGTCCTCCTCAAGTTTTTGCCAAAGATAACCATGAAGAAAGGTGCACATTCTTTCTTGGTTTAGCAGCATGCTAGGTTCCATTTATTACATGTACGTTCTTAGTAGCATGCTAGGATTCATTTTACATGTATGTAAAATTGACATGCTATATAACATATTATATTAAGTGCAATGTTAAGAATTAGAATTATGTATGTCTATATCCATGTTGAACTCAAATGATCAAAATGCATGTGGCATGTACATGAGTAGATAACATAAAGATATGTTATCATGAGATCCTGAAATCTTCAATTGGTATCAGAGCCTAGGTCATGAAAATGTAGTAAGCATGATTTAGGATCATACATATGTGTATGATTGTGATAAGGCTAATGAAGGATATGTGTATGAAGCAATGAAGGCATGTTTGTGTATTTCTAATTGAATGCTATATGCATCTCTTTTGCCATATATGAGCATGTTAGAAGTTGTTTCATACACATGTTGCTTTGTTGAGTCTTGTTGTGTAAATTGAACTAAAACATGTGAATTGCATCAATGTAGATGGCTTGTAAGAATATAGTTGCAGAATTAAACCGTGACCTCAAATTGGATGGTGAAAACTATTCAATTTGGCAACAGAAGGTCAAATTCATTTTAACTGAACAAGATACTCTTGATGTGCTCACTCAAGAGATCATGCCTCCTGCTGAGGGACAGGATAGGACTGCCTATGAGGCATTCCTAAAGAAGAACTCTATGTGTAGAGTCACTCTCCTCTCCACTATGGTGGATGAGATTATGGTGGAATTCTCCATGCTTGAGGGGGCCAAGGCCATATGGGACTCAGTCAAGGCCAAGTATGGAGATGTTTCTGTAGAGAAACAACGCTCAATGATTCTCAGGTTTGAGAATTATGTGAAGCGTGCTGATCACTCTATGAGTGCTCACTTGCGTGAGATGTCACGCATGATCCACCAACTCAAGACAGCAAGGCATGTGCTCACTGATGAGCAACAAGTGCAAGCAATAATCCGTTCCTTGCCCGATGAGGAATGGCAGTTGATGAAGGTCAACTTACGCCATAACCCTCAAATAATGTCATTTGATGACATTGCTCGTCACCTCCTCCTTGAGGCTGAAGTAATGGCCCTCAAGGACCATTCTAGGGCATATGTTGCCTCATCTTCTATCCAGAAGGGATGGAAGAAGAATGGTGGGAAAGGAGGGCTGGGAAAGGGCAAAGGAAAAGGTCCTGCTTCCAAGAAAAAGTTCAAAAAGAAGCGGGACATAAGCAAGCTGAAGTGCTTCAACTGTGGGCATAAGGGACACTTTGCAAGAGATTGCAAGGGTCCACCCAAGGTACATACATACCCTTCTACTTCCATTGTACATGTTGTGTCATGTACATTACTAACTGAGTGCAATTCTTTGTGGATTGTAGACTCGGAAGCAACAGACCACATAGCCCAGGACAGGTCCTGGTTCGTGGCCTACAGGAAGCTCTCAAAAGGAGCTAAGCATGTTTCAGTGGGGAATGATGCCAGGCTGGAAGTAGAAGGCATAGGAACATGTAGAATTCCTATAGATATTGGATATTTGTATCTAATAGATGTATTGTATGTACCAAACATTTGTAGAAATTTGATTTCTATAAGTTGTATGTTGAAGTACAATTATTGCTTTAAATTCTTTAATAATATTGTGTCTATTATTAAAGATAATAAGATAGTATGCACTTGCTCGGTTAATAATGGGCTTTATGAGTTGAAGCCAACTGACCATTCTGTTGCAAGTCCTAGTTGCTATGTGACAGAGGTCACAAATGAAATGAGATGGCATGAGAGGTTGGGTCATATTGGTCAAGATAGAATGGACAAGCTAGCCAAGAGTGGCTTGCTAGGTTCCTTGACCAAGGTTGTCCTTCCAAGTTGCCAATCATGCCTAGAGGGCAAAGCCACAAGAAAGCCTTTTGGCAAAGCAACTAGGAGAAGTGAGGCACTAAGTTTAGTTCACTCTGACCTGTGTGGGCCAATGAGGGTTGAATCCAGAAATGGATTCAAGTACTTCATCACTTTCACAGATGATTATACTCGATTCACCCACATCTACTTACTGAGAAACAAGGCAGAGGCCTTGGCATGCTTTGAGAAGTATGTGCACTTGGTTGAGAACCAAGTAGGTAAGAAGGTTAAGTCCTTGAGGACAGATAGGGGTGGAGAGTATACATCAAATGCATTCAAGGCATTTTGTGACTTGAAGGGTATTGAGAGGGAGTTCACTCTTCCTTGGACACCCCAACAGAATGGAGTGTCTGAGAGGAAGAATAGAACTCTTATGGACATGGTACGTTCCATGATGGCAAAGGCCAACTTAGACATCACTTATTGGAGTGATGCACTGCTGTGTGCAATTCATGTCCTTAACAGAGTACCCACCAAGAATGTGAACTCTTCTCCATATGAGTTATGGAAGAAGAAAACTCCTAACCTAAGCTATTTGCGCCCTTGGGGTTGTTTAGCTTATGTTCACATAACGGACCACCCTTTGGGAAAGTTGGGTCCAAGAGGGAGGAGGTGTGCCTTCCTTGGTTATGCTGAACAATCTAGGGGTTATGTGTTCTTGGATATAAGTCACAAAACTGGGAACATCTTTGATGCAAGGAATGCTAACTTTGTGGAGGATGAGTTCCCCAAAGTTGGTGAGCGTGGTGACTTAACCTCATTAAGCCAGATCCTAGATGAGGATCAACCAAGTGTCATAAGGACACCTGGGACACATGCACCTACTCTAGAGGGAGTACCTCAACCACATGGAGCAATGGCTCCAGAAATGCCTGTTGTTGTGGACCAACATGAGCAAGACCTCCAAGAGGAAGGTTTTGTTCAAGAGGGAGTTGAGGATACTCAAGAGCAAAATGTTGAGCCTCAAGAGATGGAGCATGAGTTGCCTCCATCTCAGCCTACATTGAGAAGATCAATGAGGAAATTTGGACCACCTAAAGAATGGTGGATCTTGGATAGTGAGGCAAATTTGGTTGCATCTGAGATAGATGAGCCAAGTAACATTAAGGAGGCTCTTGAGGGTGCACAGAGGGAAGAGTGGCTAAATGCAATGAAGGATGAGTTGCATTCAATGCATCTCAATGGGGTTTGGGAGCTAAGTGATCTTCCTCCAGGCCGTAAGGCAATTGGGAACAAGTGGGTTCTCAAGATCAAGGTGAACTCTGATGGAAGTATCGAAAGATACAAGGCCCGTTTGGTGGCCAAGGGTTTTACACAGAAGGAGGGTGTTGATTTCAAAGACACCTTCTCTCCTGTTGTGAAATTCACTTCCATCAGGATATTACTTGCCATCGTGGCAAATCTAGACCTAGAGTTACATCAGATGGATGTAAAGACCGCCTTTCTCAATGGTGATTTGAGTGAGGAGATATATATGAGACAACCCGAGGGGTTTGTCCAAAAGGGTCAAGAGGACAAGGTATGTAGACTAAAGAAGTCTATCTATGGTCTTAAGCAAGCTTCAAGACAGTGGTACTTGAAGTTTCACCATGCAATCACAAGCTATGGTTTTGTGATGATGCATGAAGACCATTGTGTATACTTGTACTCTTCTGGGTCTAGTTTTGCAGTATTGACTCTATATGTAGATGATATACTGATTGCAAGTAATGGGCTTGCATTGTTAAGTACCATCAAGGGATGGTTGTCTTCCACCTTTGACATGAAGGACATGGGAGAGGCTGCCTTTATTCTAGGGGTTAAGATCCTGAGGGATAGAAAGGCAAGGCTATTGGCCCTTTCTCAAGAGCCTTATATTGATAAGATTCTTGCAAGGTTCAACTTAACAAATGCAAAGCCCATGAGTACACCTCTTGCATATGGTTGCAAGATTGGAGAGGACTTATGTCCTAAGACTCCAAAGGAGAAGGAAGAGATGGCTCAGATCCCTTACCTAAGTGCCATTGGTAGCTTGATGTACACCATGTTATGTACAAGGCCAGACATCAGCCAAGCGGTTGGACTTCTAGCATGATATTCTTCCAACCCCGGTCTGAAGCATTGGAAAAGTGTCAAAAGGATCCTAAGGTACCTCAAGGGTACTAAGGATTATTGGCTTTGTTACCAAGGTAAAGACCTTGGTTTACGTGGCTATTCTGATGCTGATTGGGGAGGAGATAGAGACTCCAGCAAGTCTACATCTGGTTATCTTTTCATGCTAAATGGTGGGGCTACTACTTGGTGTAGTAAGAAGCAAACTTGTACAGCATTGTCCACAATGGAGGCTGAATTTATTTCATGTGCCTCAGCTGTACAAGAAGCCCTTTGGCTAGGTTATTTCCTTAAGAATTTGGAGTCCAGGGTTTCTATTGAGAAACCTATTACTATCTACAGTGATAGTATGGCAGCCATGGCTTATACCAAGGACCCCAAATACCATGGAAAAACCAAGCACATTAGCATGAAATATAACTTTGTGCGGGATGCAATTGAAGAGGGTGAAGTTAGGATTGAGTACATTTCTACAGACCTGATGGTGGCAGATCCTCTCACTAAGCCATTGCCACCACTTGTATTTGCTCGACATGTTAGAGCAATGGGTCTTAGAAGAATGTAAATGTTGGATGTACTTCACCTCTTTGGTGTCACACATGTTATGTATTTCTTTGAAATAATACAGATTATTTTATGAAATACTCAGTTCAATTTTATGAATCACAACGAACAAATGAACATGTCAAACATAGGCAGAGGATGACTTTCTCACACAAGTCATCCGCCCTTGATCTTTGTGTAAGATTAAGGATGAGACTGGCTAAAGACTTAAATGAAACTTAAGTGAATGATACATTTAAGTGGGAGTCATGCTCCAACACATGACACTTTAGCTTTTATGGTCGCCTTGATTATGAGTAATCAAGATTCAATGCTTTGGTGCATTCAGTTTGTATGACCATTCATACATCCTAGCCTATGTTAGATGTAAGCTAAGGCTTACATGGAGAAATTTCATGGTTATTGACATGTCCTCCTTTTATATGTTAAGAGGAGTACACTTCATGGTGTTTTAAGAGGGAGAAATGACACACTCCTCAATTGGAATGGAGATCACTCCAAGTGGGAGTGACATGAGTAAAACACCTTAGAAGTGTATTATGGAACTTTAATGGATGTGTTTCCAAGTGTTCCATGACCATGAAATACGACCAGAGAAGAATTTAAGCAAGTTGTCTCTATTCTTGCTTAGTGTGAGATTCTTCGAATCAGACTCTTAGTGACTATGGCTTGCTATTAGGAAGTTGAGTTAATTATGATTACTTTGATTGGTTGTCGAAGGTCTTAGAGAAATGAGACTGGAGTATCCTCCTTTTGGGTAATCATGTTAACTCATTGACCTAAGTAGTTGAAGCTAAAAGGAAAGACATTAAGATGATACACGTTCACTAAATTCAATCTTGGGCCCACATATTACTGTGAGTAGTATGCTAGATTGAATGACAAGTGATTGAAATGAGTACTCAATGCTTAATACAATCATGGATTTCAAGGAGTTGAAATTCTAAGAAAGAGACTGATTGTGATTAAGAAGTGTATCATATGTCTGGGGTCTGAAAGGCATAACTTGATGTGTTCAAGCAAGCTTGATGTGTTTAAGCAACACACTTGAATTTGATGTGTTCAAAGAAAGTTTGAAGAAGTTCAAACTATGAGGAGAGGACAATCTTCTATTGAGAGTCTAACAACCTCAATAGAAGAGACTTGGTGTGTGTGTGCCTGAGGTCGCACCCACAACTCTATATATGTAGAAGTGTCTAGATTATTTCAGCTATAAGGATTAAGGAGTTTTGTTTTGAGTGGGAGCTGGAAGTTTAAAAGCATCTTAGTGTGAGTGGGAGTTTGTTGGAATTCTTGGCGCACCAAGATCCTTTTAAGATAGGATTTGAGCTCATTGAGCTAACTCTAGCTTGAATAGCTATCTAAGGCAGCTAGAAATAGCTCCCTTTAGCTCAAGTCAGCTCACTTCAACTATAAGTAGCTCAAAGTAGCTGGACTTTAGCTCAATTTAGCTCAAGTCAGCTCAAGTCAGCTCACTTCAGCTTCTGGCAGCTGAATGTAGCTGGACTTCAGCTCAAGTCAGCTCACTTCAGCTATAAGCAGCTCAAAGTAGCTGGACTTCAGCTCAAGTTAGCTCAAGTCAGCTCACTTCAACTTCTAGTAGCTGAGTGTAGCTGGACTTCAGTTTACTTCAGCTGAGAGCAGCTAACTCCAGCTCTAGGTCAGCTCTAGGAGCTGAACCTCAGCTCATGGTGCTTGGTTGGAGCTCAATGGAGCTCAATGGTGCATAAGTAGTATAGTGAGCTAGCTTTGTGCCAGCTCACCTTGCTTTTAGCTCAAAACCACCAAGAGACACATCTTTTGTGTAAATGTATGTCTTTTCATCAAAATAGATGACTATTGGCTAAAAGAACATGTCCTTTCATCCAAAGGAAGTGTTCCTTGAGTGAATAGACATGTATATTCGGCCATGGGGTGGTTGGGGTGGTTATTGCACCAAGAATGATGTCCTTTGACCTCAAGAGACATGTATATTCGGCCATAAGGTGGTTGGGGTGGTTATTGCACCAAGAATGATGTCCTTTGACATCAAGAGACATGTATATTCGGCCATGGGTTGGTTATAGCACCAAGAGATGTCTCTTGACCAAAGGGACATGTCTCTTACGCCAAAGGAAGTGTTCCTTGGCCAAATAGACATGTATTTTCGCCACCATAGATAACCCTTGGCCAAAGGAAGTGTTCTTTGGCTTAAAGGACACTTTGCTTGGTGTAAAGGTGTGCCTTTTGGTCATCTATAAATAGCCTTTAGTGGCCGGCCATTTTAAGCACTAATTGGCACTCCATTTGCTCCAATTTCTTGAAAGAAAAGTCTACTCCTTCCATTCTTTAAATATGCCAAAATATTATACACTTGTTTAGAGCATTGAGGGTGGATTATCATTGAGATTTCTTCATCTCAATTCAAGCCTCAAGGTGCTCCTCCAAGATCAAGTCCTCCTCAAGTTTTTGCCAAAGATAACCATGAAGAAAGGTGCACATTCTTTCTTGGTTTAGCAGCATGCTAGGTTCCGTTTATTACATGTACGTTCTTAGTAGCATGCTAGGATTCATTTTACATGTATGTAAAATTGACATCCTATATAACATATTATATTAAGTGCAATGTTAAGAATTAGAATTATGTATGTCTATATCCATGTTGAACTCAAATGATCAAAATGCATGTGGCATGTACATGAGTAGATAACATAAAGATATGTTATCATGAGATCCTGAAATCTTCATATATTATGTGTGTGCAATATTCCTTAAAACAGCACTCTACCAGCAAGTGCACGATTTGCTTTATGTAGTATGGGATAATAGGTGTCAATCTTATGAGGATTGCAAATTGAATTAAATAACTGACAACTATTTTCACAATCAACTTTAGCTAAACTAATCCACAATTAAAAAAACTTTACTCAATTTAATCAACTACTCCAATTAAGAACCCAAAGTTTCCAAATCATAGACTAGGACCTAAGAAATAAAACACAACAAGCAACTCACACTGCCTAAATGTTTTCTAGATACTAAGCTAGGCATACTTTCTATGGACTTCATTACTTGACTAGGTTAAACTGGGGAATCCATCCTAGGTTTTAGCTCCCGATTCTAGCTCCCTTTAATTGTTGGTGATGAGTTTCATTTTCTTGCTTTGCTAAGCTAAGAAACTCTCTGCCTTACCTATGTAGCAAGGATTTCCATCACTAATACTATCTTAAGAAGAGGCATTAGCTAGTCTTTTCTTCCATCACCCTAGAAAATGAGACAAGTCTCCCAACTATGCCTATAATCACTACCTTCCTTGCCTAGGTCTAATCCTACATTCACTTTCTTAAGCATAAAGTGGAATCCATAGCATTAACCGATTGCGGCCATCAACCAATTACGCAATAATTAAGAACAAGGCAAGAAATGAACAAGTATTGAAGAGGAAGACTAAACACCCATTCATGTATTCAACCCAACAAAACCATGGTCAAGTAATTACAACCATAGAAAGTGTAAAACAAACTACTCCATGGTTAGATGAAGAACACACATCATTCTTGGATTCAAAAAGTTTTCACCAAGTAAGATAAGAAAAGAGAGGAAGCAAGGAACCAAGAATCCTTTATAGACACAATGACTTGATCTCTAAGGCAACTCTTAGCTCATCCTCCAAAATCCAAGAATTCTAAGATGAAGAATACAAGAATCCTCAACAAAAAAGTTCTAAGTTTCTCAAACGAGGCTATAAAAGAATATGATGGAAAACCTAGGCTAAAAATGATTCAAATATAAGCTTGATCCTTATCATCTTTGATCTTCCTTAAATGCTCTAATAACAAGCTTGGCAAGTAAAGAAAATGGCCTTCAAACTCAGAAAATACCTCCTAGAAAATGTGGTCCCCATTTTGCTCAGACGTGAAGTGGGATTGCACTTCCCAAGGTGGAGTTCACTTTTGTGTGCTCTAGAAGAAGTGCAATCGTTGTTCCTAGGGTGCAGTCACACCCCGACTCCTGAGGTCACTTTGCTCAAGCTGAAGTGTTATATCACTTCAAAAAATGTTGTCATACTTTTCCTTCTTTCAGCTCCTTATTGCTTCCAGCTCATCTAGCTTTGTGATAGCCAAAGGGCTATTACCCTTGGAGATTTCCCAAATTGGCTTGGTGAGTACCACCTTAAGGAACACACGTGACCAACCTCGGAAAAAATGGAAGCCCCCACCCTCGGTCGGTGTGAACACCACCCTACAACAGAAGGGCCAATGTCTCCGAGATCTGATCACCTATTCAAAGACCACCTTCGGTCATGACCTAGCCCCGACATCAACTACCCTCGGTAAGTGATTGGACCAACCTCGGAAAGGGCATGCACAACCACCCTCGGATGGCGAGCCCACCAACTTCGGGAGTTTATATCCCCATCCTCGGCAAGGGAGAACGTCTCCTAAAGGTGCCCTATTTTGTCAAATGACCTCTCCTAACAACACTCGGTGGTAATGTCAGACCGAAGGAGACCTCCTGCCCCGAAGGAATTTCATACTCCAAAGGGTTCTGGCTTCCCGAAAAGGTCTTGAGGAGACACGAAAAAAACAGTTAAGGAGCCCCTGACACAGAGACCTCGCACATGCCCCTGACTTCTGGCCAGAATGGCCTACGGCCAGCTGGAGGTGCCTATCTACGAAGGTACGAACCACATCTAACAATACGTGCGTCATGATCTGAGCGGGCTGTGTCAAACAGCCTCCTCCCTATGCCCTCCTATAAAAACTTGGGAATGACCTTGGTAAGGAAATACAGAACTCTCTCTACTCTTTTACTCTCCACTCTCTGTTCCTTACTTCCCAAATACTGACTTGCGCGTCGGAGGCTCCTCCCCCAGAAACATATCCCGATGAGCTCTTAACCCTTGTTCTTCTGAGTGTTTCAGGCACCCTCATATTGGAAGTCTCTCCTTCAGGCCAACATGTCATATAACGAGGATGCCGTCGAGCATCATTTGGCGCCGTTTATGGGAAATCCCTCTCAGGTCACCGATGTTGAGACCCGATGTTCTAAGGAAAAGACACTCCCGAAGTCCTAGTCCGCGCCGGAAGCTCCAACAGCGACCGAACAACCTGCAGTAGAGACTTCTTTGCCTAAGGATGAACATCCTCTGACGGTCACGATAAGCTTCTTTCACAATTTTCAGCGCTCTATTGTGCCTGAGATGACACAATAGCTCGACCAAAGGTGGTCTCAACCACCTTCAGTCCGAAAGGGCTCTTCATTAGCTGCCTGCCGGGAGAGAAGTCCTAAGTCTACTCACCAAAGTTCAGAAGTGGGGACTTCCATGATGAGTCATCCACAGAGGACGTACCCCCTAATGGATGTTGTGCTGAAGAAACGGCATCAAAAGGCCCCAAAACCTCCCCTCGGCGGAGTTCATCACGGGATGGGAAGTCACAATCTCCTCATTGACGAAGTTACTCCTAAAAAAGGAGACATCATTCTCCGTTGCTGAAGGCTACCAGGCAACAAAAAGAGACCAGTACAACCACCCTCATGGAGAAGATCCTAAAGAGGCTAGAAAAAGTAAAGAGGCAGATTTCCCGGAAGCCTGTTTGGTCAAAGCTGTCGGAGACCTTCACCGGAAAAGAGTCACCCTTCATCCGTGCAATAGTAGAGGCACCCATGCCAAGTGACTTCTGAGTACCACGCTTGGAAACATATGATGGGCGTAGCGACCCTCAAGCTCACCTAACAAAGTATAAACACAACATGGTATTACATGGTGTTGATGATGCCACCCTCTACAAGTGCTTTAAGGTCACTCTCTCCGGGCCGGCGGCTGAGTGGTATAACTCCCTGGCCCCCGGAACGACAATGGGTTTCTAGGAGTTGTCCACCGCATTCACTTAACAGTTCATTGGAAGTAGACCGATGGCGAAGATGCCTGTCCAGATGTTTGACATAGCGCAAAGGAATGGACCATTTGCGACTATGTTGAGAGGTTCAATAGGGAAGCCCTAAGTGTGCCCGACTTCCGGCCCGAAATTCGCTTCCTCACCATGATTAGGGGACTTCGGAGAGATTCACAACTCTTCTACGAGTTCTCCAAAGATCCCCCTAACACCCTCAGGGAATTCTACCGAAGGGCAGAACAACACATGACAGCCGAAGAGCTGAGGATGGGAGGGTCGAAGTCTGATCACCATCCCTCCGAAGGTCAGAGTCACCAACCTCGGTATCAAACTGAGGGTGGAAGTAGACCTCAGAAACAGAGAGGGAAGAGGTAGGTGTTGTTCACTCCCTTGAATACCACAAGGACAAACATACTGATGGCCATGGAGAGGCAAGGGACTACCATCCAACGTCCGAAGGCCGTGACCTCGAAGAATAAGAAGAACATGAAGAAGTTTTTCCAGTTTCACTGAGACCATGGGCACAACACCGAGGACTGCTTCTAGCTGAAAAAGTAACATAGAATCTCTGATCAAACATGGCCAACTGCGGCGGTACTTGCGAATGCTGTCCGCCAAAGGAAGAAGGGAAGAAGAAAAGAAAGGGGAAGATTAGGACTATGATTCCGACAGACGTCGGAACCGAAGTCCCAGGAAGCATCCACCACCTCCGGCGGGAGTAATCCAGACAATTACCACTGGGATACCCTCGGTCGAGAGGAAAAGGAAAGTCTGGGAAATCTCAATGATGGAGTTCGAAAACCCAGGGAACAAACTTGTTCAGAAAGATGGGTCTAACGTGATGTTCCCTCATGACGACCCCCTCCTAATCATGGCAAGGATAGGGAGTTGGGACGTCAAAAGAATGCTCATTGATGACGGTTCCAACGCCAATGTTCTATTCTCCCACTTACTGCCGAACTTGAGCATCTCAAAGGGCGACCTCAAACTTGTCACCTCCCCTACCTTCGGGGTAGGTCCATCCAAACTCCCTGTCCTCAGATGGATCGACCTACCTCTGATGTTAAAAGGAACTTTGGTTCAAAGCAAGGAAGAGCTCTTTGCCTCCACAATGACAAGGTTCATCGTCATTGATGTTTTCTCTTCATACAATGACATCCTCGGAAGGCAGACGTAGGGGAATCTCCACATTTGCCCAGATGTGAAGTACTTGACAGTCACCTTCGGGACAAAGGAAGAGGGCGCGGAGATTTTCATTGACCAAGCTGAGGTGAGGAAAGTCTTCGTGAAGGCTAGACAAAGTCCAATGAAAGTTCATGCACAGACTTCGGAAGAAAAGAGCATACTCGCTAAAGAGGCAATAGGAGAAGGAGTAGGTGACTTCAAAAAAATATAAACAGAGGATGTAGAACTTGTCCTAGGCCAAAGTACTTGAGTGGGGAAACAACTGACCGAAGGTGACAAGGAAAAGCTTGTATTTTTTCTGTTAATGAACAAAGATCTGTTTGCCTACTCTTTGAAGGACATGCCTGGGTAAACCCTCACGTAATCCAACATAGCCTTAAAGTGCCCCCGGAGGCAAAGCCTGTTCGACAAAAAAAGTGAAGCCTCTCAGCGCAAAAGAACAGCTTCGTCAAAATCGAAGTCTAACGGTTAACAAAAGCAGGCATAATAAGAGAGGTTAAGTACCCCAAATGGCTCAGCAACGTTGTCGTTGCTATGAAGGAAGGGAGTGATAAACTCCGAATGTGCATCGACTTCTGAAACATAAATGATGCCTGTCCTAAGGATTCATATCCTGTGCCACCAATAGATCAATTGGTGGACTTCACTGCCGAATACAGTCTGCTCAGCTTCCTTAACGCCTTCAGTGGATACCACCAAGTTCGGGAGAATCTTCGGAAAGTTCTGAAGTTGTGAGGTATTTCTTGATGGGATCTTTCCATCCTCTTCCCGAGGTTGTTACGCACAATATCGCTATGCTTGGCTGATATAGTACTTCGGTGGACTTCTTTGATTTGGCCAAAGTGTCTCCTTCGCATTATCTCGACGAGGTACATTTTCTATGTGTACCGTGTCAAACTCTTGGATGAGCTTTTTGACGAGGTCATGGTATTTTTCCAAGGTTGGATCCTTTGCGTCGTAGTCCCCTGCCATCTACCGGACTACTAGCTGAGAATCACTGTGGGCCTCAAGATTTCTCACACCAACTCTTTTTGCCAGCTGTAAGCCTGCTATGAGGGCTTCATATGACGTTGTTGGTGACATTGAATTCGAATTTGATGGCCTTCATGGCTTCCATACCTTCAGGACCGCGGAGGATTACTCCAGCTCCTTGATGTTCAGAAACAGAGGCTCCATCAACAAATAGTGTCCACTCAAGTTCATCCTTTCTAAGGTCCTCAGGGGTTTCTTCTGCTTTTGACACTTCGGCGATGAAGCCTGCCAGTGCTTAGGCCTTTATTGCCCTTCTTGGCTCGTAAGTGATGTCGTTCTCATGAAGCTCAATACACCACTTTGATAATCTTCCCGAGTGATCTACCCTCCTCATGACATCCCGAAGAGGTAGGTTACTTCAGACAGTAATAAGGTGTCCTTGGAAGTAAGGTTGCAACCTTCTTATTGCCAATACTAAGGTATAGATGGCCTTCTGTAGAAGAGGGTACCTAACTTTGGCACTGTGTAGAGACTTACTCACATAGTATATCAGCCACTGTCTTCCTGCCTCTTCCTTTAGAAGCACTGAACTCACCGCTTTTTCGCTGACAATGAGGTAAAGGATGAGAGGTTCTATTTCCCTCGACTGCCGAAGTGTCGGCAGACGTGTTAGGTAACTTTTGAGCTCATCCCAGGCCTTTTGGCAGTCTTCGGTCCAAGGATGTTCCTCAGAGCTGAAGGTACCTTCATTTTTTGCTGTTTTTGTGAGCACTTTGAAGAACGGTCGGCACCAATCCCCATATCTGGAGATGAATCTACTGAGGGAAGTGATTCTCCCAGTCAGTCTCTGCACATCCTTGGTTGTTGTGGGAGTTCGGAATCCTAGTATGGCCTTAACTTTTTCTGGATTGGCATCGATACCTCTTTCCGATACCATGAATCCAAGGAACTTGCCCGCATTCACCCGGAACATGCACTTCTCCGTGTTGAGACGGATTCGAATTCCTAAAGTCAGTGGAATGTTTCCTTTAAGTCTAAGATATGACTACTAGGCAGTTTGTTCTTAACCATCATATCATCAACATATACTTCCATATTCCTCCCAATTTGGGTATCAAGCACCCTGTTCATCAGCCTTTGGTATGTGGCCCCTGCATTCTTCAAACCGAAGGGCATTCTAACATAGTAGTAGGTCTCGACTTCAGTGATGAAGATGGTTTTCTCCTCATCTTCGGGATCCATCTGAATTTGGTGGTATCCACTGAAGGCGTCGAGGAAGCTAATGCACATTCAAAAGTTTATCACTCCATTCCTTCATAGCAATGACAACATTGCTGAGCCATTCAGGGTACTTGACCTTTCTTATTATGCCTACTTCTGTTAACCATTGGAGTTCGGTTCTGATAAAGTTGTTCTTATGTACCGAGAGGCTTCACCTTTTTTGTCGAACAGGCTTCGCTTCCAGGCGCACTTTAAGGCTATGTTGGATTATGCGATGGTCTACCCCAAGCATGTCCTTCAGAGAGTAGGCAAACAAATCTTTGTTCATTAACAGAAAATGTACCTTGTTGAGATAATGCGGAAGCAGACACTTTGGCCAAATCAAAGAAGTCCACCGAAGTACTATATTAGTCAAGCATAGCGATATTGTGCATAACAACCTCGGGCAGAGGATGGAAAGATCCCATCAAGAAATACCTCACAACTTCAAAACTTCCTGAAGATTCACTCGAAGCTGTGAGAGTGCGAAAATGCATAGGAAGAAACTTCCTAATTGGGGAAGAATTGTACCGACAAGGGTATGCAAGTCCGTTGCAGAGGTGTGTCAGCGAAGAGGTCGTTGAAGCTGTCCTAAAAAAAGTCCATGAGAGGGCTTGTGGTTCTCACATAGGAATTGACACCCTGGCCGGAGTATTACTTCGGCAAGGATATTTCTTGCCCAACTTGAGGAATGATGAGAAGCAGTTCATCCAGAAATGCGACAAATGCCAAAGACGCGCACCTACCCAGAGACTACCCTCGAAAATGATAACTTTGGCAAACTACCCCTGCCCCTTCGCCGTATGGGGTATAGACCTCATTGGCCCTCTCCCAACAACTCCAGGAGGAGTGAAGTACTGTGTAGTCGTAGTAGATTATTTCACCAAATGGATCGAGGTAGAGCCTTTAGCGACAATCTCGGCGAAGGACATACAGAGATTTGTATGGAAGAACATCATATACAGATTCGGCATAACGAGGGTAATAGTAGCTGATAATGGTTCCCAGTTTACTGATAAAGGTTTCCAGGAATTCATAGTCAACCTCGGGACAAAGTTGCACTTCGCCCCGGTGGCCCACCCTCAAAGTAATGGACAAGTTGAAGTGTCCAATAAAACAATAAAGGATGGCCTGAAGAAAAGGTTGAAGGAAGCAAAGGGAAGATGGCCAGGAGAGTTTTCGAGTGTCCTACGGAGCTATCAAACAACCCTTAGAAAAGCCACGGGTGAGACGCCCTTCTCACTCATCTTCGGCGCAGAGGCCATTATCCCTGTCGAGGTCGTACAACCATCGGTCAGGATACAAGTGTTTGATGAAGAAGGGAACAACCTCGATTAAGAACCAAGTTGGACCTCATTGACGAGCACAGAGAGATGGCCGAGCTCAGGAGAAAAGCTTTCCAGTAGAGAGTAGCCGTCACTACCAACCTGCACGTCAAGTGAAAAGGAATCAAGAAGGGGGACCTCGTCCTCCAAAACGCCGAGTTTGAAGCCCGAAGACCATCTCAGGAGTACTTCGGGCGAACTGGGATGGACCTTATTTGGTCCTCGATGAAGTTCGGCTAGGAGTCTACAAGCTCAGTGACATCGAAGGTGGAGAATTGAAAAATACATGGCATTCAGATTCCTTGAAAAAATTCTATACTTAGAAATTTTTTCTAAGGAAAAATTGTACAATTCTCACCGAGGGTGGCTGACCGAACATGGTATAAAAACTGAATGAAGTTTTTCCCGAAAATGCTTACATGCAAGATTATACATTTTTTCTGAAGGTATAATGACCGAACATGTTAGTTTCCGAAGAACAAAATGAAACATGTTCGCTTTCGACGGGGAAAACCAAACATGGTCGCCTCCGATGGATGATAACCAAAGATGGTCATTTTATAAAAATGCCTCTGTAAATTTGCACACTTAGAAAAATTTTGAAGAAGAAAGTTTCGCAAGAACACCCAAGAAGCATAACCGAAGATGGTTATTCCCGAAGGTGAATATTTCCTTCAACCGAACGTGGCTTCTGAAGGAGAACGTTTCATGTGACCAAACATGGTTGTACCCGAAGAAGGAAATCCAAAAGTAGCTATTTCCTGAAGAGCATAAGTGAAAAACTTAGAAAAATTTTCAAGGATGAAATGGTCCTAAGGCGGATATTCGAAGGGTCACTTTTTTTGAAAAATGTTAACCGAACGTGGATTGATGAAAAAGGGACTTAACTAATTGTACATGTGTTAAGTTTCACAGAAGATGGTCCTTTTCCAAAGGATGATGAGCGAACATGGTCACGACACCCTTTGATGCCAAAGATAGTTCAGTAAGGAACTTAGCCAAAATTTTGATGAAAGAAGTTTCATTGAAATTTCATTACGAAGTACAAAGGGAGCAAGTTACAAGGGAAAGAAGCAAAAGGAAGCCTATTCGGGCTCCTGGAAACCTGCTGGCTCTTTGACATCTTCAGCTACCTCACCTTCGGCATTGTCTTCTTTGGCAGCAACTGTTGGGCTCGAAGGTGGATCAGCTGGGAGATTAAGGAACTCTATCCTCAACCACTCCCAAGATGGTCCTTTAGGGATGTCTAGGGCCACCAGGAAGGAAAGGTTGAGGTCGGGAAATTTGGAGAGAACTTGGTGACGGGCCAGGCAAAAACCGTCTTGATAAGAGGACTTAGTTGCCTGGTCAAACTTATTCTTCTCTACATGCAAGTCCTCCAGTTCATTATTGAGGACTACGACCTCCCTCTCCAACTTCTTCCTTTTCTTCTTCTCTTCTTCAGCTTGTTGACCTCGGCTTGGAGTTCAGACTTAAAGGCGAATGCCTTTGTAAGATCAGCAACGGCATCGTCTCTCTCCTTTTGGAAAGCCTTGTTCGCCGAGGTCAAAGATATCACCTTCGCGCCAAGGTCTGACATCTTCGCTGAGAAGTCTTGAATGAGCTCCCCCTGACTCTTCAGAAACTTTTCCTGAAGGTTAGCCAGCTCTTCCTTGGCTATTTTATTAAGCTCGCCGTACTTGATGATAGAGCTGGCAAGGAATCCTTGGCCAAGGACTCCTTGGACTGACCTCGGACCGAAGACTGTTTGGCTGCCCAAGCACTGAAGTATCCACTATATGCCAAGAGTTGCAAAAGGAAGGGCAGAATGGAGATCAGAAATGGGAAAAAAACTTAGGAAATTTCGCTAAGTCCCAAAAGGTTCAAAAGCTTACTTGGGCAGCATGTTCACTCATCCTCGCGGCAAGAACCTCCTCATTCAGACACTCTTCCGTGAGGGACTGGAAAATGGCGTTTGTCAGGATGCCCTTCGCCACCTGAGGAGCCAATTTCTGGCTATCCTCGGAGAACAAGTCCATTTCCTCCGTGAAAGTCCATAAAGGCTCCCTCGGCACCTTGTCCTTCAGGATCTTGGTATCTCGAAGGGCCCTCTTCCGGGCATGCTCCACCACCCACTGAGCAGGTGCTTGCTCCTCTACAAAATCACGCTGAAGTTCCATTAGCACGTTATCCCTTAGCCATTCATCTATAAGGTCTAAAATACCAAAAATTCGTAAACTCACAGAAGAATGGCTAAGGGACAAACCTGGTGGAAGCTCGGCGTCGTCTTCCTCGGAGTCACTGACCTCGAGGACCTCGGCAATAACATGCTTGTCTTTCCTCTTTCAGCGCTCGTCAAGCTCCTTGGCCGAAAGTCCCCCAACCGAGGTCCCCTAGACCTCCGCCGTAGTATTGGGACTTAGGGGACTTGAGCAGATGGCAGGCTCCGAAGGGGGGTCGGCTCGAACGGAAGTTTGATCCTGCACCTCCACCTCGCTTTCGGGCGGAGGAGGAAGGGAGTCCTCCTTGACTTTCTTGGACTTCGGGGCCGAAGATGGTCCCCCAAGCGCCTTCTTCTTCTTTGGTGCTGACCTATTTCTCTGCTGCTCCCCCTTCTTGGCCTGACTGAGGAAGAGAGACTTGTAAAATGCAGCGGACTTGTCACCCATCTCTGCAAAAAGAAGAACATCAGTGTAAGTGCAGAAGGAGATATATGAAAAAATCTGGAAAGAAACTTACTCTCTTCAAGAACCAGATACGTGAGTTCGCCCCGAATGAGCATTACTAGCCATGCCTTCTTTCCGTCAAAAGGAGGCTTCGGCATGTTCAAGTCGGTAATGTGTTCCTTGATCACCCCCAGCCCCCAAAGAACCTCTTCGGTCATGAGATTCCATCTAATGGGGAAGGGGTATAAGGAACGCGGAGAGACCTCGGGATCCTAGTCTGCGACAGCCCGAATACAGCTGTCAAACTCCTCAAATTAGGCTTCTAACTCTAAGGTTAGCAGCTTTCTGGGATTAACTACATCAATATCTAAAGTCCCCGAAGCCCATTTGGTCGGCACATGCTTCCACTGCTCACCGACCTTTAGAAAGAAGAACTTTTTCTACCACCCTTGCCAGCTGTCCTTCATCCCGAAGGTGAACGTGTACTTCCTACTCCTAGACCCCTGAGGAAGTAAGAAGTAGAACCCACCCTTCGAGACGGGGTAGAGTTTGTAATATTGCATGAAGAAGATGAAGTCGGGCTCTATCTTGAAGACCCCGCACATGCAAAGGAAGGCATTAAAATAGGAATAGGAGTTCGGAGGACGTTGGTTCACAGCTATGCCATGGAACTGGCAAAAGTTGCAAACCATCTTCGGCAGGGGATACCAAAGTCTAGCCTTCAGCTGGGCTTGAAAGACAGTAACCTCATCTGAATGAGGCATATAACTAGGCATACCTAGACTAGGTAGCCTAGTGACTGCATAAGAAGGAAGAAAGAATTTGGCCGACCACTTCTGAACTTTCTCTGAAGTGGCACAGCTTGGATGAGAGTTGAGGGGAAGCCAGCTCTAGCGAATGGGATAGGTCTTCGCTTGGGGAACAGACATGTTCGGAAAGAAGAAGTCAAACCTCAGGAAGGCGAAAGAAAAAGAATGGGGAAGACACGCAAAAAAAACCGAAGAACAACTTGGGGAACAGACATGTTCGGAAAGAAGAATTCGAACCTTAGGAAGGCGAAAGAAAAAGAATGGGGAAGACACGCAAAAAAAACCGAAGAACAACTTCGTAAAAGAGACCCACCTAGCTCACAACAAGGTATGAACTTCGGAAGACCATTGCAAGTGTCACCGGAAATCACTCCGCCGCTAGCACCATCACCGAAAAAAGAAAGAGACAAGACGAAACTCGAGAGCAAAAGATAGCAAAATAACATAAGAGTGGAAAAAAACTGAGGAGGAAGGGTTTATATATGCCGAAGGAGGCAAGCGAAGGGTTGCCATAATGATCCCTCAAAGCCGAAGAGACGCAACTGACGTAACGGACCCGACTGTTTGCCAGTACCAGGTGACACGTGTCAGCCGATGCAGGAAACGAGGGCACACTTCTTGACAGCTAGCAGACCAACGCAAGCTTAGCCCGAAGTGACGTGTCTATCCGATCAAGAAGATGTGATGATTCATTGAGGCAACAAAAAATCAAAAGGGGAATATGCACTTCAGTCCGAAGTAACAACTTTGGGAAACTCAAACGCTCGGACAAAAAAGAGGAAGTACCGCTCAAATGATGACGGGACTACCTCGGCTTGAAGAGACATCTTAAACCAAAGAGGTGCCCTCTCCCGAAGAAGGTAACCCCGGTTAAGAATCCAGTCATATTAGTTAAGACGGCTATCACCCCCCAAGAGTTCCACGTTAAGCTTGTAAATGCTCAAGCACTGAAGAGACAACTTCGGCTTCCCGAGGGAAGCATGTGATAGCCAAAGGGCTATTACCCTTGGAGATTTCCCAAATTGGCTTGGTGAGTACCACCCTCGGGGAACACACGTGACCAACCTCGGGAAAAAGGGAAGCCTCCACCCTCGGTCGATGTGAACACCACCCTACAACAAAAGGGCCAATGTCTCCAAGATCTGATCACCTACTCAAAGACCACCTTCGGTCATGACCTAGCCCCGACCTCAACTACCCTCGGTAAATGATTGGACTGACCTCGGAAAGGGCATGTGCAACCACCCTCGGATGGCGAGCCCACCAACTTCGGGAGTGTATATCCCCATCCTCAGCAAGGGAGAACGTCTCCTAAAAGTGCCCTATTCTGTTGAAGGACCTCTCCTAACAACACTCGGTGGTAATGTTGGACCACAGGAGACCTCCTGTCCCAAAGGAGTTTCATACTCTGAAGGGTTATAGCTTCCCAAAAAGGTCTTGAAGAGACACGAAAAAAATGGTTAAAAAGCCCCTGACATAGGGACCTCGCACACGCCTCCGACTTCTAGCCAGAACGGCCCACGGCTAGCTAGAGATGCCTATCTCTGAAGGTACGAACCACATCTGACCGTACGTGTGTCATGATCTAAGCGGGCTATGTCGAACGGCCTCCTCCCAACGCCCTACTATAAAAACTTGGGAATGATCTTGGTAAGGAAACACAAAACTCTCTCTACTCTTTCTCTCCACTCTCTGCTCTTTACTTCCCAAATATTGACTTGGGCATCAGAGGCTCCTCCCTCGGAAACATATCCCGGGGAGCTCCTAACCCTTGTTCTTCTGAGTGTTTCAGGCGCCCTCATACCGGAAGTCTCTCCTTCAGGCCAACATGTCATATAACAAGAATGTCGCCGGGCATCACTTTGCCCTTTTGTCCAATTTAGCGCCAGCTTTTCCTCTTTGTCCATTTAAGATCTCCATAGATGAACTGCAACCTATAAGACTTAAAAAGTACTATGTACTTGCAAACTTAACCACAATTAAGTACTAAAATGAAGCAAAAACATATAGAAACTCATGTGACTATCACTCTCACACTTAAATATTTGTTAGTCCCAAGCAAATGCAACCTACAAAACTATGAAAAACAAATAAACATGCAAACTAACAACTCATGAAACACCACACTATGAAAATATTACCTTGACAAACTTGTTTTGGAAGAAATTAATGAAAGCAAAAACAGGCAAATCTTTGCTGATAAAGGAAGAGGGAACTCCTTAAGTGTTTGCACTCTCTTTTAAGGTGAAGTTGCTATAATGGCTTTGCTTTGTGTTCATCCCTCATGACCTTGGTACGAAATCTATCTTTCCTCCACTAATATTCATGAGGGAACTTGCAAGCAAACATAGGTCCAATGGTTTTTGTACATGGTTGTAATGGGGACGGTTTTGGTGAATGTGGAAATCAGAAAAAGGCTTTTTATGGTGGAGCTAAGGAAACTAGTAATGCATATAAGCCTGAATATGGGCATTTAGAAACAAATTAAAACACCCAAATCTCTGAATTCAATACTAATTGCCAAAACGACCATCAAATACCACAAACAAATTCCTAATCATAAAGATGAGCTCAAAGAAAATAAAAGGCCAGTTTTGGACTTTTATTATTAAATTTTTTTAAACTATTATTAGTGGGGGAATTTTCACTTTAAGCACACTTTTTCCATTTTCATTATGAAGCAACAATTCAAGTCATGTCCAAAACTCGACCTCTATTCAATATTATGCTCATTTCAACAATGGAAGCTTACAAACACCTAGTCCTTCCACTTTGAAGATTAAGTGCAAGTTAACCTAAGAAATCCCAAGGTTTTCCCTGCAATTGTTCTTTATTTCACCCTCACACCAAAATATTCACTTCAATCCTCTATTGCCCATAATCAAAACAAGCATCACCAATTCGAGGCATAACAAATGAATTAAAGTGAAAGGAAATGGTTAAGTACTTGGGACTAAACAAAGAAATAGGCTTACAAATCTCAAGGGTGTCATTAAGGGATAATGCATAGGGTTGGCAATTTGGTAAGTGGTTAGCCCTAAATTTCCATCTTCGTCCCTACGTTTACACATAACAGGTGAAGTTGTGTGGGTTCTTAAGTCCTTCATAACCTAACAATGTCTAGATCAAAACACAAGGCAAACACTCTGAACAAAGAATTTCTCACACCTTATAATTACTAAAGGCTCAAAATGCTTACTGAATAAAAAAAAACATTCTCTACCTAAGTTAACAAGAAACATACTTTAACAACTTTCAAAAATTTAACAACCAATTCAAGTTTGCGAAGAATATCATCAATGATGGTATTTACACAAATTGGGTTCCTAAATGCAACATACAACCTACATAAAAGCTATATGCTCCTATGTGCAACCTACTCATGTTATGCAAGCATGAGAAAAAGAGACAATAAACATGAACATGCATATGAACAAAGGAAAAGAAAATCATAAACAAACAACAATAAGAACCTCACAACAATGCATAAAAATAAAATTAAAAAAAATGCACATGAACAACACTAAATGCAAACAGCAAAGTCAAGTATGAAACTCAAACTAACTCCCCTACACTTAAAATGGACACTGCCCTCAATGTGGGAAAAATAAAGAAAGGATAAGAATCATACTCAGGGAGGCAAATGGAACACCTCCCTAATCCCCTCCCATATGTGAAGGAGAGCTGTCAGAGAGGGCACTAGCAAAAGGAACTTCATCTTGATCTTTTTCTACAGCTGGCTTAGGTTTGAAAGAGGGATTCTTTCCTAGCTAGACACGGTCTCTTTTCCCTACTTACACAAATTAGCTTATTTCAATTCCTTTATCCATGTCGACCATACCAAGAGGATCATCAGGGAATGAGATTCCTATTTCCTCAAGCAACTCCGTGATAAGTTCTGGGAAGACTATATTGATGGTGCTTTCTCTAATAGCCTTAGCAATTTTCTGAAAGACTATCTTGCAGATCTTAATAGGGCCATCATCAACAATAGCAAAAAGGATCTTAACTTTTTTTGACTGTGACATCTTGAGAAGGTGTGGTGGGGATAAGAGTTAAAGAACTCATTCTAAGCTTGGAGGTCATGATGCATGAGGTTTTCAGGAAAAGTAGCCGATACTCCTGGTTGTCGTTTCCATTCCACTGCAATTTCACACAAATTGAAAGCCAAGTCATTAGGTGCCAAATTCTTTAGCCTTCCTCAAAATATTGAAGCATGATAATAAGTATTGATGGCATGGCATTGATTGTGAACTTTTGACCTTGGACCTTTATGCTTATGGACTCAAAAAAGGGATGAACATCCTCAAAGGCATTAGCATAAAACTCTCTCACTGGACTCATTGATGCATATCTTGGTACCATGGAAAAACACACCTATTGCTTATAGTTGATCTTCTCAACATCGTTATTGGAGACATTTCGATAGTTAAAGCCAACTTGGTGTTGACCGGCTGCCCTAGTAAGTTCGCATAAAGCTCATGTGCCTTAGAGGATACAAAGCACTTGGCATCAAAGCTTGGGTTTGTGGATGCTTGGGCCTTCCTCATTCTTCTATTATCCATCACTTCTACAAACACCAAGTTTTTCCATGAATAGCACAAATAGGCAAGTCTAATATCAATTCAAGAAAGTGTTTCCAGGCACTTAATGACAAGTAGGAAGGCAAATGGAAGTTACACAAACATTGCGCATAAGCCAAAGTTCCATGCTTTTAGAACAAGTTATCTAGCATCGAGGAGCAAAACATTAGTATATAATTAAATTATACAATTCTTATATATGAATTATGCAAAGAACTGGTCAATTAAACAAACACACAAAGCCCCATTGTAGTCTAAAACCTCCTATATGAACATGTAAGCTTGCTTGTACCCTAGAGGTTCATAGGAAAAATTTGCACAATTTAGGTGAAACATCTCTAATTTCAAGCTTTACCCATTCAATTAGAACAACAAGGAATAGATTTTACACCAAAAACAAGCATGAACATGTATCTTATGCAAGTTGCCATAAAAATTTTGCCCCCCTATTAGTGGCATTTTAACTTCATCCAAAAATCAATTCCAATCAATATTTTTGCTAGCAATCACTCACCCATAATCACACATGTCAAGAATAATCAATCCAACAAGAAAAAACTTAAGAATCAAGAATGAAACTCAAAATCTCTCCACCATGTAATCTACCCGATTAATGCATGAAACCAAAAGATAAGAACATCAAGATGAAGAAAAAAACGTGTAGAATCACTTACTTGCGGGAGATTGATGAAAGAAACTTGCAAAGATTTGAACTGTGTGATACACAGAAGGTTTGGTTTAGGGTGGTTTTGAGAGTAAAGAAGGAGAAATGCCGAAAAAAATATGAAGAAAGAAAATGCTAGAGGCCTTTTTGGTGGTCGAAGTGTGACTGCGCTTATAAAGTGTGGTCTCACTTTTGACCCAAAAGTTTTTTCTGGGTTTATGCATGAATGCGATCACACCTTGGAGAGTGCTATTGCACTTCACCTTCTCAGGTGAAATTTTACTAGCTGAAATATGATAACACTTTTGAAAGTGAGGTTGCATTTTTTTGCTGAAATTTGGACAAGTACGATTGCACTTGTAGAAAGCCATCACACATTTTTCTGGGTTTGAGTGGCGAGATTCCACTTTTTGGGTGCAGTTGCACCTTATTAAAATACTAAAATTTTATACATTTTCCATTTTTCTCATCCATTTTTTTCATTTTTTACCAGCTAAAGAAATTCACAATGTCTTACCAACTCTTAAATGATGAAAATGACTTGATTGACCTTTAAACAACCTTGGCAACCATGAAATGCTCAAACAACACTTCTGCAAATAAGAGCTCCACATGTCACCTGCACACAAACTTGCAACCTACAAGTAAACAATATCAATTCTAACTAAACAACTAAGAAATAAAAAATGTTTGGGTGCCTTCCAACAAGCGCTTAGTTTGTTGTCTTAATTTGGATGAACTCCCTTTTCCTTCTTCAAGAAGTTAAATTGCCCAAGGCAATTTTGCGCACTTTGTGAAGCTCATCACCATAGTATGTTTTCAATCTTTGTTCATTGGCTTCAAACTTTCTTCCATCATCTGTTTTGAGCTCTGCCACAACATATGGTGTGAGTTTCTTTACAATGAATGGTCTGGACCACGTTGATTTGAGCTTCCCGGGAAAGAGCTTAAGCCTTGAATTTTAGAGTAGTACCTTTTGCCCTGGAAAGTAATTCTTCCTCAAGATAATGTTATTATGCCATTACTTAGTTGTCCCATTGTAGGGCTTGGCATTCTCAAAGGCATCCCAAAAAAATTCAAGCTCATTAAGTTGAAGCAATTTCTCTCACCAGCTTCTTTGAGATCAAAGTTGAGCTTTTTAATTGCCCAATATGCATTATGTTCCAATTCTATCGGTAAATAGCATGCTTTTCCAAATATAAGATGACAAGGTGACATTCTAATGGGGGTCATGTAGGTGGTTTGGTAAGCATATAATGCATCATCAATTTTTTTTCCCAATTCTTTCTATGAAGATTCATCATCTTCTCCAAAATTTATTTGATCTCCCTATTTGAATCTCCACTTGGCCATTTGTTTGAGAGTGGTATGAAGTGCCACTTTTTATCGAACTCCATATCATTGAAAGACTTGAGAGAATAACTTGCAGCAAAAAAGAGTTCCCTTATTACTAATAAAGGCTTTTGGAATACCAAACCTTAAAAAGATATGTTTTTGCACAAATTTCACTACCACTTAGCATCATTGGTTGGGGTAGGTACGACTTCAACCCACTTAGACACATAATCAACTGCCAACAAGATGCATGAATGACCAAAAGATAGAGGGAAATGGCCCATTAAGTCTATCCCTCACACATCAAACAACTCAACTTCAAAAATATTTATGAGAAGAAGTTCATCTCTCCTAGAGGTGTTTTCAACTTTTTGACATTTATCATACATTTTCATAAAAGTATAACAACATTTAAAAATGGATGGCCATTAGATTCTGGATTGCAATGCCTTGGAACCTGTCCTAGATGGACAAAAGTGACCTCAACATGAAGAAGGATGACAATAATGAAGAATGTCCTCCGCTTCCTTCACCAAAACACATCTTTGAACTACTTGATACGCACACATCTAGAAAAGAAATGGTTATGATTGATGTTTGCCAAGAACTTCTTCTTTTGTTGAAGACTCAAATCTAGAGTGAAGGTTTCCCCAAACAAATAATTAACATAGTAGGCATACCAAGGCACACTATACGTTGCACTTCATAATTGCTCATCCAGAAAGGACTTTTGGATTGGCAATGATTTAGTGTTCTCTTCCATTTCCAACCTTGAAATGAGATAGGCAACAACATTCTCACTCCCCTTTTTTCCTTTGATCTCCAAATCAAACTCTTGAAAAAGAAGTATCCATTTAATTAATGGGGGTTGACATCTTTCTTGTTGAACAAATACCGAACTGCTACATGATCGGTATAAATCACCACATTTGAACCAATAATGTATTGCCTAAACTTATTTACGGCAAACACCATAGCCAACATTTCCTTCTCTATTGCTGAAAAGTTTTTTTTTTGTGGCATCAAGTGTATGACTTGCATAATAAGTAGGATGAAACAATTTCTCCCGAGACTACTCTAATAGCATAGTCGCTTGCATCATTTCAACTCAAAAGGTTGACCCCAATTCGAAGTCACCATAATAAGAACATTAATCAACTTTTCCTTGATCAATTCAAAGGGCTTCAAACAAGCATCATCAAACTCAAAGATGGCATATTTCTCAAGAAGGGAGGAAAGAGACATTACCACTTCAAAGGAATCCTTAATGAAGTACCAATAAAACCCAACATGCCCAAGGAAACTCTAAATGCCCTTGACATTCTTTAGATGAGGGAGCTTTTCAATTTCAATTATTTTGGCCTGATCAACCTCAATTCCTTGAGAATAAATCTTGTGTCCCAACATAGTTCACGACTTTACCATAAAATGACAGTTCTCCCAATTGAGTTATAGGCTTGTCTCTTTACACCTTTTGAGGACTAAGGTCAAATTGTGTAGGCACAAATTCAAAAACACTTCCATGGTCTTCTTAATCATTTTAAAAAAATGTCATCATGCATGTTTGAAAAGTAGCCAATGCATTGCATAACCCAAATAGCATTCTCCTAAAGGCAAAGGTACCATATAAACAAGTGAAGGTAGTCTTTTCTTGATCCTCCAGTGCTTTGGCGATTTGGTTATATCCAGAGTAGCCATTTAAAAAGTAATAATACTCATGACTGACTAATCTATTAAGCATTTGATCAATGAACGGTAGTGGAAAATGATCTTTCTAAGTAGCTTTGTTTAGCTTTTGATAATCCGTGCATACTCTCCACCCAATAACAATCCTTGGAGCAACCAATTCATCATGATTGTCATTCACTAACATAGTTTCTCCTCTTTTAAGAACAACTTGGACTGGACCCATAAGCTATTCGAAATATCATAGATAATATCCACCTTGAGTAGCTTGAGAATTTTCTTCCTCAACACTTCCTTTATAACCAAATATAATCTTCTTTGATCTTCAATGGCTGGGGTGTAGGAATCCTCCATCAGAATCTTATGCATGTACAAAGATGGTCTCTTTGCATTTTCAACAACTTCTCCTCGTCAAGCTTGGACAAAGTGGAAGAAATAATAACTGGATATGTATCACTATCTCCAAGGTAAACATGTCTCAAACTTTTTGGAAGTGGTTTGAATTTGGATCATATTTATCCACTTCTTCAATGGTTAGATATTTCTCCACTTCCTCAAGTGCTAACACTTCTTCTAAAGTTTTACCTTTTTTCTAATCTTTTTTCAAAGAATCCATGGCAAGTGAATAAAAAGATGCATCACAATCAACATCATCATCCATATCAATAATATCCTTAACACTCCTAAAGATTGTATCTCTATCAAGCATCATAATTTTCATTTCTCTCACATAATCATTAACAACATCAAGTTTCAAGCATGGATATAAATCACTAGGTGCTTGTATGCCTTAGAAAAGATTGAAGTCCGCTTGATCTTCATTATCTCTTAAGGTGAGCTTGCCTTGTTCTAGATTAACCAATGCCTTTCCGATTGCCAAGAATGGATGACCAAGAATCAATTGAATGTTTTGGTCTTTCTCCATATCCAAGATAACAAAACCTACCAGAAACAAAAATTTTTCCACACTAACAAGGACATCCTCAACAACTCCCTAAGGATAAGTCAAGGAACAATCCACCAATTGCAAGATAATGGTAGATGGATTGATCTTCTCAAGGCCAATCTTCCTACAAAGGGACAATGGCATTAAGTTAATGCTTGCGCCAAGATCATAAAGAGCCTTGCAAGAAAAGAATACCAACAGAACAAGAAATAAGGAAACTCCCCAAATCCTTAAGTTTTTATGGTGAATTTTATTGAAGCACCGCACTACAATTCTCCATGAGTTTGATTACTTCTATGTCATTGAAGTTTCTCATCTTAGAAATCACATCCTTAAGAAACTTTGCATAATTTGGCATTTAAGTGATGGCCTCCAAGATATGAAAGTTGACTTGATTCTTGAAAATCTCCAAGAATTTCCTGAAGTTCTCATCATTCTTCATCTTTTGGAATCTTTGAGGATAAGGTAACTCCACTGGAACTTGTTGTTGTTTTGAAGATGTTGGTGGTCCAACACCACTAGTGATGACTTGATCTTCCACTTCATTTTCCATCTCTCTTTCAATTTCTTGATAAATGGGCTCCCTTGGTTGAGGTGTAAATTCCTCCAGGGGTCCCTTAGCTTATTTTCATGTCCTAAATGAATACCTGACCTTAATATTGTCGTATCATAGTATCCTACCTCATTTTCGCATCTCAATTCAACACTTTCTATCAATTTCATTGTTAAATCAAATGAAAAATAATGATGTGGCATTAATTAATATTAAAATAAATATAAAACAACAAATTTCATCCTCACACTTTTCCCAATTATAATTCTAACCATGGAATTCTAAACTAATGTCTACCCCCTACTCTCTAATGTTCCACCTTTCTGGAAAATAATGAAGCACCCAGCACCGCCTTGATTTTGGCTTCTTGCCACCAAATATGACCTAGATTGAGATGCCCCTATTCTCTTATTTTTCTTTAGCCATTCTCTTTCGAATCTCTTTTGATCCCTTTTCAATCTTCCTTGCTTCTGCTTCTGGCCCCTTCCTTTGCTGATTCTAGCCCCTTCTTCTATCATTCATTCCCTTTTTCCACTTGGACCTTCTCTCTACTAACAAGCTCAAAGTCAATGTCATCCTACTTGATCTTGACCTACTATTGCCTAACCGTTATGTCTATCATCATTCTATCCTGACACCGAACCCCTCAAATTTGTCTGCTCAAATCCATCCCATCATGACATTGAATGGCTCAAATCCGTTGCAACCACCGTGAATCGTTTATTGTTCACCTCGAATCTTCACAAAGATCTTCAACAAGAAAATGGAGCTTCTTCATCATGGTTCAAATTCAATTGGAAATCCAAACAGGAATCCAAGGGCAAGCATCGGCAACGGTAATGATAGTGAAGATTTGGGCATCCTCCTTGTCGGAGGTTGGTCCTTCTGTCATCCTCCTTCTCAAATCAAACAGCACAAGCGAGCTTGTGATTGTTGTGCAAATTTAGAATTTTAAGGCCTAAAATTCTTGATTAAAAAAATTTAATGACTAAAATTATTATTTTATAATTATTTTAACATTAATTAATGTCATATTAGCAATTTACATCTGTTTTGACGATGAAATGGGAAAAAAATACTCAATTGGGATACGCATAATGATATAAGGTACTTCAATAGGACAGTCTTCAGATAGGGTACTCATTTGGGACACAGAAATTAGCTAAGGGACCCCTGGATGAAATTACCCTTAGATTGAGTGACAACATCCCTTTCACTTCTCAAAGTAATAGTGTCAGCACCCAATTTACCCCCAACCTAAACCTTTTTAAGAGGTTTGAGACCAACCAATTATTTTTAGTCACTCAATTGATTTTCACCACCCAATTGGTTTTTATAAAGTGAATTAGGCACTAACTCCCAGGATTCTTAACCCCAAATTTGTTAATCACTCAAGTGAGAATCTCAAGCTTTTGAAGCTTTAATAGGTTTTACTTAGTTCACCCAATTGATTGAATTTCAACCAGTTGAAATTACTAGCTGATTGGATGAGTGCATATGGGGTTTAATGAAGCTAGGTGACTTATGTGTGTGTTTTGTATCCTTAGGAGGCTTATTGGGGGCCTACCTAAGGCAACAACCAAAACATACACACACATACATGCATGCATGAATACTAAGTTACAAACCATGCATGCCTTTAACCTAGCTTATTATACAAAGTGCCTTATTGCTTTCCCAAGTCATGTTTTACTCTAAGTCCCATTGCTTTCACAAGCCATGTTTTACTCTAAGTCCCATTGCCATTTGTCACATACAAATATTTATAGCCAAAATTTGACAAACATGGACTACATGGCCCTGTACAACAAAAGTATGGCCCACTAAGTTTCATGCATGATACATAGCCAGGCTTAAGCTGCCTCTAAGCCCACAATCATGTTGAACTCCACTTTGACTTGACACTTAGGCCACAATTGCCTTATTACTCTGTAAGTTCTAACCCATACCAAGATGGATCCAAATACAGCAAGTCCCACAGCAGCCATTAGGGCCTACAAACACAACAACATAACACAACCATTAGTTCATTTTTTATGAACTTTTGCATACTTCTTTTTTCAAAAGCCATGAATCCAGAGTATACCTCTCTGCACATAGACTTCTCCTAGAGGTTTCTTAGCTCTTCACTCTTGCACTTCTTTACCTTAAATGGGCAAAAGAGGGCATGAGTACATAGGTACTTAGTAAGAACCCAAATACAGCACCTAGTGCCTTCACAATGTTTATAACATTGCTATGCAAATAAACCTCCAATTTTTCTTAATAACCTACATCCAAAGACAAAGAAAACACCAAAAACAACATATACAAGATAATACATGGTGCATATATATACAAACCAATGGTTAGCACACACATACAATTAGAGAAGCACACAAACACACACACCACATACACATGGTTTCTTTAACATAGCAAGCATGATTTTCTTTCAATTTCTTCATGTGATCACTTTGATTAGATTCAATTAACATAGAGCTCTAGGTGATTAATCAAGATTGGAAAAACTTGAACAAAAACCTATGCTTGCCGAAAGTAAGCTAGCTTACCATAGTGCTTAATACACATAACCCATTACATTACATAGCCTCTAGGTTCCTTTGGCCTTTAGCCATCCCTTAGGGAAGCCTTTCCCCTTAAAAATATAGGATAAAAAGCTTCATATGGGTCATTACCTATGGCTGAAATAGCATCAAGGAAGCTTGATCATAGACCATGTAACAATAGACACCACCATGAGCTAGTTTGGCATCATCATGTCTTGGTATGGCTTTGTCTTTGTTCTACTTTGCCTTCTTTATTTTTGGTGGCTTTAGGGTGTTTTGTTCGACGTTTGGCCAGTTTGTAGAGGATGAGAAGATAGCAAGAAAACAAGAACACATCAACTCACAAAGGGTACCATCCTTGGCTTGCTCTACCCCACCATACTTAGTTTCGGCTTTGGCTAGTTTATTTTCTCTTTTGTTTTGTGTATGTCTCGGTGCTTAAGCAGGTATTTGGCTAAGATTTTAAGGTCATAGTAATTCTAGGAACTAGCTAGGAAGCTATAATGAATTTTTTTTTTAAGACTACAAAATCAAACACTAGCCGATTGGATTGGCGACTGAGGACTTTGACTGGTCCTTGGTCCAATCTCCTTCCAAGTAGCTCAAATCCCTTAATACTTCATTTTTTCATGCTTTTCTCTTCAAGTGGCACATATTGAGAAACCACTTCATCAATTAATTCGGCCAATTAGGCCCTCAACTTTGCATTGAACATAGGTACACTTAGAGTGCATCCGAGAGCTCTTTAGTCTACTTTCAAACATTTTCATAGGTTCCTTGTGTTTTTCACCTTTTTTTAGCCCACATTGTAGCCTTCATTCTCATTTTAATGATAAGCAAGAACCTCATCTAATTATTTTCAATACATTAGGCTTTACAGCCTTCACATGTTCATAGTTCCACACAAAGGTGCACCAAAGGGTCCTCGAGTGCACCCTATAGTGCCTTATCATTTATCATGTGTTCTTCACATTTCTTGGGTTTATGTGGCTGCCCTCACTTGTATCTTAACCTTAGGCATTGAGCTCACACAATTCATCCTAGTGTTTTAGACTTTATAGCCCTCAAGTTCACATCAATGCACACAAGGGTATGCTCAGAGCCCCCCCTTGTGGGCCTCCCTGGTTTTTCTCTTAATGCTCATAAGTTCTTTGCAATATTTCCTCAAACCATGAGTCTTCCTTTCAAGATCCATCATGGCCACATTTTAGTCACTTTTGCCTTAGAAACAGAGCATTTTTCTTCTCATGTTCCCCCTTATGTGCCCTTAGAGTATCTTGTAGGTTTCTTTTCTCTTAATATTTCATAACTTGCATTATCTATTCACATCTTTGATGTTCATCATACTCACCTAAGAGTCACAGCCCATGGCCTATGCAAGTTATAGGCATGACAAATAGTTTGGCAATGCTATCTTAGATTGACCTTTGTGTCACCTAGAAATTTTCCTTTCTATAAGATTTTCAAGGAACTTGCTAATTGCCCAATTTGATGCTCAAGATTCTTCATTGATGATCATATGTTTTGCATGTGAGTTTCCATGTTTTCAAGCTTAGTCTCATTCTTGTTGAATCTCTTATTTGTCTCTTGAATGAATGACGCCAATAAATCTTGACGGAGGCTTTCTTCTCTTGAAGTTGTGGTGGTATGGAAGGACCTCCAAATCCATATGGATTTTGAATACCTATTGTGTCTAAAACGAGAAGTTCTCATGATTCCTTGAGTCTAAATGGTATTAATTTGGAACATATTGTGTCTAAATGATACCCATAACTATTGTTTCAATAGTTGACATATTGGGCTCTCTTCATTTCCAACTCACCAACTCCATAAGGTGTTGATGAAGATGCCGCCAATTGCTGAATTGATTTCTCCTTGTTGGTAGTGAGCAGAGCCACTTGATTTGACAAAGAAGCAATTTGCACCGACAAAGAACTAAGTGCATCAACCTCCAACAAACCACTTTTTCTTGGCAATGCCATTTCATTGTTCCATTGATAATTGTTCATTAACATCTCCTCAAGCAAAGTAAATGCATTGGTGGAGGTTTTGGACAAAGGAGTTACACCAACTGCCACATCAACTATAGTCCTTGTTTGTGGAGAAATGCTCTCATAAAAGAGTTGGATTTAATGCTATTTTTTACAGCCATGTTGGGGACATTTTCTCAACAACTTCTTGAATTGTTCCCAAGCTTCCCATAGTGCTTCTCCACCATGTTGCCTAAATGTAACAATTTCGGTCTTTAAATTTAAAGCCTTAAATGGAGGGAAGTACTTGGCCTAAAATTTTTGTGTCATCTCATTCCAAGTAGTGATGCTCCCCAACTGTAAAGAATGAAACCAATTCTTAGCTTTGTCCCTCAAGGAAAATGGGAACAACCTTAGTCTTATAACATCTTCGGCAACTCCATTAAGCCTAATGGTGTCACTTGCTTCATAGAAGGTTGCCAAGTACACATGCTCTATTGTTGTTTTGCCCATGCCTTCTAAGATTACCCTCAACTTCCTCCATGATAAGTTATATAGAACCAACCACTTGGGAAGTTGCTTTGAGCTTCCTAAAGTGTGTTTCAATTTTTAGAACAATATGTAATAGATTGGCACTTTGGGAATGAGTCATGCACCAAAGTACCTACAAAGAAAGTAAACATAAGGAATAATCCCATAAATGAATTCAAGGAATACAAGTTTAGTCTAAAACTAATTGTCCAGCAATGATATTCTTCAACTTAACCAAACAATTCCTGACAACGATGCCAAAAACTTGTTGCATGTATCTAATATGCTTTAAAACCACACTCTACCCATAAGTGCACAATTCACTTTTCATAGTATGAGAGAGTAGGTGTCAATCCCACAAGAATTGTGGATTGAATTAAACAACTACCACAACTTTCACAATCAACTTTAGCTCAACCAATCCACAATTAAACAACTCTACTCAAATTAATCAACTATTCCAACTAAGGGCCTTAAGTTTCTAAATCTTAGACTAGCACTTAAGGATTAAACCTAAACTAACAACTCACACTATGTAAAGGTTTTCTTAACACTAAGCTAGGCACAATTCCTATTTTCTTCATTACTTGACTAGGTTAAGTTAGAGAATTAGTCCTAGGTTCTAGCTCCCTGTACTTATTGGTGATGTGTTTCCTTTGATTTCTTGCTCTCCCAAGCTAAGAAACTCTCTCCCTTACCTAAGTTAGCAAGGATTTACCTCACTAATACTATCTTAGAAAGAGGCATTAACAAGACATTTTTACCATCACCCTAGCAATTAAGACAAATCTCCTAACTATGCCCAAAAGCATTACCTTCCTTGCCTACATCCAATCTCTCTTTCATTTTGCCCAAGAATGAAGTGGAATCCATAGCATCAATTGATTATAGCCATCAACTAATCAAGCAACAATTAAACACAAAGTAAGAAATGAACAAGTATTAAAGAGGAAGACTAAACACCCATTCATGTATTTAACCCAACAAAACCATTATCAAGTAATTACAACCATAAAAAGTGAAAACAAGCTACTCTTTGACTAGAACACACATCATTCTTGATTCAAGAAGTTTTCACCAAGACAAGAAAAGAGAGGAAGGAAGGAACCAAGAACCCCTTGTAGACACAGTGAATTGATCTCCCAGGCAACTCCTACCTCATCCTCCAAAATCCAAGAATTCCAAGATAAAAAATAAAAGACTCCAAAAGAATAAGTTCTAAGCCTCTCAAAAGAGGCTACAAGAGAATATGATGGAAAGCCTAGGCTAAAAATGATTTAAATACAAGCTTGAGTTGTATCCTTTTCCATCTTCCCTAAATGCTCCAATAACTAGCTTGATAGGTGAAGAAAGTGGGCCTTCAAACTCAGAAAATTCCTCCTAAAAAATATGGTCCTCTAATTGCCCGAATACAAAGTGCGATTGAAGTTCCTAGGATACGGCCATACTCTGACTCCTTGGGTTACATTGCTTTAACTGAAGTGCGATTGCACTTTCAAAAGTGTGGTCACATTTTTCCTTTTTTTCAACTTGTTATTGCCTTCAACTCCACCAACTTTGCTCCCTTGTCCAATTTGGCCCCAGCTTTCCTTCCTTGTCCATGTAAGCCTCCTGAGGTAAAATGCAACCTACAAGACTTGAAAAGTACTACTAGCAAACTTAACGACAATTAAGCATAAAAATTAAGGGAAAACATACATGAACTCATGTGACTATCACTTCAATATTCATTTTAAACACAAAACATACAATAGAAAACATATTTGGCCAGTATTTAAAAATAATATTAAAAATTATCAAAGCATAACACATATATTTCCTTTAACCACATTTAAGGAACTATCCCTCATACATGTCTCATACCATGTGGACAAGTACATGCAAGTATCTTCATCCAAGTTAGATGTAATGTTACTAAAGGCATTAACTTTCGAAAGCATACAAGACCTTATATGGCATAAAAATCCTAGTACAAGACCCATCTATTGGACTATATTGTGTACCTTTTAGTAACACAGTGCCCATGGTGTCTAACTCCTCTCTATGCTTTCATGTCCATTGTCTCCTACCTTAACCTCCCAGAGCAAACAATGCTAAGGTTGCTAGGCTCCATATCCAGCTTACCTATACATAATCATAAATAGTGAGTATTCTTTGAATACTCAATAAGGTATTATGTACTTGCAAGCAAACACATGGGACTCTATGTATAAAGTGTATACATAGTTATGACACTTGATCTATTCACTTTTAGTGCATTCCAGCAGTGATTATCCCATGTTAGAGGTCCCTGCAGGCTACCTTCCTCCTAGATGGTGAGCTCACAACCACTGGGCCTCAAATGTGTGATCAGCACGTTCAAGGGTTACATTGGAACACCTTACCTATAATTTTCTCCTTTGTTCTATTTACAAGAGAATCCCAGGTCTCTATCCTCATCAACATGACTTACTTGATCTCTATTCTCTTTAGAACTACTAACTCGTAGCCAGTATTATTGTACTTGTTAGTATTCCACTGGTATCCAATTTACTTTCCCATTTTATGTGTAAGAGTAAGTATATTGGCTCACTTGCCAATTTGTGTCACATATGGTGTAGTGCTCCCTTAGGACTCCCTAACCCACTCAGGGCACCCTCAGCTCTATGAGCTTTCTTGAGGATCCATTAGGTCTTCTAAGGTCTTTAGGTCATTTAACACTCTTTATCTACACAATTGTTCCACGGTCTAGGTCTATTCCACACCAATTCCAATAGTGAGCTACCTCATTTTACTTACTCTTTGCATGCTTATTTCCTAAACAATCCAACTACTTGTACCCAAATACAAATTTCACAACTAACATTAATATAAATAAACATGACATAGCTTAATTTAACCTTAACCTTAGCAATACTAAATGTAAGCATTCCATATTGTAGCCAATGTCGAGTGCTACACTTTAACAGTTGTAACCCAAGCGTAGGTTGTCATATGTAATAAAATCTTGGGAGTTTGAGTGTTAAACCACAACAAAGTAAATTAAGAAATACAAATTACAGATTTTTAAAAAAGGAAAATTTTGGTGCAAGGTGTGAAAAGGTGTGGATTAAAAATCAAATTCAAAGAAATAGCTAAGGTTAGGGGTTCCACTCTTAGTATATCAATTATGATTAATTTTATTCCATCTTGCCACTCAATTATGATCCACATATAAAGGAGGTCCCAATAAGAGAAATTAATAATCAAATTCTAGAAACATTAGACATAAGTTAGTATTAGCTTTTATTGATCTTATAACACCAACACTTACTAATGGGTTCAAGTATTCATCAAACCAATCTTTATCCACAATAACTCAATATTCTAACATAGCCAGCAAAGCCATGTTCTATAAAGGAATCAAGTAGCTTTTGTGCCAATGATTGACTATGATGAATCAAGACTCCCACTTAACAAGGATGGTAGCTAAATCAATTAAGAAAGTAAATACCAATAACATTAAAGTCTATTTAAATTAGCCATAACCTTTATACCAAAAGCTTCACCCTTTCACCATAGCAAAAGGAAAATTAGTTAGACAAGAAAAAATTAAACAACATGTATAAAGATGAAATACACATAGATTGGAATATCAAAGGAAGAACAAGAAGAAAACACCCTAAACAAAGCTTCAAGATTGAAAAATAAGAATAATATCAAAGAAGAAAGGCTAGCTTTGATACTAGAACTCTAACTTTGCCTAAAAATCTTCTTAATTTTTTCCTCCCCACATTGCCTATTTATAGAGCCTTGGGGATGGAGTAGGTGAAATAGTAAAGTAGGTGAAGTGGAAATAAAAAAAAGCGGCTCAAACATCTTCTAATTTTTTCACTACCAAACAGATTGGTTCAGCTCTTCCTCAAAGCACAAAATCTATATATCTCTTCTTTAGCTTCAAAATAATATCTTGATTGTTCAAAACCGATATCCATAGCTCAAGTTGTAATTTTTCTACTAAAACTGCTCCTCAGTGCGCGACAAAATAAATGATTTCACTTATAACCAAATTTCAGCAATGAAAATGATCAAACTTGCTTTCTGATGCCGAGGGGCATCTCCACTGTGTCTCGTGGTGAGTGCAGCAACGGGTTTCTGAGGAAGTAGGCGAGTCCCAAAGAGGAGGTGCTCGGTGTGGACTGTATGCGATGGCCTAGCAGCAGTTCCGTCACGCGGAGGGGTGGAGCTGAAAAGTACTTCCGATGTGGGGGAGCGCCTAAGACGGAGATCCCTCAGGAGGATCTGCCTGAAACACTCATAAAACAGGGGTTAGGAGGTCCCCGGAGTCTTTTTCCGGGGAGGAGCCTCCGATGCCCAAGTCAGTACTTAGGAGAAATGAAGAGAGAGAGAGAGTATTAAACACCAAGGGCTCTTGCCTGTCATGTTTTCTCTTTTTGGGCTCTCAGAAGAGGAGGAGAGAGAGAGAGAGAGTCCCCCTTGTGACCATTTTCCCTGGTATATATAGGAGGGGGTGTGCCGTTCGGATGGTAAAACTTGTATGGACGGATACCATCCGTACTTCAGGGCATTGGGTCCCCTAGCCACCTGCAGGCTCCTCGGGCCGCGAGCTGCAACAAGCATAGCCTCGACATGACAGGACGTAGGTAGGGGCGGCTTGTCAGAGTGCTTATGAGGGCGGCGTGCAGGGTGTACGGGCGTGATGTCAGAGACTCCTTGATGGCTGCCTTTTATTCTTCCGAGGTCCCCATGGTTGAGGTCCCCCCTCGGGGTGAGGGGCCTTTCCCTCGAGTCATACTGGTACTTCGGGGTGTTCAGCGGCTCCGAAAATGGTCCTCCGGGGGGCTTTATCCTGCAGAAGGTAGCTGGTTTTTCTCCCCCGAGGTTAGTTCGGTCACCCTTCCGAGGTTGGTTTTGGCGAGTTACCGAGATCGTGTACCAGGTGTCTGACTTCCTCTTTTCCGGGGTCCTTAGGTGTTCGAGGCGATAGCACTTCGGCTATCACATGCCCCCCCTCGGAAAGCCGGAGTGGAGACTTCGGCTTGTGGTCCTTTCGGGAGCACTTTTCGGGACTTGGAGTCTAATGTTCGCAGGGGAGGCACTTTGCTACCTAGGGGGTAAGCCTTGTTCGGGCAGGTGTCACCTGTCTACCCTTTGGTCTTCTCGAGATAACCAACCTCTTCACTTTTCTGCCATAGATTAGTGGACCGTCTCGTCTTGAAACTAGGCGTGTCAGTCTGGGGTAGTGTGCCCGGGTTTCCAGAGTATCTGAAAATGCGTCCTAGTTTCTCGTGAAAGGTGACACGTGGCAAGTATTGGTTGGGATGGGCACATCTTTTTGCACGCGAAGGGCAATTATGGCGATGTTTCGCCTTTGCGCAGCAGTTATGACGCCCTTTGGGCTGCCCTTCCTCGATCTATATAAGCCTCCTCCTGTCATACTCCTCATTTGTTTTTCTTTGCTCTCACTTTGCTCTCGCCTGTTTTTGTTTCTTTCTTCCCTTTTTTGCGGCGGTGCTGACGGCGGAGCGATTTTCGGCCACCTTTTACGACGGCATCCAGGAATTCTGACTTCGGCAAGAATTTTGGTGGGTTTTGACTCCTCAGTTTTTGCTTTTCTTTTAGCTTCCCGAGGTCATTTTTCTTCTCCCCGAAGTCTCTTTTTCGTCCAACCATGTCTTCGCCTATTCCCGAAAGCTGGGAACCTCTTATGTCTCTCCCTTGTTGCTCCACTTCTGAAAAATTAGAGAAGTGGACAACTAAATTTTTTCTTCCCTCCTACGCCACCACCAGGTTACCCGACCTCGGTCATTTTAGCTTTATGAATAGGGAGGATGAGGTTACCGTTTTCTGGGCCCAACTGAAGGCCGGACTTCGGTTTCCTCCTACGAAGATGATTTGTGACTTTTTCCAATTTCATGGCATAGCCATGAATCAAATTCCTCCCAATTCATACTGCTACTTCAATGCCTTTCTCTGCATGTGTGGGGTCTTCGGGGTAGAGCCCCATTTTATCCTATTCATGCAGTATTACAAGCTCTATCCGGTTCCGAAGGGTGGCTTTTATTTCATGCTTCCTCGGGGATCTGGGAGCAAGAAATTCATGTTCACCTTCGCTACCAAAGATAGCTGACGAGGGTGGCAAAGGAAGTTCTTCTTCCTAAAGGTGGCGGAGGCCTGATCGTATGTTCCGACTAAGTGGGCTCGGGGAAAGTTAGAGACAGATGTTGTAGAGCCCAAGAAGTTGCTAACTCCTGAGTTGGCGGCGAGGTTTGCGGACTTCGACAGACGCATCCGTGCTGTCACCGATTGGGATGCCGAGATCCTTCCACGCTCCCTCTACCCTTTCCCGATCATGTGGAAACTCATGACCGAGGAGGTCCTTCGGGAGTTGGAGGTGGTTACGGAGCACAAGATGGATCTCGGCATGCCAGCTCCTGCTACTGAGGGGAAGGACTCTTGGCTGGTGAAGCTCCTTCGGAGCGATCTCACTTATGAAGACTTTTTTGAAAGTAAGTTTTCTTTCAAAGTTCTCAGCATAAGTGCCTATCTGGACTCATGCTGATGTTTTCCCTCTTTTTCAAAGATGGGCGACGAGTCTGCTGCCTACTATAAGTCTCTCTTCCTTGGTCAGGCCGAGAAGGGAGAACAAACGAAGAAAGGCGCCTCCAAGAGGCGCAAAACTACTGGGAGCGGACCATCTTCGGCCAAGAAGGTGAAGAAGGACACCCTTCTTCCACCCCCGGAGGATGCGGCGGAGGCTGGTGTCATTGTAACTTCCACGGAGGTTGGTGACATCATTGCAACGTCCACCAAGGTTGGTGACATCATTGTTACTTCCACTAAGGTTCCAATTTTCACCAAGCCTGAAATTGCCGCCAAGGTTCCTGCTGGGGTGATTGCCCTTCCAGCTTCTCTGAGTCCCGCCATGTCAGCAGATCTTGTAGACTCTTTGGCAGATAGCCCTTCTGCCGAGGAGTTGGAGAAACGTCGAAAGGGCAAAGGCAAATATGTTCCTACCAACGTGGAGGAGGCCCGGGACTCTGATGACAACTGTGCCGAGGTCGCGCCAGGTTTGTCTCTTATCCCCTTTTTACTTGAGATCTTGCGGCCTTTCATAATCAAGGGACTTTTTGCCTGATGAGATGTATGCTTGTTTCTTTTTTGCAGAGGACTTGGCGCCCCTGGCTTGGAAGATTGAGCACGCCTAAAGGCGGGCTCTTCGGGATTCCCATGTCCCAAAATACAAGGTTCCAAGGGAGCCGTTTTGGTCTTTCACGGAGGACATGAATCTGTTCTCCGAGGATTGTCGGGAAATGGCTCCCCAGATGGTGAGGAGTGTGCCTCCGAGGACTCCCTTGCCGCCAAAGTTTCTGAGCATGCTGCTCAGGTAGGCCTCTTCATTTTCCTTCCCGCTTTTTTGTCTAAGTGCTTTGGCTTTCCTTGTGTAAATTTCACTAAGTAACTTCTCTCTTTCTTTTTTCCAGCTCCTGGGGTATAGCAGATCCCTTAGGGCTTGGGCAGCAAAGCAGTCTTCGGTCTGAGCTTGGGCCGAAGATGAACTTGAGAAGGCTAAGGTCTTCTGCGCTAATTCGATTATGGCGAATACCGAGTTGAGCCGCATAGCCAAGGAGAAGGTTGTCAGTCTTCGGGAGGAGTTCTTGAAGGGCCAATAGGAGCTCTTGAAGGATTTCTCCAAGAAGATGTCCGACCTTGGTGAGAAGGTTGTGAGCCTGACCTCAGCCAACGAGGCCATTCATAAGGAGAAGGAAGAAGAAGCTGCTCTCCTGTCGAAGGCTCTTACTGAGAAAGCTAATCTTCAAGCCAAGGTCGAGTCACTGAAGAAAAGTTCCAAGAAGAAGCAGAAGATAAAGGAGCTTGAGAAAGAGGTCGAAGACCTTCGGAAGAAGGTTTCGGACCTTCAGAATGAGGTGGACGACCTAGACATTAAGAAGGACAAGGCCGTTCAGGCGACCAAGGTTGTCTTTCAGGACGGCTTCTGTCTAGCTCATCACCAATTTCTGAAGAGATATCCAGACCTCGACCTTTTCTTCTTGGCTGCCCTGGATATTCCCGAGGGGCCTCAGTGGACTTGGTCGAATGTCGAGTTCCTCAACCTGGAGTTTACTCCTCCTTCTGCACCGAAGGCGGCGGCCAAGGACACAGGAGCCGGAACTTCCCATGATGCCGAGGACCCTTAGACATTCTAAGGCCTTTGCCTTCTTCTTTTTCTTTGTACTTTTCTTCTTGTAACCTTCTCCTTGTACTAAGACCTTCTTCAATAAATTTTCCTTCACGATTTAGTCAAGTCTTCTGAGCAATTTTTCCCTATGGTCCCGACCATTTTCGGTCAAAGGACTTTTGGAAAGACACGAGCAATTTTGTTTCCCAGTTGTCCCGACCATTTTCGGTCAGCGGACTTCGAAAAGGTACATTATGCTCGTTTCATCGGCCAATCTTTGGATTAACTTTCTTTGTTTGCGAAGTTTACTTAGGCAAGTTTTAGCCTATCTTCGTTGGCCGTGCTCGATGGACTCCACCCTTTTTGGGCATATAACCCAATCAACTTCAGAAGGAAGCAAGGCTTTCGGGAGTCAATGGACTTCACCCCTTTTTTGGGCGTATAACCTAACCAAGTTTGGAAGGAAAACAAGACTTTCGGGAGTCAATAGACTTCACCTTTGTTCGGCGAGTACTTTTAGATAGGGGATAACTTCTGTACTTAGAGAAATTTCCCACTTGTACAATTTCTCATCTTAAAATTCTAAGTATAGAATTTCTTTAAGGCACCCAAGTGCCATGTACTTTTTGGTTTTCCTCCTTCGGTGTCGCCAAGCTTGTATACTCCTTTTTGGATCTTTTTTAGGACCAAGTAAAGCCCTTTCCTGTTTGGCCGAGGTACCCCATGGGATGGTTTTTCGGGGTTCAAGATTCGGCCTTTCGGAGAACGAGATCTCTTTTCCCTATTCCTTCTGGCCTGTCATGCAGGTTTGCGCGCATGGCCACTTTTGTTGAAAGGCTTTTCTTCCAAGCTCGGTCATCTTTCTGTGTTCATTAACTAGGTTGAGGATATTTCTCAACCCGAGGTTGTTTCCTCTTTCGTCGAACACTTGTATCCTCATTGATAGCCATACTACTTTGAATAGGGATAATAGCCTCTGTACTGGAGATAAGTGAGAAAGGTGTCTAATTCTTAGAATCTCCTGTTCCACAAGCTAAGAAGTATTATCAGCCATTGCCACCGTCGGTATGCCAAATCTGCATACCATGTTCTTCCAGATGAACTTTTGTATATCTTTTGCCAGAATGGTCGCTAAGGGTCCTGTCTCTTTCCATTTAGTGAAGTAGTCTACTATTGCCACGTAGAACTTCACTCCTCCGGGCGCTATCGGGAGTGGCTCAGCGAAATTTCTGAGGTTATCCACTTCCAATGTCCGATCCCTCTCAAACGGCGCCGTACTAGGAGGACGACCATGAGGACTCCCAGAAGTCCAAATGGTAGTACTGTCCGCTTCGGTGCATTTGGTGAGCGCAAGGGCTCAAACCTACGACCTCGCGGATTTACCCTCCGAAGGCAGTCTTTTGGTGCTAGCGTGTCCTCGGCGATTTTCACACTTTTTTGGACGAATTGTCCTGCGCCTTTTTACCGATACATCTCTGTAACGGTCTTGCGTACCTTTGCCGGTATAATTCCTCCTTAACCAGGGAATGTCGTCCGGAATGTCTTCGCACTTTTCGCCACTTTATAAGGATTTTCAGGACTTTTTTGGTTGCGAGATACTTCTTTGTAGGAGTCTCCCTCCCTTTGTCCGAGGTTGCTGTACCTAGCGCTGCCATGCTCGGATGGCCCAATACTTTGGTAACCAAATTTGATGGCTTTGGCGGTCTCCCTACCCTTAGGCCCCTGAGGGGCTGGTCAAGCGCTTTGCTGTTCTGCGCTTTGAGTTTCATTGACAGGGAGTTCCTACCTTCGCTGGGTCTCCCTCGTTGGTTTCAGCATTTTCTATTCCTGGGATTTCGGTAATGAAGTATGCCAGTGCTTGGGCTTTTATTGCCCTTCTTGGCTCGTGCGTAATGTAGCACTCTCCGAGCTTGATTCACCATTTTGGTAGTCTTTCCCGAATGCCATACTCTTTTTCGTGACATCGCGCAGAGGCGAGTTACTCCAGACAATGTCCTCGGAGGTAGGGTCACGGCCTTCTGCCTGCAGGTAGCAAAAGGTGTAGATGGCCTTTTTGGGGCAATGGGCATCTGTCTTTATTGCCAAGGGGACGGTGACTTTTCTTCGGGTGCCGAACTCTTTCTTCGAGAAGATTTGGGTTATTTAAGCCCTATTTTTCCCGCAGGCTGGGCGCTGAGGGGTATGTTTCCCGCCGAGGACTCATCTTCTCGATCTCCGCTTCCCATACCCCTGTGGGTTGACACGGGACTCCTCTCTGACGAGGTACTGATGAAGAGGACCTTCGGCCCGATTTTAGCTGCGGCCATGTTCAGTTTGACTGCTGCGTTTTTCCGACCATGATGGAGCATGAGAATTCGCGTAGGAAAGTCATGGTAATAGTTAGAGGAAGTTCATCCTCAGGCAGGGAAGTCCCTGCTGCAGTCATTCGGTTGTCAGTTGGACCTTCGGCGAGGACGGGGACCCCGGAAGTCCCTTGTCCTTAGAACGCCGAGTTTTCAACAACGACGACCTGAGAATAATGTTCCCACAGACGGCACCAAATGATGCCAAGGGGCATCTCCACTATGTATCGTGGTGAGTGCAGCAGGGGGTTTTCGGGGAAGTAGGCGAGTCCCAAAGAGGAGGTGCTCGGTGTGGACCGTATGCGATGGCCTAGCAGTAGTTCCGTCACGTGGAGGGGTGGAGCTGAAAAGTACTTCCAATGTGGGGGAGCGCCTGAGACGGAGATCCCTTAGGAGGATCTGCCTAAAACACTCATAAAACAGGGGTTAGGAGGTCCCCGGAGTCTTTTTCCAGGGAGGAGCCTCCGACGCCCAAGTCAGTGCTTAGGAAAGATGAAGAGAGAGAGAGAGTATTAAACACCAAGGGCTCTTGCCTATCGTGTTTTCTCTTTTTGGGCTCTCAAAAGAGGAGGAAAGAGAGAGAGAGAGTCCCCTTTGTGACCATTTTCCCTGGTATATATAGGAGGCGGTGTGCCGTTCGGATGGTAACACGTGTATGGACGGATACCATCCATACTTCTGGGCGTGGGGTCCCCTAGCCGCCAGCAGGCTCCTCGGGCCGCAAGCTGCGACAAGCATAGCCTCGACGTGACAGGACGTAGGCAGGGGCGGCTTGTCAGAATGCCTATGAGGGCGGCGTGCAGGGTGTACGGGCGTGATGTCAGAGACTCCTTGATGGCTCCCTTTTGTGCCTCCAAGGTCCCCATGGTTTAGGTCCCCCCTCGGGGTGAGGGGCCTTTCCTTCGAGTCATACTGGTACTTCGGGGTGTTCAGCGGCTCCGAAGATGGTCCTCCGGGGGGCTTTATCCTGCGGAAGGTAGCTGGTTTTTCTCCCCCGAGGTTAGTTTGGTCGCCCTTCCGAGGTTGGTTTTGGCGAGTTACCGAGATCGTGTTCTAGGTGTCTGACTTCCTCTTTTCTGGGGTCCTTAGGTGTTCGGGGAGATAGCACTTCGGCTATCACTTTCACTTATAACCCAATCTATGTGTTGGCTTTTAGATGGATTTAGAATCACTCAATTTTGACGTCCATAGCTCCATATATGATTTTTCTCATGAAGGATGACCAAGCGAGTGAATGCTGAAACTAATTCTATATGTGATCCAAATTTGGCCTCTTCCATCTCTTAATTGGGTTAGACCATGAACCAAAAATTGTAGACGATTAAGATCCCGACATTGGTCCAAGAATTGTGAGATTTTTTTATTTATCCATCTACATAAAAGAAGTTATTTAGCATATTTTTCAAATATGAATCAATAGTAAGCCACGTATGAACAGTAGCCACTATTTGAATAGTGAAACATGGTGAACAGTAACCTTGTGTGTGAACAGTAAATGTGTGTATGAATAGTGAATACGTGTGAATATTAGTTTGGTGGAATAACTAGTCATATTAGAGAAATTAATCAAACTCAAAGTGTACAATAATGATTTAAAGCCTTAATAACTATACCCTTAAGAGTATTCATCATCTAGGCTATCTCAGTTTTAGTCTTTTCTAAGGTCTTTCTATAGTAGCTTGTAATTATTTATAATTGATCATTTAAAAATGTCATAAATCATTCCAAGGCCAAGATTAAAAATTTTCCCATATGGTTTAAGTGACCAAAACTTAACCCTTATCTTGGATTCTACATATCTGACCCTTAAGTTACTTTTCCCTCAAGTTTTATTCCAATCATTTGAAACTTGGTCTTTATTGTTTGTTTTACTTACAAACAACCAAAAACCATTTATTCTAGCTCCAATAGAACTAGAATAGAACTAGAGCAATATAGGATTTGAGGCTCACAACCTATTCAGTCCTAACGTGTTTCTTTCACTCATTGTGTTTCTTGTGCTTCCTTTGCTTACATTTCAAGTAGTAAATTCAAAAGCAACAATTATTCTCTTCCAGCCTTCTTTAACTGAATTAAAACACAAAAAAAAATAAGGAAAAAAATCATTCCCTCACCTCACCACAACAACCGCACCCAATTTCTTTGTGGTTCAAGTAATTCTTTCCTAGCTTCCTATAGAGCTAACTTAAACAATAATTGCATCAACTCCAAGTCTAAATTAAAACTAGAAAATCCATTGGCAAATGAATTGCATTACCTAAAAATACTGAGCTCAAACTCTAGCTCCTCAAGCAACAATACCAGTTTTGTGTTTCTTGGCTAAAAGGTAAGAGTTTCCGGTTAGGAAAAAGTGATCGGGCTAAAGCTAGAAGAAAAAGAAGAGGACTTGTCAACACCACTGCTTGTTGTCTCAAGGCTAAGGTGACACGCACATAGTGCCCTACTTAGCAAGACAGAAAACCTTATCCGCAGTCTTTAACACATTAAACAATTCAGGATAGGAATTGGCATTAAACCGCATATAATTTAAATTACACATCCGGTACCAAGCTTTCAGTGACGTGCAATTTAGTCTCAAGATCTCTAAGGGTTATATTTAAACCGCCCATGGACAGTCTAGTCAATACACAATTTCACAAAGATAGAGCAGGAATCATGAAAATCTTTGATATCATAGATCTTGTATTTTTCTATCCTCTATCTAACCATGTAATAAAAAGGAGTTTACTATGTGAAAAGACAAAAATGCCCTTTTTTGCCCAAATCGTCTAAATGACCAATTTTACCTTTTTTAAGCTCCTATACCCTACTAAACTAAGGCTTTAACTTTCAAGTAATATTCTAAGCATAATAATTACTAAAATAATCATGTTACTTTCATATTCCGAGTCTCCCGCAAGCATGGTCATCACTTAAAGCTTTTCTCATGAAGATCATATTTGCTAACTTTTAGACCAATTGAAATTATCCAACACATTCATTTAACAATTGTATTTTTATTAATACATTTCAAATTTTAAATGTTACCAGATAAATTCAAAAAAAATCACAAAGTCAATTGACCTAAAACTTCAGTGCATGATTTTACATATCAAGTAAGTCTTGCTTAAACCTCACTCATGCATGTGCATTTGTTCTTTTATCAGTTTTATCTATTTTTTTATGTTTGCTCTTTTATCAATTTTATCTATTCTTTTATTAGTTCATATTTTTTTAACATGTTTGTTTTGTTATGAATACTGTGCATTCTTTTATCAGACTTGTTCTTAGTTATTCATATTTTAGATTTATCTTTTAAGAAAAATTGTATTTGAATTTTTATTTTTCACTTATATAAATTAACATAAAAAACGTCATATAGAAAATTTTATTATTTTTTATCAGTGCTTATTTCTTCTTTCAAATAAACCGGTTATTTATTTTTTATCTGTAGTTGTTTTTTTTTTTTTATTGGCTATTTATTTTTTTTATAAAAAGTAGCTATTTCTTGTTAGTATCTATTCATCCTTTTGGGTCAATTTATTGTTATTCTACATGTTCTTACTTTTTTTTGTTAAATTACTTAATTTTATTTGTTCTTTTATGGTTATCAGTTTTATTAGTTATTTTATCAGATTTGTTCTTCATTTTACAAAAAAAGAATTGAATAAATAAAAGGAAAACCAAAAACAAAAAAAAAAGGAAAAATAGGAAAAATAGGAAAAAGTCAAAAAAAAAGTGAAAATGAAAAACTAGGAGGGGAAAATACAAAATAGGGAAAACAAAAGCAGTAGCAAAATTCAGAAAAAAGATGAAATGAAAAAAAGAGAAATATATACCATTCCGGAGAAATGGAAAGCAAAAGATAACACAAAAGGAAAAAAATGAAAAAGGGAAAGGAAAAAAAAAAGAAGAAGAAGAAGGAAACGCAAAGGCATTAGTTACAAGAGTAAAACCCTTGCCCCCAGTCCTTGCACCTTTGTCCTGATGGCTAAAGTGCTCAGGATATTATGGGAAGGTATAGGGTTTGACTTTAATTTCTCCATTCTTTCCCTAAAAAAATATAAAAAAAACTGATTTAGTTGTCTTCTGAGTTCCAAAAAAGTTGTCATTTCTCTTCTCTTACCTAGAATACTAATTACTTTTCTCTTGTATACTTATAAAGCATACTTTTGAATATATATATATATATATAACCATGCCTCCAAGTCTCCACATTAATGCACTAACTGCTCCACCAAACGTGGAGGTTTGTCCAAAATATTCAATCAAATGAATGTTTTTAGTTTAAAAAAAGTAAAAAGTTATAATGGAGTATAAAAGCAAAACATCCTTGCATATAAGAAAATAGATCTATTCCTATGATAAATGTAGTCTTAAGACATTATTTTACTATTTTGTTACCAGTAATTTTAAATTTGTTAATACAAATCATTATAAAAAAAATTCAAACATTCATTTTGGTCAGAAAAAAAATTAGCAGCAAAAATATCATTATATATATACAATCAGAAGCAAAAAAAAAAAAAGAGCTGTGATAGTAGGGAAGATTCGATACTATACACTAGAGGGACTTGTTCTCTAGGTATCAACACCAAATAGCAATGAAGTAAATTCTTCATACACGCATTGATTTGCTAAGAAATACCCTTTAACTTTGGGGAAGTATTCTTTGTACCGTGTAAGATTGCCAAAGCTTTTGTGCAGTCCAATAAGATAGTGATGACCTGTAGATTATGAATAGCCGCAAAAGTTACCACTTTTTTGAATGGCCACCAATTCTGAGGGCAGATTAATAGCATGGGATAATGTATGAACCTTAGGCTTGAGGAGGGCATTTGTTCCCATCCAAATCCATGCAGTAGCTCCCATCAAGGTGTTAGTGTTATGCCCAAAATTCAATCATGAGATGATTGTATTTTGCACATTGAGTCATGATAGTTTATTGAAACATTATTTCAATAATTGTGTTTGTTGTTTGTTTCTGCGTAACATAATCAAGCACAATTATAATCCTAGAATAATAGTATTCTTAAACATCCCTGGTCTAACATTATTGTGGAAGTAGGTTGCAATAATACATTAAGACTAGCATATGTGATGACTAATATGAGATAGTCTACATATGGGTACAAGTTGGAGAACTTCTGTACTAGACTGACCTACCATGAGAATGCTACATGAATCATTATATGAGTGTCATAAGTAATTCTCATAGTAATCCTCATAGTAATCATGGTATATGTAAGTCCTTTGACCTAAGGTTATCAAGGTTCCCTACATGTGAGTCATATACTTTGATATTTTCTTTTATTGCTCATAATTGAGTGAACATGAAGGTGGTCATTGCGTATGTCACATATCATGTAGAGGGTTTTGTATGATCAAGATAAAATTTGTCCCTCCTATGTAACGGGAATGATATCTTCAGGCCCCTTGATTGAGTAAGACAGAGGAAATGCATGGCCATGCTCGGATGAATTAATATGGGATATCAATGTCATTAGTTTTAGTCAATCTACTCAAGGATCAAGAAACCAAAGATTGGACTATATGAAAGTGACACATTTCATGTCTCAAGCTCGGTCTTGATATCTTGGACAAAATGACAATGACATATACGAATAATGATCATAATGGTTTAGTTGAATCACCAACTATCTTGTCACTTGGGTAGTAATGATGTGTTGCTAGACACCATTCATTATTTATGATCATAAATGCGAATTATGATCATTACCAATGTGATGGAAGCCTATTGGGTCGCACACTAAGAACCAATTGGATCATTTAAGTGCATGGGCCAAATTGTTTGGATTTGGTTTCATGATAATTTTGGATTAATTATTGGCTCAATAGCTGAGCTATTATTAAGCCCGAAATTAGGCCTAATAAGATTAGGGTTTTCAAACCTATTAGGCCTGGGAGTTACCCCTCACTATATATACATTATATATTGAGGGTTTTTGGGGCTGTTGCCTCTTAAGGACAAAATAAAAAAGGATTTGAAAATTACAATCACACTTTCCTCTTGCCTTTCTTTGGTGAACGCCAGCTAGCACTACAGGTGCAAGAGGAACACACCTGCTGGATTGTGGTGGAGACATGTTGATTTGAGTGGTTCATGTGGATACTATAGAGAGCTTGAGCACGTCAACTATTAAAGTTTTAGTGATTTTGGTCAACAATTAAGTGAAAAATCTCAACTAACTAGGAATAAAATTTTTGAACACCCAATTTACTCCGTTTCACTTGGATCCTGGAGGGTTTCGATTAATTTCCGCTGGGCATGTTTGGTTCCTAAAATCCTACAATGGTATTAGAGCTACTGGTGAGACCCTAAATCAGGATTAAACGCCAAATCACATAATTTATTCTGTGTTCTATTAATTTCGATCATGATTAATTAGATTGATTCATGATGCATGAACTGGAACTCAGAATATATATGAGATATATGAAGGAACAACACAAATTAGTTAATGAGATTCATCCTAGATTGATGGATATGAGATATCTATCTAAATCAGGATTGTTGCAATAGTTGTTACAACCTTAGCAGACATCGGCCATGTGTTGTTTTGGTACCTTGGGTATGGTACTTTTGGTTGCTCGGTTTAGGTCTACGAAGTGCCACATTAATAAACTAGTTAATAAATGCACATTAATGGGAATGCATTTTCTAGTTGGATGAGATTTGATTTGTAATGTTGTTTATTGATTGAAGCATGGTGCATGGTTATAGCCTTGGTTGGTTGTTGTTGGAAATACGGCCTGCGTGTCATGCCTCTCATTATTACTCTCATTGTACTTTCTTTTCTCACCTTACTCCCCTCAAATGTAACTTGAGGTTTCTATCATCATTGCTATTGTACCTTTAGGATCATCCGTGGTGGTGTGTCCAAGGAGATGACTACTAGGAGGCATCCAGGTAAAAAGGAGAATGAGCTTTTAAAGGCCTTTTCTTTTCTTAGACTTTCATGATATTCTCATTAGCTTGAGAATATCGCATAATTTGAGTTATAACCATGTTACATTTAATTGGTTGTTGGCATGATATGCATGTTTTATATTTGTATGTGATGTATGTATAAGATAACTAAAGATAATAATTGGTAAGATCAAAAGAAAATCCCTAAAACAAATATTAAGTCATTAAATATGATGCCTTCCAAATGTTGGCACTGGTTAAGACTTTGATCGATATTGGGTGGGTTTGCCAAAGCAAAGTACCTACATTCATCTTAGTAAAACACAATGGGATAAAAGTTGTATCTAGATTACTAACTTTGAGTTCAACTTAGCTAAGTCATCCCAATAGGATTGGGGAATTAAAGGCATAAAGTTGGGCTTAAGTTCATGAGATGAGCTTGGACAAGTTTTGTTCACCCAATTATCCAAGAGTTGCATGAGATGCAATTGGTAAGGATTTCCCTACCTAAATAGCTATAACTTGAGAGAAAAGTCAAAGCTGACTTAAGTTATAGCGAAATATGAATCTTGACCCACTAGAATACCTTAGCGCTGATGTGTTCCAAAATAATATTGAGAGTTATTATTTTGAGTAAAATAGTGAGAGCATCATTTAATAAAAGTTCTTATTAAATATAGTAAAATACATGATTCTTACACTGTATATTTACTATTGTAGATTATCATGGCACAAAACACATTAACCCTTTTATTGTGATCGATCCTTGAGAAGAAAAAGTTGAACGAGACCAACTTTCTCAAATGGTACCCAAATTTGAGGACAGTCCTCAAGCAAGAGAGAAAGGTTGATGTCCTAGAGCAGCCCATTCCAAATGAGCCTGTTGCCAATACTCCAAAGGCTGAAAAGGATGCTTAGGATAAGCATTCAAATGATGCTTTGGATGTTGCTTGCCTCATGCTATTTACCATGGAATATGACCTTCAAAAGCAAGATGAGCACATGAGGGCATTCGATATGATAGAACATCTTAAAATGCTCTTCCAAGAACAAGCTTGACATTAGAGGTTTGAGACCTCTAAAGCATTGTTTTAGTGCAAAGTGTCTGAGGGAAATCCTGTGGGTCCTCATGTACTCAAGATTGTTGGGTTTCGAGAGCCAAACAGCGCAGCGGAATTTAACCGAAACCCTCCAGGATCCAAGTGAAACGGGGTAAACCGGGTGTTCGAAAATTTTCATACCTAATTTTTGGTTGAGATGTCTCACTCAACTGTAGAGTCGAATCACAAAACTTGAACAGTTGACGTGTTTAAGCTCTCTATGGTATCCACACGAGCCTCTCGGGATCATCACGCTTCCATCGCGTTCCGGCAGATGCGTTTCTCTTGCGCTCACAGTGCTAACTTGCGTCCTCCAAGGAATTGCAAGAGAAGAGTGTGGCTGTCCTTTTGGGAGGCTAGGGCAAGAAGACCTGCGAATTTCTCACTAGAAGTTGTATTTATAGTGAGACTCAACTTCCAGGCCTAATGAGTTTCAAAGCCCTAATCCAATTAGGCTTTAATTTTTGGCTTAATAATGGCTCAACTATTGGGCTCATTATTAATACAAAATTATTGTGAAACCATAACCCAAATAATTAGCCCATCCACTCTAATGATCCAAATAGCTCTATGTGTACAACCCAATATGCTCTTACCACGTTGGCAATGATCATAAATCACATTTATGATCATAAGCAATTAGCGGTGTCTAGCAACACATCATTGCTACCCAAGTGACAAGATTGTCGATGATTCAACTAATCCTTTATGATCATCACCGATATATGCCATTGTCCCTTTGTCCAAGATATCAAGACTAAGCACGAGACATGGAATGTGTCACTCTCGTATTGCCCAATCTTTGGTTTCTTGATTACCGAGTAGACCAACTTAAACTGATGACATTGATATTGTATATCAACTCATCCGAGCATGGCCATACATTTTTCTAAGTCTTACTCTATCAAGGGGCCCGAAGATATCACTCCCGTTACATAGGAGGGACAAATCCCATCTTGATCATACAAATCCCTCCTCATGATATGTGACATACCCAATGACCTCCTTCAAGTTCACTCAGTTACGAGCAACAAAGGAAAGTATCAAAGTATGTGACTTACATGTAGGGAACCTTGATGATCTTAGGTCGATGGACTACATATACCATGATCACTATGAATGTACACTCATATAACGATCCATGTAGTGTTCTCATGGTAGGTTGGTCCAGTACACAAGTTCTCCAATGTACCCATATGTAGACTAATATCTCATATTGCTCCACGCTAATTAGCCGCTATAGACTTATGTTCTCACTTTGCCTAATGGATTGGTTTTAGAATTAGATAGTTGTACAATCATCTATGATGGCCTACAAAGATGATCAGTGAGAAATTTGATTTCTATTCCTTGCTTGGACAAGAAAGGTTTTTCATTTATAATAAAGGACAAGTCCCTCCTTGAATTGTTGTTTCATTTATTTGAATGAAATGATGGTTATGGTAATAAAGGAAAGTCGACTTAGTAATGGTTTAAGGATGTTTTAGAAGAAACCTCAAAAATCCAATCTATCTTGAAGAACTAATGTAAATACCAAAAAGGTCACTTCCTCATCTTGGGTATTGGAATGATTTGAACATTTGTGCAAATGTATCTAAGGCAGTAGTCATTTGTGGCCTATATAAATAAGAAGAGTTGCTACATATCCAAGTTCTCACTTTGCCTATTAGAATTAGACTTTATTGTGACTATATTTGATTGTGAATTTTTCATATGAGACATGTAAGTCATTTATTTGTTTTTTATGGTGGGCTTAAATGATGAATACAAAAGGTCAAATTGAATGATTTGAACTCCTCTTCACTATCCAAGGGCAAAGACATGCGAGTGAAAGAGCCAATGACTTATTAGGGCTCATACATAGTGACATATATGGGCCAATGTCTATGCATGCTAGAGGAGGTTTCCAATAGTTTATTATTTTTACTGATGACTTCAATAAATATGAATATGTGTACCACATGAAACATAAGTCTGAATCCTTTGAAAAGTTCAAAGAATTCAAAAATGAAGTATAGAATCAACTTGGGAAGAGTATTAAAGTACTTCAATCAGATCGGGGTGGAGAATACTTAGACCGGGAATTCCTTGACTATCTAAAGGAGTGTGGCATAGTATCACAACTCACTCCACCTAGTACACTTCAATGGAATGGTGTATCTGAAAGGAAAAATCAAACTTTGTTAAAAATGGTTCAATCTATGATTAGTCAAGCTGACCTTCCAAACTCCTTTTGGGGACATGCTCTAGGGATAGTTGCTTTTACACTAAATCAAGTTCCATTTAAATCGGTTCTAAAGACACCATATGAGATATGGAGTGAGCGGCATCCCAGTCTGTCTGTTATGAAGATTTGAGGCTATGGAGCTTATGTGGAATGTCAATCCTTTGACAAGCTAGGCCCCAAATCTCATAAATGTCTTTTTGTCGAGTATCCCAAAGAAACAAAGAGTTGTTATTTTTATAATCCTTCTAAGTAGTAAATGTTTGTTTCTCAGACTAGTGTCTTTCTAGAAAAAGAGTTTATCTCTAAAGAAACCAATGGGAGGAAAGTAGAACTTGGAAGAAATTCAAGAACAATAAGTAGATACCATAGGATGTTGTGGTTCAAGAATCTATTCTTGTAGCATAGAACCCATGTAGATCTGGTAGGATTTGGTGTGAGCCCAAGAGATATGGATTTCTTGTGACTCATACTGGTGATGTGATGCTCATGAATCAGGATGAGCCCACAACCTACCAAAAAGCTATGTCAAGACCAGATTTTGAAAAGTGCCTAGAGGCCATTAAGTCTAAGATGGAATCTATGTGTGAAAACCAAGTTTGAACTTTGGTTGATCCACCTGAAGGGGTAAAACCCACAGGGTGTAAATGGGTTTTGAAGAAGAAAATTGACATGGATGGTAATGTGATCTCCTTTAAAGGACAATTGGTTGTAAAAGGTTTCAAGAAAATTCATGGTATTGACTTTGATGAAACTTTTTTACTAGTTTCCATGCTTAAATCCATCTGAACTTTAATGAGACTTCATGATATTGGTTACTGCTGAACACTACGATTATGAGACATGGCAAAAGGATGTTAAAACTGCATTTCTTAATAAAAATCTACTTAAGGATGTGTACATGACACAACTTGAGGGTTTTGTCACTCTAGAGAATGCCAATAAAATGTGCAACTTGCAAAGGTCCATTGATGGACTGTAACAAGCTTTTCGAAGCTGGAATCTTCATTTTGATGAAGAAATCAAAGAGTTTGGTTTCATAAAAAATAAAAATGAACTGTATGTCTACAAGAAAGTTAGTGAAAGCACTATTGTCTTCTTGGTGTTGTATGTAGATGACATACTACACATCAAGAATGACATTCCTAAGCTATAGTCTATGAAGACTTGGCTGGGGAATTGTTTCTCTATGAAGGACTTAGGTGGCGTAGCCTATGTGTTAGGCATTAGGATCTATAGAGATAGATTTAGAAAAATGCTCGGCCTAAATGAAAGTACATACATTGACAAGGTGCTAAAAAGGTTTAGAATGCAAGTCTTCAAGAAAAGGTTCTTGCCCATGTCATATGGTATAACTCTTTCAAGATCCCAAAGACACAGTGCACCTGAGAAGAGAAAATGTATGAGTAAAATTCCATATGCCTCAGCAATTGGATTTATCATGTGTGTCATGATATGTGCTTGTTCTGATGTCTTGTGTGCCTTGAGCATGACAAGTAAATACCAATCAAATCCCAATGAGAGTCATTGGACAGTTGTTAAGAATATCCTCAAGTACTTGAGAAGGACTAAGGATGCATTCTTGGTCTATGGAGGAAAATATAAGCTCATTGTAAAGACCCACATCGATGCTAACTTCCAATCCAATAAGGATGATTTTAGATCACAATCTGTTTATGTGTTTTGCATTAGTGCTAGTGTTATGAGCTAGAAGCATTCAAAGCAAGAGACACTAATTGACTCTACAACAAAATTTAAATATATTGCCGCCTTTGACACTGCAAAAGAGGTAGTTTGGATCAAAAAGTTCATCACAAAACTTGGAGTGGTTCCAAGCATTGTCGACCTAATAGAGCTATATTGTGACAACAATGGAGAAATCACACAGGCTAAGGAACCTCGATCATACCAGCAATCCAAACATATGCTCCGATGCTATCATATTGTTAAGGAGATCATTGAAAGGGGTGATGTAAGGATATGCAGGACTTCGACAGATTACAACATTGCTAATCCACCAACGATACCCCTCACACAGCAGAAGTATGATAGTCATTTTAGATCCATTGGTATTAGATGCATAGATGATTAGCTTTAGTGTAAGTGGGAGATTGTTAGTGTTGTGCTCAAAACCCAATCATGAGATAATTGCATTTTACAAAATGAGTCATGATATTTTATTGAGGTATTATTTCAATAATTACGTTTGTTGTTTGTTTTTGTGTAACATAATCAAACATAATTATAACGAGAGAATAATATTATTTTTAAATGTCCCTAGTCAAATATTATTGTGGAAGTGAGTTGCAATAATACATTAAGACTAGAATATGTGGTGACTAATATGAGATATGTAGTCTACATATGGGTACAAATTAGAGAACTTGTGTACTGGACTGACTCACCATGAGAACGCTACATGGATCATTATATGAGTGTCATAAGTGATTCTCATAATAATCATAGTATATGTAGTCCTTTGACCTAAGGTTATCAAGGTTCTCTATATGTGAGTCATATACTTTGATACCTCCTTTTGTTACTCGTAACTAAATGAACATGAAGGTGGCCATTGGATATGTCATATATTATGTGAAAGGTTTTGTATGATCAAGATGGGATTTGTCCCTCCTATGTAATGGAAGTGATATCTTCGGGCCCCTTGATTGAGTAAGACTAAGGAAATGTATGATCATGCTTGGATGAATTGATATAGGATATCAATGTCATTAGTTTGAGACATAAGGGGCTTATTGGGTCACACACTTAAAACCAATTGGATCATTTAAGTGCATAGGACAAATTATATGGTTTTGATTTCATTATAATTTCATATTAATTACTGACTCAATAGTTGAGCCATTATTAAGCCTGAAATTAGGCCTAATAAGATTAGAGTTTTCAATCCTATTAGGTTTGGGAGTTAACCCTCACTATATATACATTATATATTGAGGATTTTTGGAGCTGCTACCTCTTAAGGACAAAATAAAAAAGGTTCTAAAAATTCCAGTCGTGCTCTCTTCATGCCTTTCTTTGGTGAACGCAAGCTAACACAACGGGTGCAAGAGGAACACACCCGCAAGAACGTGGTAGAGGCATGGTGATTTGAGTGGTTCAGGTGGATGCCATAGAGAGCTTGAGCATGTCAACTGTTCAAGTTTTAGTAATTTGGCTCAACAATTAAGTGAAAGATCTCAACTAACTAGGTATAAAATTTTCAAACAGCCGATTTACTCTGTTTCACTTGGATCATGGAAGGTTTTAGTTAATTTACACTATGCGTGTTTGGCTTCCAAAATCCTATATAAGGAATGTTTTTTCCAAGCATTGTACACAACAAACACAGTAGGAGTTTTGGCAACATATCCCCCAGCATTTCAGCACCATGATTGGCAAAGCATGTTTGGTTGGAAAGAATATAGATTAGAGATGTACCACTTGTAGTCCCTCGCAGCTCTTAGTTGCTAAAGGAGCATATCCATTTTGGTAATTATGGAAGAGGCATGGAAATTAGAATGTTGGAAAACACTTTCATCACCCTAGCCAGATAGACCATAGAGTAAAAACTAATAAGGCAAGCCGCTCAAACTCCTACTTGGGGGACCTATCCAGGAGATTTATTAACCAAGTGCCCAAGTGAAATTGAGGATTGAAGGGGTGCTTGGGGCAGAAGTTTGCCCATATTTGATCACAGCCAGAGTAACCCCAGAACAGGTGGTAGGGGGTTTCAATTGCCAAGTGACATTGGGAGCCCATAGGATCAGTCAGACCACTATGAGAAGCCAACTTTTGACCAGTCAGGAAGGCATCAATAACACATTTCTGGAGGAAAACTTTAAACGTATATGGAAAACAGAAAGCCCAAATCCTTTTCATAATATTAGTGGCGTTGGGGTGGTTTGGAAAGATAGCTGAATTTTGCTGTTGATTAGCCCAGTCATTGGATTAGCAGATAGATTTCCAAGAGTACCCATTCTTTGTAGTGTGAATACTTGACAAGGAGCCCTCCCATATTATTTGATCAGAACCTTTAGTTGAAGATGGAAGAGAAAGAGTTACGATGCTATCCATAAGCTTAGGATGGAAGATGGACTTTATAAGGCTCCAATTCCATTCTCCTCGATCTACAAGTGCTAAGTTAGAAACTCTTAAAGCTTTCATTGGAGGGGGTGGAGGGCTTATAGAGTTTAGAAGCTAAACCAAAGTTTGTGGAATCTAGGGGTCTTCCCATACTTTGGTTCAACTTCCATCACCAATATGCCAACAAATCTTTAGCTCCAGGAGATCTCTCTTATAAATGAGGCTTTGCTAGATGGACAAAGAGCTTCTTTGAGGTGGGGCATCCCAAATAGAATGTTTTAGGCCATATTTAGCTAATAAGACTCATGTCACCAGGGAAGATTATTCTCCAACAAAAATTCTCCAAAAGATCTTGGCCAAAAGGGCTTCATTAAATAATCGAGGATCCTTAATGCCCAAGCCCCCAATAGCTTTTGATAGTGTTAGGATCCTTTTTTTTCTTCAGGTGAATACCTTTATGAGAATAGGAGCCAAACCACCAAAAGCGAATATATGATTTAAAGATAGAATCAGATAACAACAAGCACTTTAAAAAAGGACATCACATAAACAGGAACTGAGGATAATGTAGATTGAATGAGAGTTAGCCTTTTTGCACTATTTAGCGACTGCCATTTCTAGTTATCCAGAAATTTCTTAACCTTTTCCACAAAAAAATTGTAGGATGTGGATTTGGACATATTTTGGGACAAGGGAATTCTTAAATAGTGTTGGATACCTTTATTAATTTGATATGGAAGGATCTGACTTAGCTCCACTTGCAAGCTCTAAGGAACATTTTTGTTGCACATCCAATTTGATTTTTGGTGATTAATTTCCAAACCTAAGGCTAAGGAGTAAAGATCCACGATTTCCTTAATGGCATTAGCCATTTTGACAGTAGGTTTAAAGAATGAGAGACAATTGTCTGCAAAGAAAATATGGCTAATAGTCGGTCAGCTCCTACTGACTTTAAGATCCATAATCAAACCCATTTGATTGTAGGTACTATAGTCTATAAGAGAGAGCCTCAACAAAGAGGATAAAAAGGTAAGGAGAAAGAGGGTCACCTTGGCAAATGCCAGCCTTTAGGGAAAACCAAGCGGTTGTGCATCCACTGACAAGGACTAAATAGGACACTCATTACATTATGAGATGGATCCATAGTCTTGGCCAGTGCATGGTGCAAAGAACCTTCTTTATGAATGACCACTGAAGCTTATCATATGCCATCTGCATGTCAATTTTGAGTACAGCCTTGTATCTTCTAGGACCACTAAAAGCAAGAGTCTTTTTGAAGGCATGTGGGATCTCATAGGCTATAATAATGTTGTCTTGAATTGATCTTCTAGGAACAAAAACATTCTGAAAATTAGAAACCAAAGGATTTAGGACCCCATTAAGCCTATTAACCCACACCCTTACTATTAACTTGTAGAGGGTATTACATAGGCTAATCGGCCGAAGGTCATCAACTATTTGAACCGTAGTTCTGTTTGGAATTAAAGTAATAAAACTGTGGTTGATTTGTTGAAGCATATAGTTACCATTACGAAAAGTCAGATAGGCTTTGGTAACCGCTAGACCCATCGTACCCCAATATTTCTTGAATACAAATGGTTGCAAATATAGTGTTAAATACCGCAGTATACTATGGGTATACGATACGTGATACAAATGTTTTCGTGTTTTGTTATTTTACCGTGTGGTATTTTGCAGTATACAGCAGTATTTTACAATATACCACATACTTCTCACCTTTTGTATGCATTTTGTCAAAAAATCGCGGTATACCGCAAAATACCACGTAGTGCGTACCGCGATATTTTATTTTTTGCAGGTATTTTTTTTTCATTTTACATAAAAAAATATCAAAAATATATAAAAAAAATTAAAATATAAATAATACACATATCATAAAATAAACATTTACTTTTATTTTTTTTTCCTAATTTTCTTAATTATTATAAAAATTTAATGGATGATAGCAGCTTGAATGTCCCTGTAGTATAACTGATGTTGAACAATATCCCCCAATTGAATTTTTTGTATATACTACTCTAACTGAATATCTTCTATCATATATATTTTATTTATATTTGATAAATTACGATGAAAAAAATTAGAATATATACAAAATGTGTCAAAATAAATTATTAAACAAATTATATCATCTTAAAATAACATTTTAATATTTATTTTTTTATAAAAATGATAATAATATTTGGTACAGTATACTATGTGATATACTTTAAAAATTTAAGATACAGTATACCTAGTGATAACAATATTTAATACTTTTGTTGCAAACCATCACGTCACGAGGCTTTTATAATTCCCTTGCTCAAACACGGCCTTTTTTATTTCTTGAGAGGTGAATGGAACAAGTTGGAAGTTCTGCTGAGTTGGAGTTAAAAGTACAGGTTATATGGGAGCAGATAGATTCTTGCGCCTGATTCCTGTCAGTATAATTGGGTTGAAAGATGGTGGCGAAAGTCTGCCGAATGTGGGTCCTGATATCATCCTCATCTAGCAGCCACTGCCCAGAATGATCTTGGATAGTATTCAGACGGTTTTTCAGATGGCGGGTTTTGGTAGCCAAGTGGAAGAATCTAGTACTCGCATCAGGATAGCTTCTGTTGAAAGAAATTTTTTGGCATTTAAATTAATTATTTTTTAAATATTAGTCACATGGTAATCATGCAAATATAATATTAGCTTAAGTAATGTAGAATTTAGTTAATATAATATGCCTTAATATGTAGTAAAAATGATAATATTTTAGCAAGGGAAAACAAACAGATAAATTAATCTCTTTCAGAGAAAAACAGATTAAAATCTTAATAAAAGGATGATGTAGTTAAGCTATTAATTTTCTTGTGAAACATTAGTTTTTTTGCATTTGAGTCAACACGTGCATTGAAGAATAACCAAACAAAGAGTTGGTGTCCTTAATAAAATAAACAACCTGTTTGTTTTTAATAATGGTAATAGTCTGTTCCTTATAATTAATTCTTCCTTCTGTCATTCTCTAATCTGATTTATAATTAACTGGCCGGGTTAATAATCTTTGTATCAAGGTCCTAGGGGTACATGTGCTGGTGGGCAACAAAAACTGAAAGGGAAATTTTTAAAGATGGTTCAATGAAAATTTCACTTACTCTCTCTTATTTGAAAATTTTTTATTTTGCCCTTTGACATTCAATGAATCCTTTACTTATCCCCTTTCATAATAGTGAGATTCAAAAGTAACTTTTCCTTATCTCCTTAGATAGCCTTAATTAATCATAATGCTCCTAGGAAGACGGTAACACTTTGATAAATTAATTAAAAACTTATACAAAATTATATGTGATAAAGATTATTTTTTTAATTATCAATAAAACTTTGTTGATCGAACTTAGTATACATAACACTATTTATTTGAGAATTGCATTTCAATTATATCATTTGAAATATGGTAGTTAGCCATAGTATATAATTGAATGTGAAATATATTTGACCAATCAACGATTAAATACATTTTTAATAAGTAAAAGTATTTGGTAAAATAATTATTCCATTAAGCAAAATAGTAAATTATCCATTAAGAGCACAGTAATGGTACAAATAATAATATGAAAAATTACCAAAATCTCCCTTGAAGTATAGTTAAACCTGCATTTGTATCTCCTCTTTTTCAAATATCTACAGTTATCCTCTTAGAAGTTAACTCCATCATTCCTAGCCTTCATCCACACAGAAACTTTACCTTCCAACTTCTACACAAAATGTAAATGAAACCAAAACTTAAACCCCAGAAAAGAGTCACATCAGAGGCTTCCGGCTTCGTCTTTGATCATCCCCAGTCCCAAATCCGGTTTCTATCCCCGTCATCTACAGTAGCACCAATCTCCACCTCCACCCGGCAAGATCTCACGCTGTTCGCTCGTCTGTCTCTTGGAAATGGGTTTTTCAATTAAGTGGATTGACCGAGGTTTCTAGGAAGTACGACGGCGGTGACCATATACCCAATGGCGGTTCAATCATGCCCACCAGTCACCAACACAGACTCCGGTGAAATATCTATGGGGTTCTTTGAAATGCTAGCCTGGAAAATTTGCCTCTCTCGTCCTCCTCGTAGGGGAATTTGGTGAAGCCGAAGTCGGCAGCAACCTTCAGTTACGGGATCATTCGATTGTATCCTCCGATTTCTGCTTTGGGGATCTGACTGCGGTTCCTGCGAATGATATCGTGGAGGGTTCCTGCGGGCGCGTCGTGGAGGGTTCCTGCGGGCGCGTACTCGAACAGCAGGTTATAGCAGTGCCGGCCGGTGGACTTGACCGTGGTCTAGTTTCCAAAGCATCGAACAACATGTGGGCAGTCCGCAAGTCCCCGTAGGATGAGCTTTTCTCTGATGAAAAAGTTGGAGAATAGAAGGTCGGTGGATTTAAGAGTGTAGAGGCGAAAGGAAGGATGGCCTGTCCGTTTGTAGCTTCGACCCTACCGTTTTCCCTCGCCGATTCCGGGAAATCAAAGGGCAAGACCAAGAGGGCTGCTGTCTTTGCTATGCAAGGTGGCTTTGGAAGCAAAGCAGAATGGGCTGGGAAATCAAAGGGCAAGAACAAGAGGACTACTTCCGTTTCTCCTCCTTCAGCTTTGATGGCAGTCAGGAGGAGGAAATCTCAAAAAGGGTGGCAAAGAAGACCAATCAAACCGATGTAACCCCACTTGGATTTGGAAATTTTCGTTTTCTATTTTGTTCTAATCAAAATTAGGAGTCTGGTTTTCATTTTGTTATCATAGATTTCATTTTTTGTTTGTTTTTTTTTAAATTGGGGGTAAAGTTTATGTGGATGAAGATTAGAAGAGAAAAGTCAGTCATTTTCCCTTTTTTGTGCTAATGGTACGTAAATGACAGAGTTAGCTTTTGATGGAGTGATTGTATGTATTTGAGATAGGGAGCACTCAACTGTAGGTTTGGCTATATCTTCAGGGGGATTTTGGTAATTTTCTCATAATGATAATAATAATAATAATAATCTAAACCAATTCAACAAAACGTAAGGAAAAAAATTCTTAAGATGTCAATAGAAAATAAGTTATAGAATATAAAAAGAAGAATTTGTTAATATTAGTGTCTGACCTTGTATTATCGTGACAAGCACAACACACCCGTATTTTTAAATTCCATAACTCATTTTTTATTTAAATCTTAGAATTTTTTTTTCTTTGTTCTTCTTTTATTGAATTGGCTTAGATTATTACTATTATTACTGTGCTCTTAATGGACAATTTACTTCTTACTTAATGGAACAATTGTTTTATAACCCATCTAATGGATAGGACAGTAAAGCATAATAAAATGCGTCTTTTAATTGAAGCATAGAAAAGATAAGAAATTATATTTCAAAAAGAAAACATAATGTGTATGATACTACATAGTGTGTAAAAGCATAGAAACTCATATTTTGTGAGGATCTATTTGTGAGAATTTAGCAGTAACATTACATTATTTTAGAAATTCGATCCTGTTAAAATTAATAGTCTAGATTAAAATAGTAAGCAGTTGAGATGGTCAGAAAAATGTAAGTATCCAATGTATACTTTTAGTCACATTAATGTCCCAGACTGTTTTAGTCAGCCAGTTAAAACTTGGGACAAAATTATGGCAATAATCTCTATTTGGTAAGTGCAACATGGTAAACAATTATATCTGCACAGTGAAAATTGCAGTATGTCATTAATTGAAGTAATAAATAATTATTTAGGAAAGTTTTGGAAAAATATGTAAGATATTATATTTGGAAACACAATTAAGGTCGAATTTGGGTGGATCATATATATTAGTCTTAATAATGAGGAATGAAATCTTTTAAGATTTGAAGGAAAAAAATGATTGAAGATATTGTGAAGGTATTTAGGATAACATGCTAAAAAAAGTGAAGGAAGCAGAATTAATGTTGGGCCCAATTAAAATTATCAACGATATTGAACACACTGGAATATGCCGAAAGAAATGTTGAAATAAAATAGCAGTTGGGAAAAAAATTATAAACGGGGTACAAATAATTTGAGTTAAGGGGCTAAGTTAGGCCGAACAAATAAAATTATAAATGGGCCGAATTTAATGGGGCAAAATAATCGACTGATTATAGGGCACACAAATATCAGGTTTTTTGGATTTGTATCATTCGGCCGTTTCTTTCTCTGTCTCTCATCTTTCTCTAAAGCTCTAACTTCTCTCTACAGAAGGTGCCCTGGTTTTGGGTTTGGGAGTGGCGCCTCTTGCTAGATGATTTATCCGGTGGTGGCAACGCCGTGGGCATGTGTTTTCCCGCGAAATATCGCCGTACTGATGAATTTTCCAGCGCGGAACCGCTGAAGAGGTTTTTTTTTACAGATTTTTCTATAAACAACGTTTTTATGTTCGTCTATCACACCTCTACAGGGTTTTATAAAGCACCTTTTTCAAATTCCAAATGCCTTTTCATAGATCTAGGCTCAAAGTTTCGGGAATTTCTTTTTTCGTAAAATGAAGTGGAGACGGTTTCTGGGTTTCATCAGCGCCGCACCCGGCCGAATAAAGGTTGTGGCTATGGCAAAGCCAAGGGTTTGCGAGTCCCTGCCGGCCACCAGCGCACAGATGCATTTCCGGCGTCGAATATGTCGTAGGTGTTTTTTTCCCCAGATCTTCTAAAATTATACATATTTAGGTTAGTCTTTCCGTCGTCTTTAACTCTTTCTAAACCATCTGCGTCAAATTGCAAACTGTTTTTTGTAGTTCTGTGCTCAACATTTTGAAAATTCTATTTTTTTTTAGAAATATGAATGACATCTGATTGTTTTAGCGCCTTACGCATTCGGATGACATCTGTACTTTTATATTTTTGTCATATTAGCCCCAATTATTTATTTTATTTTTCCTAAACTATTCCGTTCAAATCAACTATGAATTAGTTTTAAAGTGGCCTACTTTTGCAGGTTATAGGCGGTAACTCTAAACGTGCGACCAGTCTAACCTAAAAAAAAACTATAAAAAACTAAGAAAAGTGAATTTATTTTTAAAAAAAGTGATTAAAACTAAAAAATCAAAATTTTTCTAAAAAAGCAAATAAATATAAAAAATTAATTAAATATTAAAAAAGTGATAAATGTTAAAAAATGGTTAATATTTTTAAAAAGTGATAAAAAAATCTAAAATGAAATAAGATTTTTAAAAAGTGATAAAAAATTAAAAAAATTGAATTTTTTTAAAAAGTGATTAAATGTTAAAAAATTGGTAAATATTTTTAAAAAGCTATTAAAAACTGAAAAAAAAGTGATAAATGATTCTAAAATGCAATAAATAATTTTAAAAAATTATTAAATAAAAAACTAAAAAAATTGAAACATTTATCAAAAAATTGATTAAATAAAAAAAAGCAATTAAAACTAAAAAAATCAAACTTTTTTTCTAAAAAAGCAAATAAATATAAAAAACTGATAAAATATAAAAAAAAGTGATAAATGTTAAAAAAAGGTAAATATTTTTTTAAAAGAGATTAAAAATCAAAAAAGTTATAAAAATATCTAAAACGTAATAAATATTTTAAAAATGCGGTAAAAAACTAAAAAAACCAATTTTTTTAAAAAAAGTGAATAAAATTTAAAAAAAAGGTGATAAATGTTAAAAAATTGGTAACTTAAGTGTGACTGGGTCACTTTGAAGTTATCGTAGATGTGATCGGGTCACTTTGAGGGTAACCTAAAAATGTGATCAGGTCACGTTGAAGGTACCTGCGGTGTGACCAGTCAATATAAAGGTAACCTAAAAAGGTGACCGAGTCACTTTGAAGGTAACCTAAAAATGTGACCGGGCCACGTTGAAGATACATTCGGTGTGACTGGGTCATTTGGAGGGTAACTTAAAAAAGTGACCGGGTCACATTAAAGGTACCTTCAGTGTGACCGGGTCACATTTAATGTAGCCTAACATGGTGATCGGGTCACATTAAATGTACCTTCTAGATGGCCGGGTTATCTTTTTAGGTAACCTTCAATATTACCCAGTTACACTTAAGGTTAACTTAAGGTAAAAATTAGAACCTTATTTATACCAAGACTCCTCAAATCATAAACTCTCTGTCTCTAAATATTACAAAATTGTTTAATATGTCAATCATGGTAAAAAACTAATACTGTATAAAAAACCTTAAACAAAACTCTAACCCTAAACCCTAATCTTAAACTCATATACTAAACCTAAACCTTAAGCCCTAACCCAAAACATTAACTGAAAACATAAACCCTAAACATGTACATAAATGTTTTGCATTTATTAATTAAAATGTTAAATATGTCAGTCGTAGTTAAAATTAATATTACGTGCGAAGTAGACCCACAATATAATATAAAAAAATACTAAACATAACACTAAACCCTAACCCTAACCTTAAATCTTAAATTTATCCATAGTCCAAAACTATAAACAACTAAATCCTAAGTCCAACCCTAAACCCAAAACCATAAACGATACACCTCAACCCTAACATTAAATCATAAACCTTAGCCTAACACTAAATCTTAATCCCTAGCCCTAATCCCTAAGCCTAAGCTTAACCCCTAACCCTTGTTAGTGTTGTGCCCAAAAGCCAATCATGAAATGATTGTATTTTTGTACATTGAGTCATGATATTTTATTAAGACATTAATCCAGCAATTATGTTTGTTGTTTTGTTTCTGCATAACTTAACAAACATAATTGTAACCTTAAAATAATGATATTCTTAAACGTCCCTGGTCTAGTATTATTGTGGAGCGGGTTGCAATAATACATAACGATTAGCATATGATCTGTAATCGGTGTGTAAATTTTGTTTCCTAGGTTACTTTATTGTAAAGCTCTTAAGATTACTAACTATTTTCTTTCCATGTCTTGCATGATGCGCACACACGTAACGCCTAGGACGTGAAGATTGAGAAATAGAGGCTCATGTTGGTAGGGAAACAGAGGTAGAAGGTAAACCCTTTATTATTATTATTATTTTGCTTGCTTAACCAAGATATAGCTAGTTAAATACAACCTCTATGACGTCCATTAAAACTATAAAATGAAATATGGGTGTTAGAAAAGTTGGAACAAAGATTTAAACACAAGATTGAGTCCCTGCATTCTTAGGAAGTGAAAAAAGAATGACTTATTTTGAAATACAATTCTCAGAGGTTAAGGTAGCAAAAAGTATTACCACATTGCACTTTTCCATAGGAATTGTTTACGCTTTGTCATTCGAGAAAGAATGCATGTTAGTTACACTTAATTCATATCCTATACCAATTGCTAGGAGTCTAAAATTGGCAACACAAAGGATACAAACATAGCGCATCACATGCACATAATTAGTTTTGAACTTCTTTCTTTGCTGCTGGGTGTCTCTGTTCCTGCTGGGTGTTTCTCCTACCTGATCCTCCTGCCATGAATGATTGGTAAAACATTGTAAATAACTATAGTGAAAAAAATGATTAGAAATATATAGGAACAAAAGCACCTGCTTTGCGATTTTGTGCTATTTTCTGTTGCAGTTGTATGTGTGACACTACTAGAAAAACATGATTTAGCGACGGCCATTAGCGACGGCTTGCCGTCGCTAAACATGATATAGCGACGGCACACCGTCGCTAATTCGCCCGTCGCCAATTCACTCGCCGCTAATTTTCTAGCGACGGTCACCGTCGCTAATTAGCGACAGCTAAACGTCGCAAAACAGGCCGTCACTAAATTTCCGGTAACAGTGTCCGCCGGCTGATTAGCGACGTGTAGCCGTCGCTAGTTAGTGACGCGTAACCGTCGCTAGTTAGTGCTAGTTAGTGACGCATAGCCGTCGCTAGTTAGTACCAGTTAGTGACGCGTAGCCGTCGCTAGTTAGTGACGCATAGCTGTCGCTAGTTAGTGACGCGTAACCGTCGCTAGTTAGTGCTAGTTAGTGACTTATAGCCGTCGCTAGTTAGTACCAGTTAGTGACGTGTAGCCGTCGCTAGTTAGTGACGCGTAACCGTCGCTAGTTAGTGACGCATAGCTGTCGCTAGTTAGTGACGCGTAACCGTCGCTAGTTAGTGCTAGTTAGTGACGCGTAGCCGTCGCTAGTTAGTGACTTATAGCCGTCGCTAGTTAGTACCAGTTAGTGACGCGTAACCGTCGCTAGTTATTGACGCATAATTGTCGCTAGTTAGTGCCAATTAATGACGCGTAGCCATCGCTAGTTAGTGACGCTTATCTGTCGCTAGTTAGTGACGTATAGTAAGTAGTGACTTGTGGTCGTCGCTATTTAGTGATAATTTGTGACTAATAGCTGTCACTACTTCAAAAACTCCTGTCCAGCACAATTTCGTTACCAAACCTCCATTATACGCATCCATTCCATACAACTCCAACAACCAGAAACAGAACTAGTTCCCATTAATCCAAAGTAATACCATACACTTCCGAAAATCATAAACATAAGTTATTCCCATTAATCTGAAATATTTTACACATACACACGCATACAGTATCAGAATGTATTTTCACAAATGTACAATCTTAATAATAGTAATACAAGTACATGTGAGACAATACTATCCTAATGTCACCCAGTTTGGTGACGAATAGTACCTAACCATCAGATTCTGGTGCAACTGGTGGAGTCTTCCCACTTGCTTTCCATAAGGATGCCATCTGATCTTGGTAGCTCTCTTCAAACATAAAATGTCTGATTTCTTAAATGCTATCCCTGAATGTAATATGTTTAGCACATAATTCATCTCTAGAACTTCTTGTTGACTGTCCCTACATGCAGACAACATAATTCAATCGTCAATGGATGAAAAGACAGCAGAAATATATGAACTAAGGCACAACTCCTAAGTCACTAAGTGGACTTCAAAGTTCAGGAAAACACTACTCTGTACAGCATCTCAACCTGATCATTATCAATTTCACATACTGAAAATCAAACATCTCATGCTGTTTTACCATCAATTTGAAGCAAGTGTGTCAGCAGGACAAGAAACATTTACTCATTTTCTGGATGAAAAAGAAATATTTCATAACTTCGATGAAATTATTCAATTAATCAATTTCTATAAATCAGTATGAAACCAGAAAAGAGTCCTTGTGAAGCATGTTTCAGTCCTGCAGAAAAGAGTGGAGCAACTAACATCTGAAATTGTATGTCGTTGGATTTATATCAATTGTTACTTTTGAAGTTTGTTCCCCAACACAGAACACAACTGTGCCTATTAAACTCGACATTTCTTTTGTCTATAGGAACAAATGAACAGAGTGAAAGACAAAGGAGACGAGGAATTGTATAACAGATTGGATTCAGCTTATCCCTCAGATGATGAAGATGATGGTGATGACAGTGAGGAGGTTTGCTTATTTCATCAAACTTTGCTCAACTGGTTGTTGTATGTTTTAACTGTGAAGCTGGAACCATTCATTTGGTTATATAACTTTCAAAGGCTCATTAGCCAAAGTGTAGATAACAATGGTAAATATGTAACCCATTACTTTTGTTGATAGGAACAAATCTATGGAGTCAAAGACGAAGAGGATGAGGAATTGTATGACAGAATGAGTTCTGCTTATCCCACGGATAACAAAGAAGAAGATGGTGATGATGACTATGAGGAGGTTCAATGATTTCATCAGACTTTGCCCAAGTGCTTGTTTATGTTGGACATGTGAAACCAGAAGCATTCACTTGGTTATTACTTTCTGTGGGATTTTGCAGGAAAATGGATCTGATTAAGCAGCTGTTTAAGATTAATTACTTCTGCAACAGAAATTCGAGGAAAATAAATCAAACATGTCTCTATTTATTTATTTTTTTCTCCTTGGATAAAGATAAAGGTTTGGTATAGATCTTTTTATGCACCTACTTCTGAAAACTTAGAATGATATGAGACTTGAACACACATCCACATGAACAACTGAAGAGGAAATTTATTCATTTTGGATGACCAAATGCTAAGCCTAGAGGGAACGTATATCACAGGCCTCCAGTATAGAATATAGACTAACTCCATCTGCATAGAGGCTGATAGTTGACAACAAATCACAAAAAGCAATCAACAGTCCGCGGAGGAGTTATACAGAATATGGTTACAAAATAGAGAAACACAACCATGCACACAAGGATCATAGAGTTTTCAGTACCTTCAAGATTTGTTCAGCTTCATTTTCAGATGCCTTGCCAGTTTTAACTTGGTGCTCAGCCGTTCCAGTTTTACTCTAAACATTCCTGAAAAACAAACAAGCAGAAGCAAAGTTTTCTTAGATCACTGAGGCAGAGGAAACACTAACAACGGCCGGCATTGTAACTTTCAGATGCACACCAAAAAATGCAGTGGAAAGCAGTTTGATGTAAACAAATAGGGATGAGAGTGATGCACATGATGGATGACGATCACTATACCAGCACATCAACTTGATTATGGTACAACTACAGTAATTCAGCCAGTTCCTCTTTCTTAAAAGCACAAACTTCATAACATGCATTAGACAATTCCTCTAGAACTTCCAATGAATAGTATTGGTTTCTCTATTGTTACTTTGTTGATTTCGACTTCAGACTGCAGACACGTCCAGGCAGCCAATTCAGTAGTCAGTAACTCAGTTAAAACAAGATAAAATGCATGAATATGAAGGACTGTAGGACATATTTACAATGGGAATGGAGAATCATTTTCCTTTCTAAATCCAGTGCCTAATGGATTCACAATCATACCGAATGCTAATGGACCCCCTGCCGCCACCTTGAAGCTGCAACCTATGGTTCTCCGAGAGTGCTTCACGGTTGCACATTCTGCCAGCTCTATAATGGGAGGCAGATAAGGATGAATTGCCACCAGATGTCAAAAATCTTGAGAATGAATATCGGCCATCTGTTGTCCTCCAAATTTTTGGGCTAAAAAAGTCAGCACCAGGTAATAGACATCTCAAAAAAATCCAATCAAATGACCAAATTCAACCAAATCCAAAATTAATCATACATTGGAATCGAATTTTCTGGGTCTGGGGCGATTACCGATTTTCCCTAAACCTAAATTTCAATTATATATTTGAAACTTACAGTTTCAGTTAGTTACTCGGTCTTGGACCCTTGCTGTGACTCGTCAGCTGCTGGTAGGAAGATTCGACGAGCTGGTGGTGGCGAATGGCGGCCTGTGGCGGTGGTTTCGACCATTTGGCGTGCGTGAGGTCCGCTGCTTTCACTCTTGACGGTGAGAGTGCGACGGAGGTAGGAAGGCGGAGGCGGCCGAGCAGGACAGGCGGGGGGGACGGCGGCTGCGGGTTGTGTTCGAATCGACGGAGGCGGAGCAGACTTCGAGCAGAGCAGCAGATGCAGAGGCTTAGAAATCTGAGAGTGTGTCTGGAGAGGAGAGAAGACGCGATGACTTAGAAATAAAAGACATAGCGACTTCTAGCCGTCGCTTAAACTAGCGACTTCTGGCTGTCGCTAGTTCTTAACAGATTAACCTATTTCCAGTAATATTAGGCCACAATGAGATGATAAAATATTAAAAAAATGGCTAAGTTTTATGTGCCAATAAATCAATTTAAATTAATTTAATTTTTATTAAACATATTATTTGTTAATTACTTAAAAAATATTTAGAGATTTATATGCTTAATTAATCAAATCTCTATTTTAAAACAGCCATAGAGGGGGGGTGGGGGACTGTTCAATCTGTTCAATATCGGCACAAAAGGCATGCATAAAATCAATGGTTAGACAAGTATATTTGAAAAAGTTAGCTGAGATCCATAGTGTATTCTGTGACAATTGATGACTGCTTCCTCTTAATTTAGCGACGGCTATGCGTCACTAAGTTAGCAACCGTCGCTAACTTAGTGACGCATAGCCGTCACTAACTCAGCCACGGCAACCAGTCACTAACTTAGCAACAGTAAGCCGTCCTAGGGCTAAATTAAAATGTACCAACTTTTAACCCCTACTCAATTTTTGTACGAATTGAAGGTACACATCTCGACCCCATTAAAAATATTCAAAATAAATTAGTTATGTATTAGTAGATAACAATTTAGCATAAAAAATAACTATGACATTTGCACTATTACTTTTTTTAAAAATTTTTTTAATTTTACCGACGGTATGACGTCACTAAGTAGGATTAAAATTTAACCTCTAGTAAACTTTTATACGACTTTATGGTACACATATCCACTACATTACATATTTTTAAAATAAATTAGTTGTGTATTAGTAGATAACAATTTAACATCAAAAATAAATATCAGATAACAACTATTATTTTTTTTTTTTAGTTGTAAAATTTAGCGACGGTTAACCGTCACTAATTTAAAGAATCATTTAGCAACCCATAACCCCTAATAAATATTTATCCGACTATAAGGTAAACATCTCAACTTCAGTATATATACTAAAAAAAAATTTATTCATGTTACAATAGAAAACGATTGAGCATAAAAAATAATTATTATAGCAGAAGTATTAATATTTTTGTCCTTTTTTTTTATTTTAGCGACGGCAATACGTCACTAAATTAGCGACGGCAATACGTCACTAATTTAGCGACGACTATGCGTCACTAAATTAGCGACGTCAATACGTCACTAACTTAGCGACGGCAATACGTCACTAACTCAGCCACGGCAACCAGTCACTAACTTAGCAACAGTAAGCCGTCCCAGGGCTAAATTAAAATGTACAACTTTTAACCCCTACTCAATTTTTGTATGAATTGAAGGTACACATCTCGACCCCATTAAAAATATTCAAAATAAATTAGTTATGTATTAGTAGATAACAATTTAGCATAAAAAATAACTATGACATTTGCACTATTACTTTTTTTTTTAATTTTTTTAATTTTTTTAATTTTACCGACGGTATGACGTCACTAAGTAGGATTAAAATTTAACCTCTAGTAAACTTTTATACGACTTTATGGTACACATATCCACTACATTACATATTTTTAAAATAAGTTAGTTATGTATTAGTAGATAACAATTTAACATAAAAAATAAATATCAGATAACAACTATTACTTTTTTTTTTTAGTTGTAAAATTTAGCGACGGTTAACCGTCACTAATATGTTGGTACGTGATTTAGCAACCCATAACCCCTACTAAATATTTATCCGACTATAAGGTAAACATCTCAACTTCAGTATATATAATCAAAAAAATTATTCATGTTACAATAGATAACAATTGGGCATAAAAAATAATTATTATAGGAGAAGTATTAATATTTTTGGCCTTTTTTTATTGTAGCGACGGTAATACGTCACTAAATTAGCGACGGCATTACGTCACTAACTTAGCGACGGTAATATGTCACTAACTCAGCCACGGCAACCAGTCACTAACGAAGCTAGACAGTAAACCGTCCTGGCGCTAAATTAAAATGTACCAACTTTTAACCCCTACTAAATTTTTTTACAAATTGAAGGTACACAGCTCGACTACAGTAAATATATTCAAAATAAATTAGTTATGTATTAGTAGATAACAATTTAGCGTAAAAAATAACGGTCCACATAAGAACTATTATTATTTTTTTAATTTTTTTAAATTTTACCGACGGTAAGACGTCACTAAGTAGGACATCATTAAATTTTCGCTAATTTTTTTTAATTTTACCGACGGTAAGACGTCACTAAGTAGGATTAAAATTTAACCCCTAGTAAACTTTTATACGACTTTATGGTACACATATCCACTACATTACATATTTTTAAAATAAATAAGTTATGTATTAGTACATAACAATTTAACAACAAAAATAAATATCAGATAACAACTATTACTTTTTTTTTTAGTTGATAATTTTAGCGACGGTTAACCGTCATTAATTTAAAGAATCATTTAGCAACCCATAACCCCTACTAAATATTTATCCGACTATAAGGTAAACATCTCAACTTCTGTATATATAATCAAAAAAAATTATTCATGTTACAATAGATAACAATTGAGCATAAAAAATAATTATTATAGGAGAAGTATTAATATTTTTGGCCTTTTTTTATTTTAGCGACGTCTAACCGTCACTAACTTAGCAACGGCAATGCGTCACTAAGTTAGCGACGGCAATGTGTCACTAACTTAGCGACGGCACGACGTCACTAACTTTAGCGACTACTTGCTGTCACTAACTTAGCGACGGTTGCCCGTCACTAAAATATTAGCGACGAACAGCCGTCGCTAAAGTCTCACCGGACTTTTAGCGACTATTAACCGTCGCTAATTAGCGACGGTTTTTAGCCGTCGCTAAAAACGCCGTCACTAATTCCATTTTTTCTTGTAGTGTGACTTCGAACATGCCTGTGTGATTTGTAAATTTGCAAATATCAGTTGCATACATTGTTATTACATAAATGAGAAATGAAACTGATAATGTAGAATGGTGCAGAATAATGGTGGAGAACGAAAAACGGTTGTTGCCGAAAACCCAAAAGGCTGCTGTTGTTCAGAGCGGTGGCTGCTGGAAATCCCAAAACAGTGTTGCTCCGGAACATCTTCTAGCAGAGAAAGAAATGAACTGTAAACTTTCAAAAGAAAAAATAAATAAATAAATAAAAACGCATGTAAATATACGCATGTAAATATCTACTGGTGGTTCTTGTAAATGACAAGTAGCAATTGATTGGTCGGTTACTGGATAGGGGCGATAGATAGGATAAGTGGTAGGACGTGTGCCAAATGGAGAACCTACAACTGCCTAAAAGAACTGGCGAATCTGAATGTGAGAACGTGGCAGAGGTTGTGGTTTAAAAAAATATATTAATAGCTTTGAAAAATAGTATTTCAACATATTTTGGAACGTGGGTCTAGATAGAATTGACAATTAAGTTTACTTGGCCTGAAAATTTTGTACACGCGTCTTTTTTGTAATCAATGTGGCAAGAGTGTAAACACCGGTTAAATGGGTGTCAGTCAAATGGGGAGCCGGTTATGGCCTGATACGTGTACTCTCTCATGGTATTTTAGGAAATCACAACGTGTCAGTTTCTGCAGAGTTATGTGTTACATGTTGCTCCTGGGTAAATTTTTTTAAATTTTTAAACAATGTGAAAAGATCATTTAGCCAAATATTGTGCTTTTATATCTATTTATAGATTATTTTATTAATTATTTTTATTTATTAAAAAAATATATTTAATTGTTGATTTGTTAAACATATTTTATGTTTAATTAAAAATTATATCTAGTTATTACATTTCAAATGCTACAACTGAGACACAATTCTGAAATAGTAGCATTGTTTATACTAAGTTTGACCGACAAAATTTTATTGATAATTAAAAAAATCATATAAATTTTTAGTTAATTTAACAAAGGGTTATTGCCTTCTAGAGGCATTTTGGTCAATTCAGCCTACCTTCTAGTCAGCCTTGCTTGTTCTTTGTTGTCCTATTACAGCTCCTTTGTCATGTTAGGTACCTTAGGAACCATGTCCCATTGCCCAAGTGCTGGGCTACTAGTTGTTGTGATCCTTATAACTCAAGTGCCAGGTGCAACACTGATTGAGCACTAAGGCACAAATGCACCCATGTCACAGTTCACTAAGCCAACTACACAACTTTCTCACTAAATCAAAGCTTCCATATCGTAAATCACATACATACAGTAAGTATCATAACCATACTAAACTTTAATTCAACAATTAAACTATCCCTTACCTAAAATAATTTATGCAAGCAAACACCAAGTTTTAGTGTCATTGTAAGTCTTGGTCTCATGCTTCGCTTCATACCCTTTATAGTAGGTTTTTTAATTAAACCTAAATTGACCACTCATGAGTTAAAATTACTAATTCCCAGGCCTTAAATCAGTTTAAATAAGAACCTTAAGCTTGTTAAAAAAATATGGACTTACTTAGTGCTTTAAATGCACTCATGCACATGAATCTTAATTGCTAGGTTGCTTGGGTTTCAAGTTCTTTCTTGTACAACCAAATTAGACCTGTTCCGGATCATTTCTTCCCACCTCAAATTAGCAAGAACCAACACTAAATCCAATACCACCAGCCCTCATTAATTCCAGAAAAATAGGAACAACCAAATACACACATGTACACAACTACACATTCGGTTAGTAGCTTTTGTCTACCTCAACTTTAATCCATAATCCACCTTGGTTCTTGTTGATTGTTTCTTTTACAAGCAAGTAGGAACCAGTTTAGTCAGAACAAACTCAGTTCCCTTTCCAGCTCAATAACCCAGAAAAGCTGATAGAACCAAACCACATATCAACACAAACACACACCTACAGTTCTCACCTTCCTTCAACAAGATGGTTCAAACTAGGCTTAATCACCCTTTTCTCTGTACAAGCTAGCAAAAACTAACTTAATTACACTTATTCCATCTCAATTAAACTCAGAAAAACTGGAACCAACCAAGTAAAATAAGGAACCGAAACAGTCTTACACCCAAAACAAAACCGTAACTTAGTTGCTCTTGATCGAAGCTTGGTTTCCAATCTTCTTGTTTGTTTTCTCCTAACAAGCTGATAGCCAAACGCTATCGCCTCTATCTGGCCGAACTCCCTGCCACAAGAATGGCCAGAAGAAGCTGGCGCTACCCGAGAAAAGGTGTGATCATGCACCTCGGGAGATAGCCGAAGAGCTCCGAGCCCGGCATGCCAGGAAAACCCGAGGACACTACTCGCCCCCCCAAGGTTGTGAACAGATCGCCTTCGGAAAAGCGGCACCAGACATAGCGAGCCGAACATGATATCCCCGAAGGCGGAACTCCCTGAAACTGGGAACCCCCGAACTGAGGGCTTGTTTCCCGAAGAGGCTCTGTCCGTACCAAAGGACGACCTCACCCAGGGACCTCGGGAGTACGGCAGGAGCATTTATGGAAGCATTTAAGGAAGCCTCTGACACATCCATTCACAGACGCCACAATCCGCCTCAAAAGGCGCTCTGCCACGCTGACGCCATCAGAATCACATCATGGCCCATCTCAGCACATGGCTCAAGGCAACCTGCTACCAGCTATCTGTCTCCTACGCCCAGAAATTCAGGAACATCCGACCGAACACGTGTCGCGATCTGAACGGGCTAGGCACTCCTATAAATACCAGGAATTAATACTTGGCAGGAGGCTGGTTGGCAAAACACTGCTCCCACACTCTTAGAAAATTACCAGGTGAGACTCCTCAGCCCTTTGTGCTATTTTCTCTGCCTTTCTCTCAGCCAACCACTGACTTGGGCGTTGGAGGCTCCCCCCTCCCCCCCCGGGAAAAACACTCCGGGGCCTCCTAACCCTTTGTTTCTGAGCTTTCAGGCACTCTCCTTTGGGCGATCCAATCCACCAGGCGTTCTTCCTCCCAGAAGTCTCTCCTCCAGTCATCATGACTATAAACGATGAGGCCCCTGGCCATCATTTGGCGCCGTCTGTGGGAACCTCTGGAGGACCTGGTGACGAGCAAGGCAGAAGCCGTCCTGAAAGGCAACCTTGGCCATTTGATCAGACTCGTTCTTATCAAGCTTGAGGTCGTCAAGGTCGTCCTTCAGTTCAGCGATCTCCTCCTTCAGCGCCTTTATCTCCAACGTCCCCTTGGACCCCTTCTTCAAAGACTCGACCTCAGCCCGGAGAGTGTTATTCTCACTCGTCAACGACACTATAAGGCTGTCAGATGCAGCCTTGTGCTTGAGAAGATCTTCGTTGGCGGCGAGCATCCCCTTTATTTGATCACCGAGGTCAGCGATCTTCTGGGAGGATTCCTTTTGAAGTTCTTCTTTTTCCTTCCGGAACTCCTCCCGAAGGGCAGTCACTTCTTTCTCAGCAGCCTCTTTCAGCTGCTGGTTTTTGGCGGCCGACTCCGCGAGTGCGATCCTCGCCTCATTCATGGTCTGAGTGGCCGAAGTTCGGAAGGCAACCTCCCTGGCCACCCGAACTCGGAGAAAGCCGGCGTACCCCAGCAGCTGCAAAAAGATAAAACGCAAGGTCAGTAAGAGCCAAACACTTAGGAAAAAATTGAAGGGAAAGAGCTGTGAAGGATATACCTGAGCAGCATGCTCGGTGATCTTTGCGGCGAGAGTGTTATCCCCCGGATGGGCCGCCGCTATAGCCTTGAAGGAGGCCTCGGTGAGCACCCCCTTTGAAATTTCCTTAGCCATTTGAGGAACGTCCTCGGAGTACAAATTCATGTCCTCCGTGAACGTCCAGAAAGGCTCCTTGGGTATCTTCCCTTGCGGGATTTTGGCATCCCGAAGAGCTCGCTTTCGAGCATGTTCGGCCGCCCAGTCAGGGCTAGTCAACTCCCCTGCATGGTAAGAATGAGAAGGAGATTAAAGACAAAGAAGCCACATCCAGAAAAAACAAAGGAAGTACACTTTGTCTGGAAACAAAGCTGGTGGAACCTCGACAACGACGTCCTCGGAGTCCTCGGCCTCCTCGGCCGAAATGCCCTTGCCCTTCCGCCTGCGCCGCTCCTCGGCAGAAGGTACTTCTACCACTACATCAAGGAGGGCCTGCGACGCAGTAGGACTTTGAGGAGGGACGTCGGTTGAAGGGACCTCGGAAGCAGCAGTCTCAGGCGCCGGAATCTCGGCTGTCCCAGGCTCCTCGGCAGTCTCCTCGGGAATTTCTTCTAGAGGAACCTGGGCAGGGGACTTTGCCCGAATTTCCCCTCGAAGGCCCCGCGCCAGTAATAACTCTTCTTCGCCCGTTTAGACGAGGGACCAGCACCAACGGACTTTCGCCTTCGGGAAGCCGCCTTCTTCGTCTGATCGCCCTTCTCCACTTGGCCGGTGAAAAGGGACTTGTAATAGGCGGCAGTCCCGTCGCCCATCTCTGAAAAAGGAGAGAAACATCAGCGTAAGTCCAAGGAAAAAAACAGCAAAGGAGTAGAAGATGACTCACTTTCGACAAGCGTTTCGAAAGAAATTTCCTCCTTAAGAAGCTTGACCAACCAGGAATCCTTCCCGGCGATGGCAGGAGCTGGCATCTTGAGGTCAGTCTCGTGCTCCTTTACCACCTTTAGTTCCCGAAGGACCTCTTCGGTCATCAACTTCCAGTTGATTGGAAAAGGGTAAAGGGCGCGCGGAGCGACCTCGGGATCCCAGTCAGAGACAGCCCGAATGCGGGCGTCGAAATCCGCGAACACGGGAGCCAACTCTGGGGTCAGCAGCATCCTCGGATCAACAACGTCCACATCCAGTGTTCCCTGAGCCCATTTGGTCGGAACGTACGACCAGGCCTCGTCCATCTTCAGGAAGAAGAACTTCTGTTGCCACCCCCGCCAGCTATCCTTAGTGGCGAAGGTGAACATGAATTTCTTGCTCCCGGATCCCCGAGGTAGCATGAAATAGAAGCCACCCTTCGGGACCACAGAGAGCTTGTAGTACTGCATAAAGATTATGAAATGGGGTTCTATCCCGAAGACGCCACACATGCAGAGGTAGGCGTTAAAATAGCAGAACGAGTTCGGGGGAAGCTGGTTCACAGCAATGCCATGAAATTTGCAGAACTCGCACACCATCTTCGGGGGAGGATACCGAAGACCGGCCTTCAGCTGGGCTCGGAAAACGGTAACCTCCTTACTATGGTTTGAAAAAGCATAATGGCTAGAACGAGGCAGCCTAGTAATGGCGTAAGAGGGAAGAAAGAATTTTTTCTTCCACCTCTCTAACTTTGCAGGGGTGGTGCAACAAGGATGGGCTAAAAGAGGCTGCCAGCTCTCAGGAATGGGCATTTTCGACATGAAAACGAGTTTGAAAACGGAAGAAAACAGTTTCCAGAGAAAAACTCAAAAGAACAGAGGGATCAAAACGCTCTGGAAAACAAAAACCCACCGAAAGATTTGCCAAAATCTGAGGACGCCGTCGTGAAAGTTGGCTGGAAAAAAGCTCTGATTAAGGTAGCTCCGCCACAGAAAGCAAGAAAGTGCAAGAACAGGGGCAAAGCAGAGAAAAGAGCAGAAGAAAAAGCAAAAGGAACTTATGATGGAATGGGCTATTTATAAGCCAGAGGTGGGTAACCGAAACATCGTCATAAGTACCCTTTGGAGGCGAACCGTCGCCGTAACTGCTCTCTGCACCTGAAAAGGCGCGCCCTCTGTAACCGACGCGACTCTCCTCCAATGGCAAAGCGCCACGTGTCAACCACTGCGCAAAAATGGGGGACACGTCCTCCAAACGTCCCTTGAAAACTGGGACACGTCTTCTGACATCCCTGGAAAACTGGGACGCGCCGCTCAGACTGACACGCTTGGCCAAACAGACCTGCAGAAACAAAGAGCAGGCCAACTCGAGGACGCCAAGAGACAGGCTATGGCCGAACAGCCCATGACCTTCGGACAAGAGGTGTATCTTCGGCACAGGCTCCGCCTCGAAGACACCAAAGAACAGGCCAAGGCCGAAGAGCCCATGATCTTCGGGCAAAAGGCGCATCCTCGGAACAGGTTGAGCTTCCAAAGAGACTCCCATAAACAACCTCGGAAAGAGATGCAAAACCGAAGTCTTCACTTCGGCTTTCCAAAGGGGGGCATGTGATAGCCAAACGCTATCGCCTCTATCTGGCCGAACTCCCTGCCACAAGAATGGCCAGAAGAAGCTGGCGCTACCCGAGAAAAGGTGTGATCATGCACCTCGGGAGATAGCCGAAGAGCTCCGAGCCCGGCACGCCAGGAAAACCCGAGGACACTACTTGCCCCCCCAAGGTTGTGAACAGATCGCCTTCGGAAAAGCGGCACCAGACATAGCGAGCCGAACATGATATCCTCGAAGGCGGAACTCCCTGAAACTGGGAACCCCCGAACTGAGGGCTTGTTTCCCGAAGAGGCTCTGTCCGTACCAAAGGACGACCTCACCCAGGGACCTCGGGAGTACGGCAGGAGCATTTATGGAATCATTTAAGGAAGCCTCTGACACATCCATTCACAGACGCCACAATCCGCCTCAAAAGGCGCTCTGCCTCGCTGACGCCATCAGAATCACATCATGGCCCGTCTCAGCACATGGCTCAAGGCAACCTGCTACCAGCTATCTGTCTCCTACGCCCAGAAATTCAGGAACATCCGACCGAACACGTGTCGCGATCTGAACGGGCTAGGCACTCCTATAAATACCAGGAATTAATACTTGGCAGGAGGCTGGTTGGCAAAACACTGCTCCCACACTTTGAGAAAATTACCAGGCGAGACTCCTCAGCCTTTTGTGCTATTTTCTCTGCCTTTCTCTCAGCCAACCACTGACTTGGGCGTCGGAGGCTCCCCCCCCGGAAAAACACTTCGGGGGCCTCTTAACCCTTTGTTTCTGAGCTTTCAGGCACTCTCCTTTGGGCGATCCAATCCACCAGGCGTTCTTCCTCCCATAAGTCTCTCCTCCAGTCATCATGACTATAAACGATGAGGCCCCTGGCCATCACAAGCATCCAAGAACCTAGTTTAAATATCATTTTCCACCAACTACAGGGCCGAAATGCAGTGTGAAAGCAGGGGGATGAAAATTAAAACTTACTTGAACACTAAGCTCAAATTCTAGCTTAGGGTTGTTCCATACTTGATTTCCATCCCAAATCCTACTTGATTGTGCTTGATTTCAATGAGATGAGCTTGGATTGAATTTTGCTTTGGTGGATTGGAAGGAGAGAGGGTTTCGGCCAGCAGGAGGTTGTGGGTGATGGAAGAAATGAAGTTGGTCCACTAAGTTAGCTTAAATATTAAGCTAGCATGTGTGCGTGCTTTTTAACTCTTGGTCCTTACGTGCAAGAAGACTGGAAATCTAGGACTATTCCAGATTTTCCCAAGCTAAAATTTCTTCTTAACTTAATTATACAATTCAACTCTCAAGCTTTCTGAATTATGCAACTAAGTCATAAACAAATTTTAGGTTCCATTTTAAACCACCTATGGATTGAGTGAGAATCACAAGAAATTGTGATACCTCAAATGCAATATTTTTTTCATCCTCTATCCAACTGTGTAATAAAAATGGATTATTATGTGAAATGACCAAAATATTCTTCTCAATCCAGCTTACTGAAATTATAATTTCTTATCATTTTTAAGCTACTATACTTCATTAAACTGAGACTTTAGTTACAATAATATTCTAAACATATAAAATTACTAAAATAACCAAGTTACCTTAATAATCCAGGATATTAATTAGGAGAGCTGTTATATAATTAAAGTCCAACAACAATCCATTGGAGCGGATAGCTTAGCAACCAATTATTTACTTTCTTCTCGTCATTTGTAGTTGTTCTTCGTCTGTTCCATTCCACTTTGAGTAACAAAAAAGTCCTTTCTTTGGACTCTTTTTTCCTCTGAACTTGACTATCTGACAAACCAACATCCAATAATGTTGATGCTACATTTTGATTTAGAGACTTAAGCCACTTATCTACTCTTTTATAATGCTTTAGATGCTTAAACTAACATCCAATAACACCAGTTCTCCATTTCTAGAAAACACAAGAAGCCATTGAAACCAAGAAAATAAAGACATGATATATATATGTAAAAATGCTATATCAAATCAAAAGATTGATGTTCCACAATAAGAAGATGTCATGTAAACGAAATGCTACTCCTTTACATGAAATTGTCATATGTAGGTAGGAGATTGCGGTATCAAGGTAAGAGATCATCACTGACATTCTAATTAGAATAAACACAAACTAATTATATAAAAAAACTCATCATTTGCTCTTTTAATTAGATTGAATAGATAAACATGAATGATACGTGGTAAACGACATATCTAATGATTCAATTAGGAGTAACTAACATGAATTACGTAACCAAACCACTAATCTCTTTCTAAACGCTAACAGTATTCCTCATATAAAAACTCAACAATCCCTCACCTTTTCACAATAATTTTGGATTGGAATAGGTATGAATAAAGACAAACTTTCTGACTTTGAAATTTGTCTTCTTAACTGACAATTGAAATCAAATACCGACATTGATATTTTTTTCTTTTCCTGTCATTAGTAATTTTAATTGTTTTTTCTTCTTATATTTCTATTTTACCTTGTAATTATGCCACACTGTTTAAGTCCAGTAGACAAAATTTACAGCCTAAAATCCAATGGTTATCATGGAGAAGAAATTATAATTCTCGGTAGAAGGACCCCTCCCCTTTTTTGTCAGAGATGTTTTTTTTTTCGTTTTATTGTTTTTAAATTTGTCCTGTGCATATCGGAATAAGAAATAATGAACCGTTCTCAGCAGTTAATTTTGCAGTCCCTTGAGCTTCGTCTCTGCTTAATGATCTCACTTTCCCTGTTTTCCATTCATTTTGTTTCCCTCAAAATCGTATTCTTTTGAGCATGCGAATTAGCAGGAATCATGACAAATGGAGCCGCACAGCGAAGACAACTCTTTTACCTGCAACAATCTCCTTCTTCTTACTGCTCCTCTCCTTCTCCTGCGCCTTGGATGCTGTGAGCTACGGACGTTTCTTGAATAAAATCGCGTCCCCTGAATATCTTTCTAATCCATTCTCTGTCTCTGATCATTTCCAGATATTTTCAAGAAGAGCGTTTGTCGATGAAACCGAAGCCCTGTTTCTGATGAGCTCTAGAGCAGCCTCAGAACCCCAAGAGTGCTGGAGCCTACGGTGCTTGGAGCAGAACCGAACACAAACCTGTCCGCCGGTTATAAGCAAAAGGATGGTGCAGAGGCAACCAGGGCCGTCCTGTCCGGAGTACTTCCGATGGATCCACGAAGATCTGAGGCCCTGGAAAGAGGCGGGGATCACGAGGGAGATGGTGAAAGACGCTTGGAGGGTGGCTCATGGACCGGTGAGGGTGGTGATATTGGAGGGGAAGGTGTACGTGCAGAAACAGAGGCAGGCACTGCCGAAAACGTACACAATGTGGGGGATATTGCAGCTGCTAAGACTCTACCCAGGTGCCTTGCCTGACCTAGAGATGGTTTTCGATCACACCGACCAGCCCTATGTCTTGTCCACCAACTTTGGGCTAAATAAGAACGCCGTTCCACCCCCTCTGTTCAAGTATTGTAGCAGTAACTCGTCTTTCGACATCGTCTTCCCGGATGCCTCTTTCTGGAACTGGTAACATTTCATTCTTTACAATCTCTTTCTCCTTTTTTTTTTTTCCTGTCTAAGAAACCCTGTAGCCACATTGGGCTCCGATACTCTAGAGTCAAGCTGAGCCAAACTACATATAGGGGGCATACTTCTCCGTTCACAAGACTTAAACCCGGGTCCTTACTACTCCATCTTACAAGTAATAGTTAAGTTTTGTGGTGTTATCAAGAAATATTTGAACAAGTGGCGCTTTTTCTTAGGCCCAAAAGCAATATGAGGCCATGGGTTCGTGTCCTGAGGGACATTAGGGAAAGGAACAAAAGGATCAAATGGAATGACAGACTGCCCTATGCATATTGGAGAGGGAACCCAAAATCGGTGCCTGCTAGGACAGACCTTCTCAAATGTAATGTCTCCAGGAAAAATGATTGGAGCACCCGCATCTACATTCGAGTACAACTCTGTGCACAATTTCTCATTTTTTCAAAAATAAATAAATAAATTCCACCCGATTTTTATTGGAAGAAATCTCTAACAGTTCTGTCATAATTTGTTATATTTTAGGATTGGGAACGAGAGATCAGACAAGGATTTCCAAAATCAAACATAGTGGACCAATGCACCCACAGGTAGCATCTTTTCATTTGGATATGACAGAAGTGCAACCTCAAAACATTTGTATCAAAACTATGCAAAGAGAGTGATTAATGTGGAAGCACTTACTGGACCCAAATATATAAATTTTAAACAATCGAATAATGTGGCTAGCTCCGTTGGTTAGAGACATGTGCCTCACTCAGCAAAGAGTAGAGTTAGAGTCTTTTTAAGCCATTTTTTCTTTACAACAACTTCAAAACCCTTTACTGATTACCAAAATAATAATAATAATAATAATAATTCTTAACAATGAGATCGACATTATGCGCTTTGCTAAAAAATAGAGAAAGAAAAGAACATAGATTTGATGCAAAAGTGTATAATGATATAACGAACAGAATCGATAAAAAATTAAACTGAGTTATAGAAATTTAGAAATGATACAATATTATTGATTAACTGCTTATGTGTTGTGCAAAACAGGTACAAAATTTATGTCCAAGGGTACACATGGTCTATAAGTGACAAATATGTCCTAGCATGTGACTCCATGACTTTATACATAAACTCTCAATTCTATGATTTCTTCAGTAGAGGTTTGGTGCCTTTGAAGCACTATTGGCCCATTAGAGATGATCAAAAGTGCCCCTCCTTAAAATTTGCAGTAGATTGGGGCAATAATCACCTTGAAAAGGTTCTCTCCCTCCCTCTCCCCCCTCTCTTTAGTTCCACTAAAATATTATCTCAAGCCTAATTTTTATATACAGGCAAAGGAAATTGGTGAGGCTAGCAGCAAGTTCATCCAGGAGAATCTAAATATGGAATCTGTGTATGATTATATGTACCATTTGTTCAATGAGTATGCAAAGCTGTTGACGTTCAAACCAGAGATCCCTCCGAATGCTATGGAGCTGTGCTCAGAGAATTTGCTGTGCCCCATAAAAGAAAGTTGGAAAAAACGGATGGTCGAGTCTTTGGTCACCAAGCCTAGCAGCAGAATGCCATGCACCTTGCCTCCCCTTTTTTACCCCCAGGAGCTGCAACTATTTCTTGAGGCAAAAGTTAATGCTTCTAGACAAGTGGAAATGTGGGAAGATGAGTACTGGCAAAGTGTTAACAACAAGCAATATTGATGAACTTTAGTTTCTGGGTTATCTGGAGCTAAGAACTTGGTCTGTGCAATAAGGTGTTTAATTAAGAAATGTCGTAGTTATTGGACTAACCAGTGGAGGTACTCAGAAAAAGAGAGCTGTAGTGTAATTGGAGATATTTTGAATAAGAGAAGTCCCATCGCAGCAGTACAAAGGGAGGAGGGAATGGTATGGTAAAAAATGGGACCTATTTTAAATAATTACAACTACTAAACTAAGCCGACAAATTTTAAGACTAATGTTGTAAAACATAAAAGGACCATGTCTGACTAGCCAAAAACAAAGAACCCTGCATTTTTTTTTTTGAAATCTCTGCCACTTTTATTTGAATTTTATTTGTAATTTTTATAAAATATTTTACATATGTATTAATTTAATTTATGAAGATTAATTAGTCATTTGTTATTCTGAAAAAAAATCCTAGCTCAGCTAATTTACTAATTATGGGAAGATATCATACTTTTATAGTTGAAAAATGCTTGAAGAGGAAGCTCTGAAATATCTGATGGTTGATAAAGTAATTCATGGTTATAAATTCCAATATAAGTACTGCAGATAAGACAACTGGCAGTAAAACACCGACCACCCTCTTAAGATGTAGATCTAATTCGATCCTCTCAAGATATTTTCTAATGAAGTTATGCTATATTAAGTTCTGGGATTTAAGAATTAGTATTATTACCGTATAAGCGTTTCCTTCGACATATTGGATTGGTGTTCAAAATAAGATTTACCGGATGAGTGTTGTCAGTGAATTACACTACACGGTAAATCGGCAAGTTCGAAAAAGTTCCAATAGAAAAGAGTGATTTTCCCAGATATGTACATAAAATATTTAGTGAAAAAAAGAAAAAACTAGTATACATTCGATTATTCAAATCCACAGACCCGCCTGTACAAAGTGATCATTTCTGATCTTTCTCCTCTTCCCTTACGCCTTTTTCCCCAAAGGATGCAAATGAAGTAGAAGCGGATGGGTTCAGGTCATCACATCCAAGCTCCCCAGCCAGGAAACATATGACACAACCGCTCTGGGGCAATAGCATCTTGGATTAGTTGTTGAACCTGCGAAATTTGAGAAACATAGACTGTTTAAGGCACTACAAATTGATTTGATGATTCCACAAAATTAAATACTGTTTCCCCATAATCTTGTTTTATGGTTCAATCTTTTCGCTTTCAGCTACCAAGACATAGCCTAACGGTTAAGACTCATGGTTGTTACTAGGAGATCCAAGGTTTAATCTCCTACTCCCTATTGCCCTCCTCTTATGTACCAAAATGAGATTTCAGCCACAATCAAGGGAACATTTTCAACCAACTCAGTGCTCTAAGCTAGTAATTTTGAGCTAATCACTCTCACTCATTTTTTTTGAGGTCATCTAGATGAAGTCTTTTGTCCCATCCTTCTGATCGCCTCTAGCTACAATCATTATGTTTCTTCACATTTCCTCCACATTTCCTTGAAGGATATTAGAGTTAGAGACAGATTTCCAACAATGGAAGCAAGTGAATCGAACAGGCAACCCACTGGCTGCAGGGATACGCAAGAAAGTACCTGTCCATGTATGCTCCTCAGTTCACCTTCTTCGTACCCATCTAATTTTTGTTTGACCCGCATCATTGCACGCGCGGCATCTTTGTTACCTTCATATTCATCTTCAGATTCTTCCAAATTTGTTTCCAAGTCGTCCTCTGGTTCCTGTTAACATCAAATTCAGAAGAGGAAATGAGAACAATTGCATGCTGGGGTGGGTTAATGCAGATGTAATTTATAGGGTTTTCAAACGAATGTATACAGTTTTTGATCTCCCTGTCCACATGATTACAAGCACAGAGGTAGCTAAACAGGCGGCATATTATATCTCTCGCCTCTTCTGATTTTGACTAAAAAATTCTTCCAACTCTTTCCATGCAGTTTCGTTGTTTATTTTTCTGGAAGTTCAAAAATATTCTGTAAATAAACCGCAGAAAGAAGAAGGTTATAAAATATACCTTCTGACGCTGCAAAGCCTTCAATGGGGACAGAGCCCACTTATAGAGAGGATCATGGATAAACACCTGCAAAGGATTCTCGCTTTGAGCATAGAATGCAGGAAAAGGGGGATTATGTTTCGTGTATTGTCCCAAAATGTTCATACTTCAATTATTGTCAGCAGAGCTTCTTTATTTGTCCGCATTACAGAGAGGGTTTCCTCACAACATCTTCTGAATACACCTTCCACACCTGTGACACCCATGCCGTCAACCATATCTCTTGTTAGTCTGAATGGAACCTGCAAGAGATAGTGGTACAGCTTCAGAAATCATATTGATCAAGGACCAAGCAGTTGTAAGGACAAAAATAGGGGAACTCAGTAAACAAACCCGCTCTGGTGTCTTGAGCATTAATCCTTGTTCAAAAGCGACACCAAGATCTATGTGAACAACTTCTGCGGTGGCTTGGTCAATCAATATATTCATAGCATGTCGGTCTCCCAAACCTACTATGTAACCTACCTGAAAAGCATGGACATTTTGGATAGAGCTTAATCAAATGACTTAAATTTGTATTGAAGCATGATCAAAACCACCAAAATAATGCATTGGCTTCAGAGAGTTCTTACCTTTCCAATGGCCTATATGAATATCTACCAACAAAATGATTGACCGCTGGAATTTTTTTTATAATAATAAAGTCAAATGAGCACTGGAAACCTACCATTGAAGTAGCTGCCACACTTCTTGCAAAAGCTAGTCTCTTTTCAAACCAGTCAGCTGGCCGCAGAAATCTTTCCAGAAAAAAGTGATGCATTACAGGCCTGCACAAAATTCTAATAAGTTGGACGTTCTTACTGCAAAGAAATCTTAAACTCACATTTCTTATGTCCTTAAGCAGACCTGAAATTCTGACAAACATCCTTGAATGCTTTCTGCTTGTCTTTTTCCTGTAACCAAATAGATACAGAAACGTCGGTCATTGTTTTCCTCTTCAATTTTGTTTAAAAGACAACAGATGGGACAATATCGTGATTTTAAACTGGGAATGAAATGATACTCACTGGGCCACTTTCATTTCTTATTTCCCCCTATTTTATATATACACACCCTTCACGACGGCAAATGTGTCTGTGACTTCTTGGGCGTACTAACATACTTAAAGACCACATCCTGATCGACATTACTTATTTATAAGAAATGTCCTGCTTTTCTTATCTGCCTCAATATATAATAGTGACAGTTTATGAAACTCCTAGAGTATTTTGCATGTAAATTTCAAAAAGTTCAGAAAATGGGAAAAAGTTGGAGACATCTAAGTATAAATGTTGGAATCAAGGATTCAATGTCTGGAGGTATAGCTACAACCAAACAAAACTACATTGGGACATAGAAGAGGAAAAATAATAAAGGATCAGTTAGCCTAGTATGGTTGAAGCTAAATTAATAGTAATAGCCCACAAGACAAATACATTAGGATTTTGTTTTTGTTTTTTCATATCTGTGGTATTAGAAAAAAAAATATTGGTAGATACCACAACTATGTGAAGTGGTTATGTAAAAGTCTATGAGAGAACAGCTACTTTCATTTGACATGTGTTCTCGGCACTTCATGAATGACCAGTCTCCCATTCCATATCGACCGTGAGCACCACCATTTTTCGAGCTGGAAAATGCAAATGTGGGTCAAAAACCAAACTTGTCATAATGGAGTTAGAATGCTATCGGAGAACAATTCTTAAGTTCACTAACCTTCCTGTAAGATAATCCCCAAGCGGTACTGTGCCATCCACCCATTCAAGGACACCAGCACTTGGTGTGAAGGGAACAACCTAGGCCATTATACATAAAATTATGTATCTCAATAAGTAGTTAATGTCTCAGATAAAATTATGTATCTGAATAAGTAGTTAATGTCTCTGGTCGTATTTCTCTCCCTGGATACATATCATTACACAGTAAATATTTCTATACAAGCCAATAATATTTGCTTTCCAACAAACTCTTTTACCCTTGTTAGCTCATTAGCAGTAATGATCGAAAAGTTGGAACAAAATTATTATTATCATACAAACTTAAAGACAAAGTAATATATTTCTTTCTGAAACAAAAAAAGCATTGATATGATGCCCCCCCCCCCTCCCTCCCAAAGTGATGTTCCTCAAACCCCAAAAGAAAAGACAGTTTCCTCTTAATAGACAAAAATAGATGCAGAGTAGTCGATGTACAATAAATTTCATCACTGTCAGGCATTCATGATATGAGAGGGCTCTAGATGTCGCCTTTCTAATTGAATGTAACTTTAGCCCAACAAACCAATATAAACTAGCTGAATTTAGCTATAAGGAAAATTTACCTTGTATGTGCGTACAGCTAATCTTCTCTTCCAAGTGTCCTGATGATTCTGCAAGAAAGTGTTAACTAGCCCAAAAAATTGCTCCATCACCTAAACACATTTCAGAGATGAGATCAATACTGCTAGCAACAAACATCAACTACTACAATTTAGATAGGAAGGGGAAAACAAAAACACAAGAAAAAAAGAGAGGAAAGAACTAGATTTTTCTCATGGTCCTGCCTGAACTAAATTCATGTTCAACCTGAAAGATGAGGCAATTCCCCAAAACTAATAGAAATACTGGAAACATAGAGGAAAGAACTCGCTTAGGTGGTCATGCATGTCTTCTCTAAAATACGATGTTGGTTACTTTTTTTTTTTTTTGGCAAATTGTTTACAGCATTTATCAAATTTTCATTATATTGAAACTTAAAATTGAAAAAAAAAAAATTGATACTTCCGTACGGCATCTTGTCTCAGGTCATCATTTCCAGATTTTGCGAGCTGCTTATATCTGTGACCATCAGAACCGAGGCATTCAACAACTTTTGGAGCATTTATACCATTCATTACCCTGCATATCATACCCATAAGATAAACTTGTTATAAATTATTTACAATTCAAATCCTTAACATAGCTTATTCTTACGTGATAGAGTCTGCCAAGCCCTTGAAGTATGGGAATGATCCCTCATGATATTGGCAGCTATGATCAACCGGAACAGTAGCTGTCACTACAGGTACCTGCTTATAGATTGTTAATCAGAATTGCAACAATTAAAAAAACATAGATGACAGAACGTTGCTGTAGAATAAAAAAATAACAGTTATAAAAGCAAACTGAGCTATAACTTGTAGTTAAATATGTTAGTTATTGATATAACTAGAATGGAGACAACATAAATGAGTTAAATAGTCACTTCGCAGCACAGACAATTTTACGTTGTGTATCCAGTTACAACCACAAAACAGATGTCTAGATAACAGCCAAGAAGGACAGCCAAGAAGGGAAGTTTAGTGGAGTGATATTTGTAGACAAATACAAACACTTTTAGCTGAAAAAAATGAGAATATAATGATCAAATTAAAGGGAAGTTAACAAAATGCAGAAGTGATATTTTTGCTGTAAAGTATTGGGCCCCACAGATGATAATGTATGATTGTATTCTTTACAAACACTTACAATTGATCCTCAAAATATGAAACATGCTGAAACTTAAAATTGGCTGGACAAGAAACCATGCAAGGACAAGAAAAAATAAATTAAAAACACAATATGGGGCTTGTGGCATTATTCTAGAAGATCTCTGCAAGGAAATTCCACCAATCACACCCCTTCCGTGTTGCTCATGTACCAGCAACTTCTACCCTCGGGTAGTTTCACTCTTAAGGAAGGCATGGGGCCTCTGTTAAAAGCATTCAACTTAAAACAAATTCATCAAGAGGGGAGGCCCTACTAGATTTTAGGCCCAAAGAAAACCCTTCACAAACTAATGTGGGAAAATATGACTCAACAAAATGTTGCCCCAACCTCTCAACTAATTGTCAATTGTCACTCTCCAAAATAACTGAACAGATGCCACCATTCAATGAATTGCCACACAATCTACCATAAAATTTATGGTATTCAAAGCCTTAGCTAAAATTTTCTGATGATTCGAAATAGTGTTGCTTACAAGTTCCAACTGTCGGAGACTGCGGATATCTCTTGGCAGTGTTACTCTTTTGTCCTGTGGACAAAATCTTGTTCAATTAGATGGAACAGATAGGTTGGACATGTAACAATGGAAAGAACCAGTTAGAAGAACTTGGCTGACCTCTCTCTTCGTTTCCAGCTCTGCAAGCTTGATGTAGACCTCTACCATTTGTCTCATCTAACAAATTAAAGAAATCTGTTCAACTCATATAAAAACAGGATCTTTCGCTAAAGTAAGAAAGAAATAACTTGCTGAAAGTCACTTCTCTCTTCTTTTTGGGTTTTCAACTTATGAAGCTCCAGATGAAATCCATTAGTCAAAGGGTCATTGCTAACAGCTAAAGCATCAATCACAAATACAAAGTGACAACCAACTGAAAATAAAGACAGCAGTAGGGTCAAAACTTAATGTTTGACAATACAAAATTTATATTTTCTGAACTAGATGACCGGTGAAATAACAGAAACTTGGCTACTGGTCGAAAATTTGAAAGCAAGACTATTAGATACAGACAGTAAACTGAAACTTGGCTTGAAAAGTATTATTTATTAGAGAGAAGTTTTCTAGCATTTGACTGCGTGGCACTGAAGAATTTAATCAAACATTTTAAAACATAGCCTAGAAAGTCATGAGAATACTGCATAATTGGTTTATACAGACTCCTCATTTAACACCACATATAAGAAAGATATTGCCATCAATTGATAAAGTAATATTTCCACTTATTCATCAGAAGAGGCGTATCTTTTGAAGCAAGAATAGATTTTCCTTGATATCTAACAAAATGTATGAAGGGATCCTCGAACAAGCATAGGCTGTTTTGAAAATTATTAGAAAAGAGTTCTACAAGATGTTTGATTTTTCCATAGGAACAGATTCACTCAACAAAGATTGCAGATGTTAATTGTAAATGATACAATTGGTTACAGAGAAAAAGGGAAATGAATTTGTGTTCACATATATGAGAATTATATAGGAGAAACAAACGATCTATCCGATGAGAACTTAAAAAAATGAAGTATATTGAGACAAGTTACTTGTCCAATAATAGGTCCATGATAAGTTGACAACTCTTGCAATAGATGCTGTGCTGCATGTTTTTTATCCATATCCACCACAAAAGAGCTTCTACTGCGCTGTTTGTCCTTGACTCGGTCACCATTTGCAAGTGCAAGAAGCTAATTCAGAGAAGAAAAAAAATTCAGGCATATTACATGAGACATGAGATAGCATTTTGTAACTGAATGTGCTGTAAAAGATGCACATGAGCATGTAAGAGAGCACAACAACTATAAGGAAGGTGATATTTTCCAATACAGGCTGATCAACAATGCCAAGTATTTTGTTAGTTTTACACATTATTTAAAGGGAAAATTACAAAAACTCCTCTGGAGGTTTGCCTGACCTACACCTGTGCCCCTTTTTTGGGAAACCTCCAAAATTTACCCCCTTAAATACTAACACCGTTGAATAATTACACGGTCAAATAGCCAAACCTTATGAAATTACAACATAACTGTAGATTTCAATTTAGAAACTCTAAGAACCCAAAACTATATGCATATACTAATCTTATCACTGTGCTCCCAAAAGTTAATTTGCACTAGAGATTAATTGATAGAAAACAGGGGACAGGCTGCAGCCAGCAGTTCTAAAGTCGTTGCCCCTAGGCCCAGCCGTTGCCTGCTCTGGCATTGCTTAGCACTATGGCCTCCATAGTTTGTGATTGCAAGGAACACATCCTTTGGGTGGTTCGCAGTCATACGGCAATGCAGTGAGCTGGTTCTCACTGCCGAAGGACCGGTAGCAATAGTGGTTTGACTTCTGCTGTACAATTTTGCGCTAACAGCTCTTAATTTCATCAAATGACACTTAGGGTTCTAGAACTGTTCCAGAACTGTAGACTTGTTTGAGCATTGATTTGATTCAACTGAAGCATAATTGAACCCCTGAGACATGGCTCTATGAAACCCGCCCATTTTCCCATAACTTTCATGGACAGTGGTGGCCGAAGAGCATCAAGAGTGGTGCAGTGTTCTTTGTGTTTATCAAACCAAAAGGCCAATTTCATGAAGATCAAGAATCAGCCATCTTCATGAATCAGCCATCGAGAATTTGTTGAGTTGCAGGCCAATCGGTGGAGAAAATCCTTTTTTGAAGCAGCAGCATTGGTGGAAGAAGACTAGTTAAGAAAGGAGCTAGCTCGTCAGATGTGGAAGCTTAGGGGGCAAAATTTCACAGAGTATAAGGTAGGAGGGCAGAACTTGCAGTTTTCTCTTTGTTGTCTTAATGGGTAATCATGGAGATGACATTTCAAGGGCCAAACTGTAGGTATTTGAAAAAGAGGGGATACAAGTGTAATTCTCCTTTTCTTACTTAAAACGAACATCATCTTTTCCTTTTCTTTTGTTCAACCACCAAATCACTCTGGCCCTTAAAGGTTACTCAGAAGTCAAACTCCATACCTGAAGGATTGTATGATATGGATGGTCAATTGCCATTTTCTTGACAAGAGAAATCAAGGCATGCTGCATTGAAAATGACCAGCAATGTCAGAATTGACCAGCAACTTCAAATGCACTGATGTGCAAATCGAGGTTATAACCTGAAAATTAGTGCCCTGCACATCTTTTGAGCCCCCCATTCGTGAAGCAATTTGGTAAACCAGTGGTACAAATTTATAAGATTGTACCTGCACAATGCGGCAAAAATTAGGCAATTGGAAGCGCACCACAATGTCTACTTTATCAATTCATAATCCTATCATTAACTGTTTACCTCATTGATCGTTTCAAGCATGCTATTTACAACAGTTTGCCTAGATGAAAGGCTGAACCATAATGACACCAACCGAAACACCTGAAAGAGAACGCAACTTTATTGCCTTCATTCGGAACAGCGTCAGGTTCCATGATGTGCATGTTGATTTTGCAATATTGATCTTGCAATTGAACATGACTATAGCAACTATTTCAACTCATAACGATCTCATGATATTTTTCCATGGAAGTGCAAAAAACTTGTGATGATGGTGGTTTCCAAAATTCATCTCATTATTCCATTGTAAGAGAGCTGTGTCAAGGGGGGGCACCCAGCATAAAACTTTGTCACTTTGGTTTTGTAAGAACTTGTAGCATTAACTAACTATAAACAGTTAATTGACAGTATGAACTTTACACTACTTACTCCAACGTAGTTGAGATTAAGGTGTAGTATAATGATCAATACTGAGTTGTAAATATGTCTGGCTGTCAATGAAATTCCCACAAGACCATATTATAATTTCTCGAATAACCAAAGTTCTGTTGGGATTGCATCATAGGCAAATTTCAATTAATCCAATCAAATCTGGTGCATGTTAAATGATTTCAACTCAGTATTTTGGTTTAGACAGATAACAAGAAAGCAGTTAATAAATTTTCTTTTTCTTTTTTTCTGTATTGGAAGGAAAAATTAAAAGAAGCATACCACGCGTACATCATATTTGTCACCAATCACCAAACAGCGCTTATATCCCTCCAAAGCTAAGCTGAGAAAATTGTCTCTATCTTCCTGCGGTAAAGAACAGAAATCTTCTAATTGTCATCAAAAAGCAAATCAGAATATAAAGGTCAATCTTGCCGTGAACTGCTACAGTCAAACAAGCATACTAGTTGTACAGCAATATGTGTCTAAGAGGAGAAATTCTTGATACTGTGGTTTTGGTTTTTAACAAGGAAAGCAATTAAAAAATGAAATCATTTACCATGAAACTGCTATGAGGTCTGCTAAAATCAGATAAATTTTGATTAGTACTCTATGTTTCCCTGAACAGTTTATCATTTGTGCTATAAAACAAGAGTGCATACCAGGATTTTTTCGGTCTCCTCCTTGTCCATTGAAAGTTGCTTTTGCAGCTCTTGTATTTTCAGTGAGTAGTCGGTTTTCTCCGCCTAAAGATAACCGTGTAAATTTGATTGCAGTGAACAAGCAAACTGGAAGGTTCTAGCAGCATCTAGCAACTCTGAACATGGCATGGAAATGACAAAACTCAAGTATTCAGGTACCTTTCTTGAACCCTTTAACTGCCGAATAAGAGCTTCAAGTTCTAGTGTCTGAAGAAAGCAAAGAAAATCACAACAAAGTGGTTACTGTTTCAGGCATTAGAAACTGCTGTGACCTAGTGTATTCAAAATTAACCCCCCTGCCCGCTGCCCCCCTTTCCCGTATAAACGAAAAAAATATCAAAATGAAAACCGATCAAACAAAAGCAAAAGAAAATGAAAACTGATTACCTTATTTTTTCGAAGACGCATTGCTGCTTGCCATTCATTGGAGGAAAGCCTTTCCTCATAACTCCTAAACAAAGCATCAGTGTAGTGAGCAAGACGAAAATGAGTCTGACTTTGTTTTTCTAGAGACTTCTTGTTAGTTGTCTTCTGATTCTCTGCCATCGAGACTGCAGGTTTCAGAAACTTCTCTAATATAGTCTTTGAGCTGCATTTTATAATTACATTTAATGCAAGTTATGCAAAACAAATATCTCTGGTAGACAATCCTGAAAGCAAACTGCCTAAACTAAAGATCATACTTGCTAGATCTAGTTTCCGCCAGCCACTTCCCAACCAAGCGATATACATCTGATGACACTTCATTTGACTGGAAACACTGTGAAACATACTTTGCAAGACTGATAGCCATCTCATGCTGACCCTGAGCACGTAAAAGCTTTGCTTCTTCAAGCTGCCATTTCATAGATAACATTAGTGCAGTTTATATTAGAAATCCTACATTTGAACAGAAAAATAAGTAGACTAAAACTTTTCACAAAACTTTTCATAAAGCATATCAATCAATCAATCAATCAACCAGCCAAGCCCTAATTCTATACTGGCTGTCACCCACAAGAATCTTGCATGTCCAATCATCTTGTTTTGATGTACCACCAGTTAGCATTTAGCCCCATTAACCTCATTTGATTTATCAACCCCATGGAGAATAACATTAGAGAATGTCACCTCAAACAGTTAGGACATACGCAACATAAACCAAGAGATGCCCATGCTGATAGAGGACAGTGTTATAAAATAATATGAGTAGAAATTGAGGGCTTGATAATACAAGACCCTCACATGACCTTTATATATTAGATAGGAGAAGAATACAAGGAAAGAAATCTCTAGAAATAAAGAGAGAAATCCCTAGGAATAAAGAAAGAAATATTATCCTTCCTAAAATATAATATAACATTCCATAACACTTTCCCTCAAGTTGGAGCATACATATCATAAACTCCAAGCTTGTCACATACAGACTTTATTTTAGATCCTCCTAAAGCTTTGGTGAACAAGTCAGCAAGTTGATCCTCTGATTTGACATATGGGGTCTTGATCAAATTTCTTTGAAGCTTCTCACGAACAAAGTGGCAATCAACTTCGATATGTTTGATTCTCTCATGAAAAACAGGATTAGAAGCAATGTGAATGGCTGCTTGATTATCACACATTAATTCCATAGGAGTTGAGTGTCTGAAACCAAGTTCCATGAGAAGATGTTTTAACCAAATTAGTTCACATGTAGTATATGACATTGCCCTATACTCAGATTCAGCACTTGATCTTGCGACAATACTTTATTTCTTGCTTTTCCAGGACACTAAATTTCCTCCCATGAATACACAATAGCCTGACGTAGACCGTCGATCATAGGAACCTGCCCAATCAGCATCTGTGTATCCTCGAATTAGAGTGTGACCATGATTTTGGTAAAGAAGACCTTGTCTTGGTGCACCTTTGAGATATCTCAAGATTCTAACGACTGCATCCCAATGGCTAGTACGGGGAGAGTCCATGAATTGACTTACTGCACTTACAACAAATGAAATATCTGGACGAGTAACAGTCAGATAATTCGATTTACCAACAAGTCTTCGATACCTGGTAGGATATTCCAACAGTTCCCTTTATCTACATCAAGCTTGACATTTAGCTCCATGGGACTGTCAACTGGTTTGGTTCCCAATAAACCAGTTTCTTCTAGAAGGTCTAGAACATACTTTTTTTGTGAAAGACATATTCCCGTCCTAGACCGTGCTACCTCAATTCCCAAGAAATATTTCAGTGGACCAAGGTCTTTTATCTGAAACTTGGTTTGCAGAAAAACCTTCAACAATTGAATACCAGATGCATCATCACCAGTAATAACAATATCATCAACATAGACGATCAAGAAGATTTTACCAGCTTCAGAGTTGCGATAAAAGACAGAATGATCCACATCATACTGCTGTACACCAAATTCCATAACAACTGAACTGAAACGACCAAACCATGCCCGTGGCGATTGTTTCAAACCATACAATGACTTATTAAGTCGACATACACTATCAACCTCCCCCTGAGCAACAAACCCCGGTGGTTGCTCCATGTAGATAGTTTCCTCAATATCTCCATGAAGAAAGGCGTTTTTCACATCTAACTGATGTAAAGGCCATGCATATGCAGCAGCTAATGCAATGATGATACGAACAGATGTCAATTTGGCTACTGGAGAAAAGGTTTCTGAATAGTCCATGCCATATACTTGGGAATATCCCTTTGCAACCAGACGGGCTTTTAATCGATCAACTATCCCATCGGGATGAACCTTTACAGTAAACACTCAGCGACAACACACAATAGTCTGACCACGCGGAAGAGAAACCAAGTCCCAGGTGTTATTAGTCCGCAAAGCTGATATCTCTTCTTCCATAGCTTGTTTGCATCCAGGATGAGAAATGGCTTCTGAAACAGACTTAGGCAAGGGTATAGAGGACAAGGTGGAAAGAAAAGCAGAGTATGACGGTGATAGAGAATCATAAAAAACAAAGTTAGAGATTGGGTGAGAAGTACAAGACCTTTTCCTTTTGTGGAGTGCAATCGGAAGATCCAAATCATCACCCTTAGGTATTGAAGATGAAGAAGACGGTTGTGATGAGCATGAATCTCCGGGTGGTACTTCAACTCGAGGACGTCGAGTATAAACTTGCAGGTCAGGACGAGACAGACGCTCTAACGGTGGGGGATCAGTATCAGGAATGTGCTCTAAAGATGTACTACTAGTGTTTGATGCATCATGAGCTATTTGGGTTGGTACAAATGGTAAAGGCAAACACTCATCGGCATCAGTAGACACAGATTGAGTATTAGAGAAATAAGGTGTTTTCAAAGAACGTAACACTAGCAGAAACGAAAAATCGATTCAATGAAGGACAAAAACATTTGTACCCCTTCTGAAGACGAGAGTATCCAAGAAAAACACATTTCAAGGCTCTAGGATCTAATTTGTCAGTGCCAGGTTGGTGCTGATGAATAAAACAAACACACCCAAATATTCAAGGTAGAATAGAAAACAGAGCTTAAGAAGGAAAGAGAACAGAGAATGGAATTTTACCCAACAAAATAGAGGAAGGCATCCGATTTATGAGGAAGGATGCAGTAAGAATAGCATCGCCTCAAAAACTTTTGGGAACATTCATGTGAATTAAAAGGGTACGAGCTGTTTCAACAATGTGTTGGATTTTCCTTTAGGCCACTCCATTTTGTTGAGATGTCTTTGGACAAGAGGATTGATGTATAATCCCCTATTGCTGCATGTAGCTAGACATTGAGTGAGAAAAATACTCTTTAGCATTGTTACTGCGAAGAATTTTAATTCGAGAATTAAATTGATTTTGAATTTCAGCACAAAACGTACAAAAAATAGAGAATAACTCAGAACAATCTTTCATTAAAAACTACCAAGTCATTCGAGAAAAATCATCAACAAAAATTATGAAATATTGAAAACCTAATTTAGACTTGACACGACTTGGACCCCAAATATCTGAATAAACTAGCATAAAAGGTTTTTCAACCCTTTTATTGACTCGAGGAAAGTAGGGAACACAATGATGCTTTCCTAATTGACACGACTCACAATCTAAAATAGAGGCTGAAGCTAAATCTGGAACAAGCTTCTTGAGATTTGCTAAAGATGGATGCCCCAAATGACTATGAACTAATTGAGGTGAGACCGATGTATGACAAGCAACTGATGACTGCAGTCTATTGAAGTAGTACATTCCATTCGATTCATGCCCTTCTCCAATCGTCTTCTTGCTCCTCAAATCCTGGATAATGACATGATCAGAGAAGAAACAAACTGAGCAATTTAGTTGTTTGGTTAGCTTACTTATAGACATAAGGTTGAAAGGAAAATTTGAAACGAATAAAGTAGATGGTAAAGTGAGAGAGTAATAAGGATGGGTGGGTCCAACACCTTTAATGGTGGTGGTGGATCCATCTGCAATGGTGAGTTTATTATAAGATACTGGTAAAAAGGAAATATGGTCAAAATTGGTTATTTTACATGAAATGTGGTCAGTGGCACTAGAATCCAGTACCCAGAGTTAATTTCTAGGAAGGTTAGAGGAATAACAGGCTGTTGGGTTACCATGATGAACAACAGAAGCCATAGAAGAAGTGGAAGTCTGCTATGTGGACTGATATTGCAGGTACTTAGTATACTCTTCTTGAGATATCGTGACAGATTGCTGTGGGTCTGTAACTGAAGATGATTCCTCATGTGATGCAAAATGTGCTGTTCGCATTGCCGGATACTTATCCCAACAAGTCTCCTCCTCATGTCCATCTCTATCACAATATGTGCAGTGCAACCGTGAACCTCTAGTACATCCACCTCTGCTGCCACGACCACCACGACTACTGCGTCCTCCACGACCACCTCCACGGCCTCCCTTTGCTTGTGGACTGGGCTGTATTGCAAGGGCAGACCGGTCAGAACTATTGCTTGCTGAACTTTCCTTTATCATAGTGCGAGAAAGTCATGCGAAAACTTCAGGTAATGAAGGAAGTTCTATTCCGCCAAGAATCTGGGACCGAACTGGTTCAAATTCAGGTTTTAGCCTTGCCAAAAAAGTCATAAGCACCAACTGCTCTCTCTGACGTTGCATCTCCTTGACATCAGGGGTAATAGGAAGCAAAGAATTCATTTCTTCCAATGCATGTTTCACCTTTGCAAAATATTCAAGAAGACTGCCTTCCTGTTTGGACTGAAATACTTCAACAGAAACCTCATATATACGAAGGATATTACTGGAATATAAAAGCTTAGCATACTCCCAAGCTTGCTTACAGGTTCGAACATGAGAAAATAGAGATGAAATTTCAGGTTCCATTGAATCAAAAAGGATATGGAGCAATTGTGCATTATCAGCTTTCCAACTCTCGGATGCTTGAGGATCGTCAGTCAGATGAGACATCTTTCTTTGACCTGTAAAATACAACTTCACATTCCTAGCCCAGAATGAGTAGTTATTACCGTTCAAACACTGTTTGGCAATCCGCAAATTGCTGAACTGCGTGGGGGTGCTTGCTGTTGGGACAATGACCGACAGAGAACTCCCTTGAGGACTTTTGTCATCAGGTCTTGACATGTTTCTGATTACTGATAACTGACAGTATCAGAAACTAACAGAAAACTGGGCTGATGATGTACCGACTGACTGAAAACGACTAAAGAATGACGAAACTCAACTTCTGGTCATAATTGATGTAAACGAAGGCCAGAAACTTGTTTAGGACAGAAAATGGATCAGACCCATCGAACCGCTGTCGCCGGAGGTCGCCAGACGGCAGCGCGTGACTCCCACACGCCGGTGCGTGGGTGGTTTTCCGGCGACACCTCCAGTGTAGTTCTGGTCGCCGGCGCCTCCTGAGTGTCTCTGTGTTGTTGGTTTTTGATTTGGCTGGGTGGTTGCTGGTTTTCTGAAAAGGGCAGCGGCTAACGGAAAATTACAGAAGGTGGTTTGGGTGAAGAAGTGGTTGCGGAAGGTGCTGAGATTAGGTTATGGCTCTGATACCATGTTATAAAATAATATGAGGAGAAATTGAGGGCTTGATAATAGAAGACCCTCACATGACCTTTATATATTAGATATAGGAGAAGAATACAAGGAAAAAAATCCCTAGAAATAAAGAGAGAAATCCCTCGGAATAAAGAAAGAAATATTATCCTTCCTAAAATATAATATAACATTCCATAACAGATAGAATCACAGAATGATGTCAGAGATCTTTTCTGAAAGTTTCTTCCATGTGATCTTAAGTCTACCCTTCTCTCATTTCTGACTCCCAATAAGATATCAAATTCAATGAACTTGTTAGGTTCTCTTAGAACCCTCAATGTTCAAAAGATTAATCTCCCATTTCTTCACAATTTACTTCATCCTCTCAAATAATAATACAGTAGAGTGCCATAGGTTTGGGTACCAAAATCATTTCCAGAATTTTCGCTCACAAACTTAAAACACAATTTGTAAGGGGATATACATATATAGCAAATCTAATTAGGATGAGAGGAAGGTAAAAGTATGCTGCAATACTAAATGCTTAAACATTTGGAGAAAAATAGGAAGACCATTATTTTCAGGAAAACGGGGCAGTCAAAGGGAAGCAAAAACTGAAGCAGAGCTCATAACGATGGACAAAGAAATGCTGATATCACTGGCTGTAAATCCTATCTTCAAGCAAATTTTCAAATAGCAATAGAACATAGTTTACCCTGCCAAGCCAATAAGAAGTCGAATATTCTGTCTCAGTTCCTAGACAGAGGAACTTGAACTCGTGCAAAGCTGCGGCAGCTTGAGTAAATCTAGAACCCTGTAACGCATGGCACATATTAGCCAACAATCGAAATCCAGCACTGCAGCCATTTCAACTGTTTTAATCAGTAAATCTTTACAGATATGGATTACAACCAAGACTTCTGCTACGGGAAATGAAGAACGCAACCACCAAACCAAGCATGATTTTGTGGTACTTTCTATCAGCAACATACCTTGCGAAGTGTGGAAGCAGATTGCAAAAGGTGTTGTATGGTGCACTCATTACAACGCAAGATTTTAAGCAATACTCTTCTGAACGCCATGAATGGCTCCAGCAAATTCATATGAAGTTGTAGCCTTTCCAAAATTGAACTCCAGTCACTGTTTAGCCCATACAACTACAGTAATTGAAAGATTAGTGTAAATAGATTAGTAAAATCACAATTTCCTTCCATTTGTGTAATGCTTTTTTAAAAGAGCACAGACACAGAAAATAAAGAAGTATATTTGTTAGGGTAGTAAGGGGTGCCAAAACTGTTGTGCTTGCACATATTAGGATAATCCAATGGCGTACGAGAAGAGTTAAAGTTGAACGAGACAAGACTTATTGAGATGAGGATACAGAATACAGATCCATCCATTTTTAACAATATAATTACAGTTCTTATGAATGAAGGGATTTCTGCCCTGGAAGCACAAAAGTGATAGTTTAAAGAGCCATTTAATTTTAACAGATTGATTAAACAGGATAACAGATTGTCACTGAATAAATAGAAGTGCCTAATTGCAGCCTATGATACATAAATCTTAAAATCCTAAAATGACGATGATGATGATGCAATGCAATGCAAAAGAAACAAAAAGAAAATTCCTCTTGTGAACGACCAATCAGCAATTAAAAGGCAAACTTTACATTGTTAAAATGGTATAGAATATGGTATATTATGAAGGTAGATTACTCTCTACCCTTGTAAAATCAGAATTCTATTGATTTCTATATTCCAACTTACATGGTTTAGAGACCTATATATAATACAAAGGATACACAAAGAAGGAAACAAAATTCCTAAACTAAAGGCATGAAATCAGTCTATACAGGTCAAGGGATCTTAATTGATTTTAGGTCCTAATTTATTCAACAATCACAGGGATTTCCACACTCCCCCTCAAGTTGGATCATAAATACTGATTAGATCCAACTTGCATACTAAATCATCAAATTGTGGTAAAAAAAAGTCCCTTGGTGAAAATATCTGCAGTTTGCCCTTTGGTGGGAACAGAGATCATACAAATTACTCCTTTGATCTTTTCTTTCATAAAGTGTCTGTCCACTTCAACATGCTTGGTCCTATCATGTTGGACTGGATTGAGAGATATTGATGGCCGCCTTATTGTCACAGTAGAGCTTGATAGGGAGATCCACTATGATATGTAGTTCTTCTAAGAGTTTCTTTAGCCACAGTCCTTCACACATACCTTGTGCCACTGCTCTGAACTCCGCTTCAGCACTACTTCTGGCCACAACATTTTGGTTCTTACTTCTCCAAGTTACTAAGTTTCTCTACACAAAGGTACAGTAACCGGTAGTGGACCTTCTGTCCTCCTTTGAACCAGCCCAATCAGCATCAGTAAACACTTCTACATCCTTGTTTTCATTCTTTCTGAAAAACAATCCTTTGCCTGTCGAACCTTTGAGATACTTGAGAATTTTGTATACAGCCTCCATGTGGTCTTTCTTTGGTGAATGCATGTGTTGACTTACCACACTGATAGCAAATGCAATATCAGGTCTAGTGTTTGACAGATAGATTAGCTTACCAACCAATCTTTGGTATCTATCTCTATCTACCGGATCTCTAGCATCTTCTGGTTTTTTTCCTGCTTCAATTGGAGTGTCACTTGGCTTACATCGAAGCATACCAGTTTCAGCTAAGAGGTCAAGGACATACTTTCTTTGAGAGACATTGATTCCTTTCCTTGATCTAGCAATTTCCATTCCTAGGAAATATCGCAGTTCTCCCAAATCCTTTACTTCAAATTCTGATGCTAGAACTCCCTTCAGTCTTTTCATCTCCACAATATTGTCCCCTATTAAGATTATGTCATCAACATATACAATCAAAATTGTCTTCTTACCATTGTCAGATTGTTGGAAGAACATAGTATGATTTGATTGTGCCTGTTGATATTGATTTTTTATCATCCTTGCAAACCTCTCATACCATGCTCTTGGTGACTGATTCAATCCATATAGGGACTTCTTGAGCTTGCATACTCAATTTTCACCCTCCTTGCAGAGTCCTAGAGGTATTGTCATGTAAACTTCTTCTAGTTCAACATTTATGAATGCATTCTTCACATCAAGCTGTTGAATAGGCCAATCCAAGTTCACTGCCAAAGATAAGAGAACTTGAATAGTACTTAGTTTCGCCACTGGTGCAAATGTCTCATTGTAATCAATGCCGAAGGTTTATGAAAGCCCTTTTGCCACCAGTTGAGCTTTGTACCGTTCAATTGTCCCATCAGCTTTGTACTTTAGTGTAAAGACCCATTTATAGCCAACAGATTGCTTTCCTTTTGGCAAGTCCACTCCCTAGGTTTCATTTTTCTCCAGGGCACGTATCTCTTCCATGACTGCTTCCCTTCATTTGGGATCCTTCAGAGCTTCCTCAATATTTTTTGGAATTTGTATACGATCCAGGTTAGAAGTAGAAGCATGAAACTGGGCAGACAAAGCATTATAAGACATGAATTTGGATATGGGATGAAGAGTACATGATCGAGTTTGTTTCCTGAAAGCAATAGGTAGATCAATACCAGAAGTCTTAAGACTTATCTGAATCAGAAGAGGCCTCTTGACTACTTGGAGCTAGCACCGGGTCCAACTCTCTTGGTAGCTCAGGTGTGAAGTGCTCCTTGTTTCTTGATTTGGGCCTCCTTGAGTAAACAAATACCTCCTTGTCATCATGTTGTTCTTCATCTCCCCCTAAGTTCAAGTTTCCTTCTGTACATGGCACCTTAGATTGAGATGACGTAACTTGTTCGGTATATGGGATAGATAGTTCAAAATAAAAAAAACTGACCTTCACTGGAGTTCTCCCCCGGAAGGGCGGTATTTTGGAAATAAAGTGTGTTTTAATAAAAAGTCACATCAAGGCTAATAAATACCTTTTTGGTAGAAGGATCATAGCATTTGTAGTTTTTTTGAGATGGAGGATACCCAATGAAAACACACTTAATTGCTCGTTGTTCCAATTTGCTTCGATGATAAGAGTGGACATGCACAGAAGCAGTACAACCGAACACCCCGAGGGGAAGATTTGAAGAAAGACGGTGGGTAGGAAAAGATTGTTGGAGTCTTTGTAAAGGTGTATCGCAAGAGAGGACACAGCTAGGCATGTGGTTAATGAGATAGGTAGATATTAAAACAGCATCCCCCCAAAACATTTTTGGCATGTTGGCATCAACCATTAATGCACGAGTAACTTCAAGATGTCTATTCTTGCATTCAGCAATCCCATTTTGTTGCAGGGAGTTAACACAAGAACTTTGGTGTATTATCCTGTGCTTTTGAAGTTAGTCTCCTAAAGAGGAGTTGAAGTATTTTGTGCCATTATCCGTGCCCAAAATTTGAATTGGTGTCTGAAATTGAGTTTGAACCATGGAATGAAAGTTGACAAACACAGAGCGGACATCTGTTTTGCATTTCATAAGGTAAACCCAACATAACCGAGTATGATCATCTATGAACGTAACAAACCAATTTGTGATAGAATGATTAGGGATACTAGAGGGACGCCAGATATCACTGTGGACTAAGGCAAATGGCTTAGAAGGCTTGTACTCTGATTTCGGAAATGAGGTACGATGATGTTTTGCAAGCTCACAAACTTCACAATGAGGATTAAAATGTTTATTCGAAAACAGAAAAGGAAACAAGTGTTTTAAATATTGAAAATTAGGATGACCCATTCTAGAATGCCATAACAAAATTTCACCATCCCTAGAAGCAGATGCAGAATCACAAATGGCAATTTGATGTTGCTCACTCACAATGGCCTCTTCTAGGTAGTAAAGGCCCCCACACTCTTTAGCACTGCTAATCATCTTCCTTGCATGATAGGTCTTGAAATAGACAATGTGAAGGAAAAAATTAACAGAATGATTCGAATGTGTCCTCTGCTGAGAGGAACTTTTTATTATATAGGCAAGAGTGTCAATCATACAAGGAAACTGAAGCTATCCTAATTAATCACATGGAGTGATCCTGGGAACCTATACATGGAAAGCTAAATCTCCTTACGCTATACATGGAAAGCTAAATCTCCTTTCCTAACAGCCAAGATTAATGAATAATTTACAGCTATTACTTTCTATAAAAATAAATATGGTTTTCTATCGACAATCCCCCTCAAATTGATGCGGGTTATCTACAAGCATCAATTTGTTGGTAAAATGATGTCGATGTCGTGTGAGAGCCTTAGTGAAAATATCTGCCACTTGAAGATTACTAGGTACGTGGGGAAGAGAAATAGTCTGAGCCTCAAAAGCCTCACGGATAAAGTGACAATCAATCTCAATATGCTTAGTGCGTTCATGAAAGGTTGGATTGGCAGAAATGAGAATTGCACTATTATTATCCGCATGAAGAGGAGTAGGACAGCGTTGAGGCAAACCAAGTTCTGCCAATAGCCCACGTATCCAATGTATCTCAGCACAAGCTTCAGACATTGCTCTATATTCGGACTCAGCTGAAGACTTAGAAACACGGTCTTGTTTCTTGCTTTTCCAGGAAATAAGAGCTGGTCCCAGAAACATACACCATCCTGTAGTAGAGCGCTTGGTGTCACTACACCCAGCAAAATCAGCATCACTATAAGCTACTAGATCAAGTGAGGTAGAAGCAGGGTAGAAAAGGCCTCGCGAGGCTGTGCCATGGACATATCGGATTATTCTTCGTACTGCAGCCATGTGTAGATGCCTAGGAGAGGCCATGAACTGACTAACCTGTTGGACAGCATAGGAAATATCAGGTCTAGTGATTGTAAGGTAGACCAAGCTACCAACAAGCATACGATAGGTTGCAGGATCTGATAACAAGTCACCCTCTTCTTTGCGCAATTTGAGATTAAGTTCCATGGGAGTATCAAGAGGGGTGGAGTCTTGGAGACCAGCAGTAATCACCAAGTCCTGAGCATACTTATGCTGGGACAGAAAAATACCATGTGAAGCAGCTGTAATTTCTAAACCAAGAAAATATGTGAGAGAGCCCAAATCTGTCATATGAAATGATTCCTGTAAATTCTACTTAAGTTAAGAGATTAGGACTGAATCAGTACCCGTGATGATGATATCATCAACATACACCAAGAGGACGACAATACCAATTTCAGTCTTGCGAAGAAACAAAGATGCATCATACTTGCTTTTAAGAAAAGCAAACTTACGTAAGGTAGAGGTAAATTTCTCATACCATGCACGAGGGGCCTGCTTAAGACCATACAAGGAGCGACACAATTTGCACATTGCAGCAGTAGGCTTTGAAAATAAACCTGGTGGAGGACATATATAAACATCTTCCTTGAGATCTCAATGGAGAAAGGCGTTCTTCACATCCATTTGGTGCAAACTCCAGTTTTGAGATGCAGCAATAGCCAAAATTGTGCGGATAGTAGTCATTTTGGCTACTGGAGCAAATGTCTCCTCGTAATTAACTCCATATTCCTGATTATTTCCAAGAGCTACTAAGCGAGCCTTATACCTGTCCAAACTCCCGTTAGACTTCACCTTAATTGAATAGACCCATTTACATCCAAGTGGAGTCACACCAGTAGGACAATCAACCACTTCCCATGTATTATTAGCTTCAAGAGCATCTAGTTCTTCCTGCATGGCTTGCTGCCAGCATTTCTCCTTGACTGCTTGTGAGTAACCAGTAGGAATAGAAATGGAAGATATAGTTGCAGATAGGGCGGAAATAGAGGTACCTGTCCGTAGTGACAGAAATCCATATCGGTCAGGAGGACCAGTAACTCTAGTGGAGCGGTGTAAGGGAGCAGACGGCATGACAGAAGCGGAAGGGGTCTGCACTAGAGGTCTCCGTTGGTATACCATTCCTGGCTTGAACCTTGCAATTTGAGTGCTAGGTGTATCAGAGGTGTCAGGAAAAGAAGGCAAGAAGGTAAAGGAAGACTTTAGTGATGGAGACATAGGAAAGAACCATTGATTTTCAAAGAACAACACATTCCTTGAAACACGAACCCGATTGGAAATTGGATCATAGCATAAATAACCTTTTTGTGTGGCACTATACCCTAAGAAGGCACAACGAACTGATTGGGCAGAAAGCTTATTTCTGTCTACTGGAGGAAGATGCATAAAACAGACACATCCAAAGGTGTGAAGGTTTGTATAAGTAGGTCTGTGATGATAAAGCCTGAAATATGGAGACTCGAAATTCAAAACCTGGGAAGGGAGTCTATTGATAAGAAAAGTTGCTTTAGTGAGTGCTTCTACCCAAAATTTAGGAGGGACTGATGACTCAATTAACAGAGTTCTGACAACATCTAAAAGATGACGATTTTTCCGTTCAGCTACTCCATTTTGTTGTGGAGTATAAGGACAGGATCGTTGAGAGATAATCCCTTTAGATTGTAGAAAAAATTGGAACTCATGAGACATGTATTCCCCACCTGAGTCAGACCGAAGAATTTTGACAGCAGCTGAGAATTGAGTTTGAACCAGAGCTAAGAACAATTTAAACATAGGAAAGACTTCTGATTTGTGCCGCATGAAATAAACCCATGTATATCTGCTGTAGTCATCAATAAATGTCACAAAATATTTGTATTGAGCATGAGAAATTATAGGACTAATTCCCCATACATCACTATGAATTATCTCAAAGCTATGTGTTGCTCTACTTCCTTCAGAAGGAAAGGGTAAAACCTTACTTTTTCCAAGCTTACAGGTTGCACAATCAGGAAACACAGTGGAAGTAGAATGCACTTTATTATTTAATAGGCCAGATTTCAACATATAAGGTAGGATCCTAGAATTGGGATGACCAAGGCGCCTATGCCAGAACTCATTTGACACTTTAGACTCATGACAGAGTAAAGCTGGTATAGAAGGAGACAGACTGTCAGGAATAGGTAGTTGCAGAAAAAACAGACGTCCATGCTTAGGCCCCTTCGCTATCAACTGTCCTGTCATCTGATCCTGCACGACACAACCATCATGAGTAAAATGGACATCACAATTTTGATCCACAAGTTGACCAACAGATACCAAATTTACAGAGAGATTAGGTGATATATAAACGTCCTTAAAGGAAGAAGATACATCACCAACTGCTGCAATGGGTAGGTCACTCCCATTAGCTGTCTGAATATGGGAAGAACCACAGTATTTTCTGATATTACTTAATCCTTGAGAAGATTTTGTCATATGATTTGAGGCACCTGAGTCTACGATCCAAGAAGTAGATAAAGAACCAGTACCTTGAAATCCAAGTGCTGAAAATGCACTCACAATCATTTCCTGCACTGTTTCTCGAGTTAAAGGTGCTGGAGGTTGTAAAGCAGCAGAGGTATCCGCCTGTAGGCCACCAGAAGTAACAGTGGCCTGGTAGGCCTTGTTGGAACGTGGGGGACGGGTAGGACACTCCTTAATAATGTGCCCTGATTTCTTGCAGTAGTTACAAAATTTCTCAGGGCAGTGAGGGGCAATATGCCCATATTTCCTACAGCTATAGCACTCCGTGGTGCTCATGTCCCGACCCTTCCCCTTTGCCTTGCCATGTGCAGCATAGGCTTCTGAGATCGTATTAGAGGCAACACGAGCCTGCTCCATAATATTCTGAGTATTAATACGTTGTTCCTCTCATAAGAGTTCTCCAAAACAGACTTCTAGGGTTGGAACAGGATCTCTGTTTACTAGAGAAGCACGAATAGATTCGAAATCAGGCCGCAATTTCATTAGAAATTGGTCTCTTTGGCTGGTTCTGTGTACTTCTTGAACTGTAGCCAATCCTTCTGCAGAGACCTTGGTTGTAACAAGGTCTGAGTAATCATTCCACAAAGTTAGAAATCCAGAGTAGTATTCTTGAACTGATAGATCTCCTTGAGTATAGTTAGCAATGGCTAACTCAAGCTGGAAGCGCCTAGCTTTGTTATCTTGATTGTAGACTTGCTTGAGATAATCCCACATGTCCTTTGCAGACCTATGAGGGCGTAGAGAAAGAATCAGATGTGGCTCCATCGAAACAAGGATCCAGGTCATGATTTGATTATCTTTGGCAGTCCAGGCTGCCTTTTCTGCTGCGGTTGCTCCTTCTTTGGTGCTGCCATCTATATGGCCCCACAACTCTTTACCCTTGAGAAAAGTCTCCAACTGAAACTCCCAGGCAGCATAATTCTTGCCAGTGAATTTGACGCAAACATGATCTGATTTTTCCATGCTCACTAAGACTATGATCGAGAACTAAGAAATATTTTTAGGCAATGGCTCTGATACCATAACAGAATGATTCTAATGTGTCCTCTGCTGAGAGGAACTTTTTATTATATAGGCAAGAGTGTCAATCATACAAGGAAACTGAAGCTATCCTAATTAATCACATGGAGTGATCCTAGGAACCTATACATGGAAAGCTAAATCTCCTTTCCTAATAGCCAAGATTAATGAATAATTTACAGCTATTACTTTCTATAAAAGTAAATATGGTTTTCTATTGACAAAAATGAGGCCACGCAATTTGAGTCCTTTGTCAACTTCTAATTGAGAGTAAATTGCAAGATAATTTTGGGACATGGAGGACACTCTATAGCATTAAGGAGTTCATGATTTGAATACTCCCTTTTCGGCAACTGGTGTCATTTACCCATTTGCAATTTTGACTTTAAGGTTACCAACATACGTTTTGTATGAAGAAAAGAGGTGATACGCATCGGTCATAAGGTGAGATGCACCAGAATCAAGGATCCAAGGATTCTTCGCTCAAGATATCACGTTGAGAGCACTTAAAAAATACCTATTTGAGCTACTGAACTTGTGTCTGCATTAGGAGTGGCCCGATCAGCTGCTTGGAACTTAGAGAAGATTTTGTAAAGTTGTTTCAACTGTTCGGAGTTGAAGGCACTGCCTGAAGTAGCATCACTATTCTTTTTTTTGGCTTATGGCTCAACAGCAATTTGGTAGCTTCGAGGTTTGGGATTCTGTCAAGGTTTCCAATCTGCTGGCTTTCCACGAATTTCCCAGCATATTTCCTCTGTGTGGCCAGGCTTGCAGCAATGCTCACACCAGCCCCTGCCTCTTTATTTTTCTGGACTAGACTTACCAGGCGTTAGGCCTTTAAAAACTAGGGCTGAAACCTTAGGCCCACTTGAGCCAACTGGTGTCATCTCCTTTAGCATAACTTTTCTCCTTTGCTCTTCACATCGTACCTCAGAGAAGACTTCGCATGTCGAAGGCAATGGACGGCGCACTAAAATCCTTCCTCGGACATCGTCCAGGTTGTGGTTGAGCCTAGCCAGGAATTCGTATACTCGCTCATCTTCCAATCTCTTCTTGTATCGCACGCTGTTGCCGGTGGGTTCCCACTCTTCTGCTGAACATAGATCGAGTTCCTGCCAGAGAGCTGACATCTCCATATAGTAATCAACGACTTCCCGATCTCCTTGCTTCATCTGCCAGAGTCAAGTTTTGATTTCAAATATTTGTGCTGAATTTTCCAGATCTGAGTATCTCTCGAACTGCATCCCATACATCCTTGGCTGTCGGCAAGAACATGAAGAGTTTTCGATGGAGGGTTTTCATGGAGTTCACTAGCCACAAACTGACCATGGAGTTTTCCGAAATCCATTTTTGCAGAGACGCGGTGTTGGTTGAGGCTGGCTTCGTCGTTTCTCCTGTGAGATACCCCAGTTTGCCCTTGCCATCAATCACGAGTTTGATGGTTTGAGCCCATTCACGGAAATTTTTTCCGTTCAGTTTCTCTACCGTGAGTTGGAAGGATGAATCACTCGAACTCATGATGAAAGCACTCTCAACTTCTGTATCGTGAGTTTTAGAGATGACAGAATTTACTTGTCATTGAGCTAGGTCCCAAGGAACCTGCTCTGATACCATAAAATCCGAATTCTATTGATTTCTATATTCTAGCTTACATGGTTTAGAGACCTATATACAATATGTTAAAGCGTCCAACCTAAAACCAATTGGCAATAGGTGGAGAGGCCCCATCATTATATAAAGCATTAACTTAACCCCTTTTCTTGGCCATGTGGGATTTTCCCACTTAACACACCCCTCACGTGTAGGCCACTTCGGCTCTATCACGTGGGTTATTTTTGACAACCCCTCACGTGTAGGCCACTTTGGCTCTATCATATGGGTTATTTTTGACAATGGCTGAGTCAATTTTGAACCTGCTCTGATACCATGTTAAAACGTCCAACCTAAAACCAATTGGCAATAGGTGGAGAGGCCCCATCATTATATAAAGCATTGACTTAACCCCTTTTCTTGGCCATGTGGGATTTTCCCACTTAACACAATACAAAGGACACACTGAAGGAAATAAAATTCCTAAACTAAAGGCACGAAATCAGTCTATTCAGGTCAAGGGAACTTAATTGAATTTAGGTCCTAATTTATTGCACAATCACAGAGATTTCCACACCTTGTTTGCGGTATTCCCATTTATACAATCTACTTCTCTATCAAATAAAGGGTATGGTGCTTGTATTAGAGTCAAGCTTGTTCAATTTCTCTCTCATACTTCATGGCACATTAAAGGTCTTCTCAATGCTTTAATATCAAATACGGATAAAATTGTCTCACAACAAGTTGAACCCAGCTCAAGTACCGCTTTAAAAGGATAACAGCATAACCCTTGGAACATACTGCAGCCCAAGTGGCAAAGAGCCGGCATCGAGGTGCCAGAAATTCTTCGATGTGAGCTCTTGTCAAAGATTAGCCTGCAACTCTAGAGTAGCCTTTATCTGTTTACTTATAGCCTTCCATTGGCACCATTTTGCCACTTTGGCCAACTTTCGCCCAACTTGAGATTTGGGTCTTGCAATCAAGCTTGCTTCTGCCTTTGCATGATAAGGTGGCCAAGGAAATACTCATGGTATTAGATGCATTAGAGTTCTCCATATACATGTATGAGGGAAAGCTCCAAGTGTTGGTACAACTATGGGCTATAGAAAGGAATTTACTATCATTGTCGGTTTGTGCCACGGCCCCATTTTTAGCTAGAACCCTTGGTGTACGCTATTTGTAGATGACAATTCTAATTGATGAAAGATAGAGTGCAAGCTCAGTCAATATACAAGGAGAAATAATATGCTTTTGCTTGAAGGAAAAGCTTCCCAAGAAGTGATTCTTTTAAGAATTTGGGCTTAATTATTCGTGTGGAGGATCTTTAAGAAGATGTCAGTCACCATATATAAGAATGTTGATAAAAAATGGAAAAATGCCACTTGACTTATACTCCCTTCCTCCCATATTGAAACATATACTATTTTAGGTCATCCAATTTTTTTTGCAACATTTCCACTTTTACTAAATTACTTTACCACATCGCCCTTCAAACTATTATTTCAATATACAATTTTTTTTTCATGTTTCTTGATTTACATGAAAAAAGTCAAGGGCAAAAGTGGAAACACAACACAAACTTCTTCCTCTTTCTTAATCTTCGTGGCAAGCCCAAATGTTTTAAAGAACTTGGGATAGAGGGAGTATTAGACAACAACATGCTCCTTGAGTTTAAAGGGAAAATAATGTGATGGCAATTTTACCAGCATGCTTTAGAATGAGTGTTGGGCAACTGTAAAAAATGAATATAGCAGATAGAAAAATGCTGCTACAGGTGAGCAGATATGCGGTAAGATAATATCAGGGAGTTAGATGGTCTGCTCTTATCCAACACAACAGATTTGCTAGTGTGTAGAGCAGATAGGTATTGATGGGAATACAGGGGTGAAGGCAAACTGGGACTCGGGCTTGATTTATTGCAAAAGCATCTAGCTCTTTATTGCTTACGGGAAAGCTTGCCACCTAGTAGAACGAAGACGCAAGATTCAGGTAGCTAACCCCAACTAGTTGAGATTGAGCCTGAGTTGAATGATTGGCTGAATGACCATTGAATATATAACATGAAACCAACATAACACGCATTTAATTGTAGTTAGACCCAATTTTAAAAATCATCCTGTAATTGTAGAACAGAGCATGCTCAAAAGTCAAAACAAATAGATCAATCAGTTATTAGTCACCCCAAAACTGTAAAGGATATACAGTTGTCAATATTAGAATCATCTATTTACCTGCTCTGCCGTAGGAATCAAAGGATCTGAGAATACTTTACGCTTTTCTCGAATTTTCATATTTTCGGATGAAGATGATGCCCAACGTATGTCCCAAGCAATACCAAGATGATACAGAATCTGTACAGAAGAAGCATGCATAAGTCTGTTCAAATGGATTTAAGAATTAAGATCTGAAGAGAGTCATAATATTCATAGTAGCTGTCTTTTCAATTTTCTCCACTGCTCAATAGCAGAAAAGAGAAGCAGATCAGCAGCCTACCATAAAGAGTGATTTTTGACAGCACCACCTGCATTCTATTGGCAATTTCTTACATACAGGTAGTACAATTTTTTGTTCTTTTTGTCTGATGTCATAATTTAATTCAATATAATTGTTAAGAAAAATGATGAAAAAATTACTACCCCTATCCGAAAATATTTGTCACTTTCCTTTTTCTATTTTTGTCCCAAATTTTTTGTCATGTTTACCTATTTATACAACTTCCAAATTTTGCTCTCCCCCTCAATTAGCTCATATATGTGAACGTATTATGAAGTAGGAGAAGGAGCCACTTGAACTGAATTTCAAGCTTTTGAGTTCATTGAAACTTGGGGTTAATTATACATTTGGACTCTTACCTATTTATTAAACCATTTTGAACCCTCACCTCCATTTTGTTCGTAGGAACTCCCTAACCTCATTAAAACATTCAATTTTTGCCCCTTTTTGGACGGAAGTCATTATGTTGAATGAAAAAAGCCACATCAGCATAAGATTGTATGAGGAAAAGCTAGTTTTTACCTGTGAAAACTTTCCCTTTGCCAAAAAAACCTTGAAACTTTTTTACCTAACAATCAGACCACCATCTTCACATGGTGTAGATGGCGACCTGGTCTAGTCTGGCTAATGATCCATCTGACGTTTCTTCAAAGCCAAGCCAATCTTCTCCCTCCGCTCCTATCTCTGCTCTCTGCCATCACCACCGCAACGCTCCAATCAGCCTAACCGCAAACATCTCAAATCAAACCTGAATCAACAAGATCCAATTTTGACCAAAATTCACTCTCTATCCAATCCTACTGAACCGCCTAAAAGCAATGGCAAACACGAATGCACATCGGTTGATGCAAAAAAGCCCCCAAGCAAACCTTGTTCCATTATTGACCTCCATTATCACACAGTTGTTGCTGTTGCCGAGGAAAAACCTCCACCTCCCAGAACCTCCTCCCCTTGAAACACCACTTATTTGTACATGTCCATCTCCCTCGGATCTCCAAATCCACTATCACGCGAAAACAAGGTTTATCGGTTCGATCTATTATGTTCAAGCCCTTTGATCAAAAGCATCATAAAATTGGTGCTTAATTCGGCCATGTTATGGAATGTTATATTATATTTTAGGAAGGATAATATTTCTTTCTTTATTCCTAGGGATTTCTCTCTTTATTCCTAAGGATTCTTTCCTTGTATTCCTCTCCTATCTAATATATAAAGGTCATGTGAGAGTCTTGTATTATCAAGCCCTCAGTTTCTTCTCCTATTATTTTATAACATGGTATCAGAGCCATAACCTAATCTCAGCACCTTCCGCAACCACTTCTTCACCCAAACCACCTTCCGTATTTTTCCGTTAGCCACTGCCGTTTTCAGAAAACCAGCAAGCACCCAACCAAATCAAAAACCAACACAGAGACACTCAGGAGGTGGCGGCGACCAGAACTACACCGGAGGTGTCGCCGGAAAACCACCCACGCGCCGCCGTCCGGCGACGGCGGTTCAATGGGTCTGATCGATTTTCTGTCCTAAACAAGTTTCTGGTCTTCGTTTACATCAATTATGACCAGAAGTTGAGTTTCGTCCTTCTTCAGTCGTTTTCAGTCAGTCAGTTCATCATCAGCCCAGTTTTCTGTTAGTTTCTGATACTGTCAGTTCTCAGTAATAAAAAACATGTCAGGACCTGATGACAAAAGTCCTCAAGGGAGTTCTCTGCCGGTCATTGTTCCACCAGCAGGCACCCCCACGCAGTTCAGCAATTTGCGGATTGCCAAACAGTGTTTGAACGATAATAACTACTCATTCTAGGCTAGAAATGTGGAGTTGTATTTTATAGGTCAAAGAAAGATGTCTCATCTGACTGACGATCCTCAAGCATCCGAGAGTTGGAAAGCTGATGATGCACAATTGCTCCATATCCTTTTTGATTCAATGGAACCTGAAATTTCATCTGTATTTTCTCATGTTCGAACCTGTAAGCAAGCTTGGGAGTATGCTAAGCTTTTATATTCCAATAATATCCTTCGTATATATGAGGTTTCAGTCCAAACAAGAAGGCAGTCTTCTTAAATATTTTGCAAAGGTGAAACATGCATTGGAAGAAATGAATTCTTTGCTTCCTATTACCCCTGATGTCAAGGAGATGCAACTTCAGAGAGAGCAATTGGTGCTTATGACTTTTTTGGCAAGGCTAAAACCTGAATTTGAACCAGTTCGGTACCAGATTCTTGGCGGAATAGAACTTCCTTCATTACCTGAAGTTTTTGCACGACTTTCTCACACTATGATAAAGGAAAGTTCAGCAAGCAATAGTTCTGACCGGTCTGCCCTTGCAATATAGCCCAGTCCACAAGCAAAGGGAGGTCGTGGAGGTGGTCGTGGAGGACGCAATAGTCGTGGTTGTCGTGGCAGCAGAGGTGTACGTGCTAGAGGTTCACGGTTGCACTGCACACATAGTGATAGAGATGGACATGAGGAGGAGACTTGTTGGGATAAGTATCCGGCTCTGTGAACACAGCACATTTTGCATCACATGAGGAATCATCTTCAGTTACAGCCCAACAGCAGTCTGTCACAATATCTCAAGAAGAGTATACTAAGTACCTGCAGTATCAGTCCACACAGCAGGCTTCCACTTCTTCTATGGCTTCTGTTGTTCATCGAGGTAACCCAACAGCCTGTTATTCCTCTAACCTTCCTAGAAATCAACTCTGGGTACTGGATTCTAGTGCCACTGACCACATTTCAGGTAAAATAACCAATTTTGACCATATTTCCTCTTTACCAGTATCTCATAATAAACTCACCATTGCAGATGGATCCACCATCACCATTAAAGGTGTTGGATCCACCCATCCTTGTCACTCTCTCACTTTACCATCTAGTTTATTCGTTCCAAATTTTCCTTTCAACCTTATGTCTATAAGTAAGCTAACCAAACAACTAAATTGCTTAGTTTGTTTCTTCTCTGATCATGTCATTATCCAGGATTTGAGGAACAAGAAGACGATTGGAGAAGGGCATGAATCGAATGGAATGTACTACTTCGATAGACTGCAGTCATCAGTTGCTTGTCATACATCGGTCTCACCTCAATTAGTTCATAGTCATTTGGGGCATCCATCTTTAGCAAATCTCAAGAAGCTTATTCTAGATTTAGTTTCAGCCTCTAATTTAGATTGTGAGTTGTGTCAATTAGGAAAGCATCGTGTTCCCTACTTTCCTCGAGTCAATAAAAGGGTTGAAAAACCTTTTATGCTAGTTCATTCAGATATTTGGGGTCCATTGATGGACCGGTAGAGGGAGGTGGCGAGGATGATGGAGGTGGAAGAGAGTAGTGGTGGCGCCATACGAGCTGGCGGTGGAAGAGCTAGAGAGGTAGGTGAAGGCGAAAGAGGCAAAGGGGCTGTGGTTGATGGTTGTTAGACCGTTAAATGAAAAAGTTTCAAGGTTGCCATGATAGAGGGAACGTTTTCAAGGGGTTAAAACTAGCATTTCCCCCTACAAACCAATGCTGACACAGCATTTCCTGTCCAACATAACAACTTTCATCGAAAAAGGGACAAAATGAAACATTTTAAGGAGTTTAAGGAGTTGCTACGAACAAAATGGAGGTTAGGGTCCAAATTGGGACAATAATTAAAAGTTAGGGTCTAAGCATGTAAGTAACCCTTGAAACTTGAGTCTAAAATGTGCATTATTAGGCATAATTTTCGATTTCATCCAAAATTAGTGTGATCTTGTGTGAATTTTCATAAAGATTCAAATGCAATTCTGTTATTTGAGGAAACTAAATTTGAAAAAGAACGATGTAATATAGCTATTGTAGCATTTGAGTAGAGATTTGAGAAGAACGTGATTTATTTACAATAGGTGCTGCTTTTGTATAGGCGAAGATAGTTACATGAAAACTTAGATATTATAGGATACGATTACTTGGACAGAAAGCTACAGTAATAAACAGACACGAATAATTAAACAAATTAAAGCACTAATTTATCCGTTGTCTCTATTAGTTATGTGTCTCAAAATTCATAATTTTTACAAAACCAAAAAAAAAAAAAACTGAGAAGTGAAACATTTTGGGATGGAGGGAATATTCTAAAATACATTTACACAAACCTTTTCTATAAGAGACAGTGTTTGTCAGTTTAAATACTGTAGAAGGAAGATTACAACAATCATCCAATGATATGTACAGAATGTTTCCTTATATACTGTCTTGAAACATCCAATATTCAGCCATTAATTACAAAGAGACATATAGAGACCCTAAACATGTAGGGAAATTTTAAAATCAGCCACTCAAATTGAAGAGAATATTTAATATGGCCATTCTACCTGCCATGCGCTGTGATTCTGAGTATTTGGTAGTGAAAGAAATAACACGCAAACTAAAATTGCTACCTTATATGAGAATCTTGCATACGATTAGTCAATGTCTAGGAAATGAGAACATTACAAACAACGAAAAGGTAGCATAAATTGAGGATAATAATAGGGAATACAAGATGCTTCAGTGCATAAGAAAGATAGCTACATGTAGGAGAGAGGGCACAAAACAAAGTCAACATACATGGTGAAGAATAAAAGCATAGATGTCAATAATACAATGACATTAGATTGGTCTAGGACTCCAAATTATTATTCTAGGTAATTCTTTGTATTTCAAAAATTATTATCAAGTTCTTAATAGTCTAGCTTAAGCTTACTATTTTACCCATTTTACAGAGTTAAGGGTATTCTGGTAATTTTGCTGTCCACAATTCATTTAGGGAGTCTTATTTTGAGTCTGTTTAGGTCCCCTTTCTAGTTTAGGAGCTATTAATTGATTAAAAGTTTTGTGACTTATATTCTGACATTGAGTTTGAATCCTACTTTTGTCCCTTCGTGGGCATCTGATAAAGTTGAGTTTGAGTTATATTAGGAATAGGTTTTCTTAACCTAGAAGGAATAGGGCTTCTAAAACTCTACACAACCGTGTGATTCTTCAATATTATTCAGACGTGATATTTTCAGAAAGATAGAGAGCTTAATGCTTTCTTTGGATTTTTTTATGCAATCTATATCTTGGTGTAACATCCAAGGTTATCTAATCTATTCTTTCCCCTGTTTTACTTATTTCTGGCAGTTCCTTAATCCCATTCCAGCCCCTTTAAACCCTAATTCCAGTCCAATAATATATTCCCTTCTGCTGTCGTAGAAAGAAAATGTGAAAGGTATTGCTGTTTAAGAGTTGATACGAATTTGTTATGCTGTTTGGTCAATATTCCTAACTGCTTTGTTAAATCTAGGGAATAGTGTCTGCATCTTCTGATTTATAATTATAAGTCACAAGTTTCCATACGCCAATATAATAAATGTGGACAAGGTATATAAGGCACCTGGAGTCTTATTATTGACGAGTATATGATCTCGGTGCTTTCCTCACTTGCATCAGATACAAACCTAACAAGCTCCTTCAATTCAACAAGAACAATGTCAGCAGTTCATCCATTTAAATCAATTCCTACCTACAGGAAATAATGTCTACTGTACATCACCTCTTTGGATTTCTTCAATTTGCTAAGAAATTCATCAGGTTCTCCCTCTCGCAATGCCCTCAAACAACTGATATGATGATAATTAAACATAATGCATAAGGAAACAGTCTATGCTCCACAGACAAGAAGTAAAAACCACATATGAAATACTTCGAAAACTTTGTTTATGAAGTTTAAAATATTCTTGTCTTCCTCTTAAATAGTAGGATAAAATAGCCAAACTTCCAATTTTACAATATTGTTGGATCCTTAAATTCAAAAGCATCAATTCACTGTAGCGTATGTGCTGCACTTCATTAGCATGTTAACGGTTACAGTACTGTAACAGAAAAATATACAAAGTATTAAGGATGAATTTAGGAGAGCAATTGTCTGCCTAAACGATAGGGTACTGTTCCACATTTACAGTAAAGAGACAAGAATGCAAAAGGAAAGTGAACTAAATATGGCTTGCCAACAAGACAGTTGAGGAAACACTAACTATTGCGAACATGTTTCACTAGGGGAACAGCCACCTTGTCTCTCCATCCTAAAACAACGCCTAAATGGGAAGAGTAATATAGAAAGAAAAGGACCTATGCAAATGTTCATTGAAGTGATGACTCCCAATTTGTTCTGAGGTAGCTTCTGTCATTTCAAGCATAGAGAAATCCCAGTTTCCAGCACGCCAAGCAGCCTCATACTTGACATTACACACAATAAGAAATGTTGTGAGTAGTAAATACAGGTGTATACTTGTGTGCGCACGTATGTGCGCAAATGTCTTTGTTTAGTTAATCTCCAATACATAACGAATCTAGATAACTAAACTAATAAAACCTGCAACTCCCTGAACTCCAAATCATTCTGAACGAGGCCCATCTGTGAACTTAATCCTTGGCAATACATATCAAGCAGATGTGTAGAGCCAATTTTCTGCAAAGATCTTATGAGCCCTTTATAGGAATTTCTCCTTTTCCTTTCATCCTCCAACATAAAGATGGATGATTGGGACAAATCTGCTGACGTATTTTGCCTAGCATCAGTCATTTCCTCAATGGCCTTCGAACGTACTTGTAAGTCATAATATTCAAGAGCCTTATTCCAATCTCCTTCATGCTCATAGGTAATTATTTGGGATGTCAACTTTTGAATTGATCACCATGAAAAGGAACGACAAACATTTAGTCAGGCTGCTGAGCTTGAAAAGCACAAAGAAGAAAGAGCATACGTGGATTAAACTTTAGACCAAGCATTTTATTGATTTTCTCCATTTATTTGGAAACACAAATAAAACTACCTCCAATGTATTCAGCCAAAAGAGCACTAGAAGGGAAAGGACAATAGCTTTATTGTAAGAATTACACAGTTTCAGTAACAAAGCATGATACATAAACTTGTAAACAAAAGCTCTAATTAGCATCAAAAGTGACAAATGAATCATGCTCTGGCTGCTGCCACAAAAAATATTTTCAGGATTAACCTGTTTCATGGCGATGAACAAAAAGACTAACCGTGTGTGACTGGATGATACCATACAGGCTGTCTGGTTCATTGATGTGAGTGATTGCTGAGATGAGTATTTCGATGTGATGTGGTAACTGATAGACAGGCCACAAAAGGTACAAAACATAACCGAGTAAATCCATCCACAAGCCGAAAATGAAAACGTATCAGATGCATCATCTTCCACAGAAATAATCAGAGAGCAAATGCAAATACCAAGTAAAAAGATAATACAGAAGATGCAAATACCTGTAGGCTGTAGCAATTAAGTAGATAATTTATGTAGTGTTTGTTTACGTAGGTGTGGGCATGCAGGCATGTGTGTTGTAGTATAATTGTTTTTTATGTCTAATCGCAAAAGTTAGCCCACCAATTTAAAGCCGCCTATCCTTTTTGTCAACTTACCAAACTTGCTCTCCATCTGATAGATATATATGACAATTATAAGCCTAAAAGGAGTTCAATCTTTAGTAATCCTTTCTATTTTATTATATTGTTATAATCTTTGAAATTAGAGAACAATTCATATTATTTTCAAAGTCGGTCATTACTAGATATAATATAAACACAAAAGTTTCAACTTGAAATTGCACTGATGTGAATAACATTTTAGATTACAAGTATAACTAATATCTTAGGTTTTAAATGTAGTAAGTAAATACACAATTATATTTGTACAGATTACCTTATTTCTTCAATAGGTCAAATTATTTATTATACTAAAAATATATTTGGATATGAACTAAATTTATATTTATCGTACACTATGAGCAAAATGTCCCAAATTTATCTTTGAAAGAGTAAAGATAAACGTTTTCAAGTATAACTTTTCTTAAACAATTATCCTCACAATAATTTCTGTGAAAGCACGCATGATATTTCCAGTCATAAATGTTATCTTTCTTACGTGTATTTCCACAAAATCATAAATGTTATCTCTCCTACGTGTTTTCTGAAATTCAAATTTTCACATTTACTTTTACAGGAAAGCAGACATGTAGAAATTTGAAAAGAAGATGATTTATTCACAATAGCTGCTGCCTTCATATAGACTTAGAGTTACATGGAAGACCTAGATACCAGGACGGAACTACTTGGACAGCAAGCTACAGTAATAAACAAACATAAAAAATTAAAAATTAAAATGTTAATTTATCCTTTGTCTCTATTAATAAGTATACAAATAATGTAATCCTACTGCTTCAATAAACTCATATGCATGTAATAGTAATAACGAAGTAAACACCAACAAACATAAACAGAAAGACACGTACACACAGATACATAAATAAACAAACTCTGATAATCTGTACCTACATGATAGTTGTCGAGTGAACGAAACATCATAAACAAGATATAATAAATGAGCCTCTTAAATGAAAAAGGGATATCAAAGATAGAAACTGAATAAATTTTCAATGTTTTATTACTTTTGTGTGGAAAGTTATTGGTTAAGGACTTCAAAGATTATTGATCCAGGAATACGAATAGATTCCAGACTCACTCATTTCATTAACTGCGAAATCCATAAATGAAATTGTTTGCTCTAAAGTCTTATAATGGACTGCAAGAAACAAGATAAGCACAAGTTGTGTACAGATGCATGAAGTGATTGCAGAGCAACTGTTCACAAATAAACGTAGCTTATTCCATTGAATCAAGGAAATATTCTAGGCAATCACCTTCTCAATATCAGAAAAATCTGGACTCCCAAGGGTGAGGTTCTTGAAATGTTCTTCACACCATTGTTCCACATACATAACAGATGTAAAGAATGAACCACAAGCCTAGAAAAATGAAAATAAATCAAAATATGTTGATAAAAAAAATGTATTGAAAGAAATTAAAGTGCAAGCACTCACAATTGCTGACCTAGCAACAGCAAGATAATCAATAGAAAGCCAAAAGACCTGTGACAATGCATATGGTGTTAATAAATAAATAATAAGCAGCAACAGCAAGGCAAAACAGAATTTTATTTTCTTTTATTTTTCTAGGTGAGTGCCCTCAGGCACACACATTTTATTGAAAAAAAGGAATATCTGGCTTTTTGCGTCCTTATAAATTTATCTCTTAGACCTACACTTATGTACATATTAACAGCGAAAACAAATTTACTTCGTGAATAATACAAGCTTGTTACACCACAAAATCTAAGTACAACTTTCCCCCTCCATCTGTTTCATAATCTTTTCCTTGTGTTACTTCCGTGAGTTTCATTTTAGTTGCTAGTCAACTTTGTTAATAATTATAGCTGAGTGATTATGGTGACTGGTGATTGTGGCTGACTGGTGGAGTAATTTCAAGTTCTATAGACACTCATCTTCTGTAAGTATGCTTCTTATTCAGTTTATTTAATAATAAAAAAATAAAAATTTATTAGTCTTATAAATATCCTCAGTTTCTTTCCTCTCCCTCCCTCTATTCTACCATAGTAATTTATTTGCTGACAAGTCTTTATCAAGCAAAACGTTTTATGTTTCTAATCAATACACCCACTTCTTCTTTATTCATTTTATTGTCACTTTACCTTTCAATACTCGCTCACATGTACATTTTCTTCCCACTTAGAAAAAACATTTTGCAAGCATAAACCCTGAGTGATTTGAACTAAACAAAGACATTGGTCAAGACTAACAAGAAAGTAAGCTTTGTCTGTATAAATATGGCACCTTGTTCCATGAAACTGTTGAAGTTCCAATTTGATTTGACTTAACTTCTGAGTCTCTTGCCTTTGTAGACAAGGAATGAGACTTTGAGCTATAACTTTGAGGTCTACTGGACTGCAAAAAGCATTCCATAGGAATGATGTTACGAGTGATACTTCCTCATTTGCACACATGCAACTTGTTTCTGAATTTATATAGTTGAACGGAACTATGTTTCTCAAGCGTTGTGGTTCAGTAGTTATTAGTAACTCATAATTGTGTGTGCTAGTTTCAACTAAGAAAAGTCCACTTATATTTGCAGCAAAGAGGAGAGAACTTCCAGAAGGCAATTGAGCAGAAACATTTGGTTGAAAGAATTACAAGGCACCATGCTCATGGTGATATTGCAACCTTTACAACCTAAAGTTGAGAACCACAGATCATAAAACAAGAATGGAAAGGCAGAAATAGAGGAGACATGTCAAGGCAGAGTATGGTCCTTTAACAAAACAAAGGCACACCTGGCTATGTTGCATTCATTTCCATGTAGCAGCTAATTTGATAATTTTGTTGGCATTTTTACAGATCAATAGTTCATTAGAGATTCCAAACAGGTAGCAGCCAAGCACAAAAAGCCACAGAGCGAATATAAATTAGACAAAATGAAGAACAATGAACAGAACAAAAACAGAAAACAAAAGAAAAAGAACACTACAACTCAACCCCTCATGGAACCAAATGAAAATGACAACCCCAAACCACTACAAAGAACAATTAGATTTTTTAGGGGAAGTAGCTTAAGGTTTAACTTTCAAAGCTCCCACATGGACCACAAAGAATTCAGGTCTGGAAACTAGTAGATTTAAGAGCCTAATAGCTGCATGTATTCTCACTTAGAAATCAAGTTCTACGAAACATGGATATATAGCTTCCCAAATTTACTTAGTGGTTTAGGTGTCTGCACATCTCATTAGGATTGGTGCCTAAATACACTAGTCTCCAAGGATAAGTTCTTTTATGGGGATTTCTGAAAATATATTAAAAAATAATTATGTTTGTATTCATTGGGAGTTCACTTTCTTGCAGGAAAGAGATTCCTAAAATGTGCCATCATACTTCAAATTAAAAATAACAAAAAAGAACAATTACAGTAGCAGCAGCACCAACAATGATGATGAGTAATATGTGCCAACTTATTTAGTAGTTCCATAAATCCAAGCTCTACATGGCTACTGATGTAAACAAAGGACAAAACAGGTCCTCGAACAAATCTCACAATTTCACGCCACTTCATTTCCAAAGTGACATTTGGAATTCAACCAACACAGACAATGTGCAACAAAACTAGGAACTTATGGTTTCAACAACAAACCCTCAACACAATCAACTGATTCAACTCACACCAACTTCCTTTATTGAATAGACTAAAGATTTTATTTAGAGAGAGAAACCCTCCCCTGAAATAAACCAGGAAAAGCAGGAATGCGATAAAGCATCCTAATCCTTGGCAATGTCTAGATCGCACCATGAAGTAGAAAAAAACTACATCCCATAACAGCACAGCTTGCTTTTATCTCTGAAAATCACATCTAGAAAACTTTAAGCAGTCCATTTAAGAACAAAAAAGCAAAAGGAGAAATTTCTTGCTTGGTGGATTTAACAAATTGGTCCACAATCTCCAGGAATACAAGTAGTGTAGTTAGACATGATCATGAAATTTAGAATCAAAGAACAAGGAAAAAATGTTGAACTAAATAATAGTGTTTGTTCTAAGACCTAATCATGGCCACAAATAACCAAATAGATATAAATCTTTATAATTTCAAAAATTACAAGATTTACCAATAGGAAAATGTGATCGTGACGGATCCCACATGATCAGACGGCACAGATGCGTCTGTCGCGTCCATCACTCGGGTCCTTCACCAATAACTGCAGAAATTACCCATATCCTAACTACTAGAATTATCCCTAAACAGAAGCTACTTCTTTCGTACAGCATCATCATACTTCCTTTAGTGTTGATGCCTCCCCCCTTTATTTTAAAAAAAAAAAAATAACTATTACAGTTGTTAAGAGGGAAAATCCAGCATGGTTAACTCAAGGGGTTACTTAAGATTCAATATTCCGGTAGAGCCTCCCCAGTTGTTATTGATTTGTTTTGGGTTGACACTTTAACATGGTATAAGAGCCAAAGGACTGCCACTGCCCTGACTATCAAGTCTCAAGCCCCAATCAATACCAGTAGTTCACGTAACAAGCCCATTTTCAGTTGTCCCACTGGGTTGCAAGTGAGGGGGCATGTTAAGTGGGAAATCCCACATGGTTAAGGGAAAGGATTACTTGAGGCTTTATATTGTGATGAGGCCTCTCCACTCATTCTCAATTAGTCTTGGGTTGGATGCTCGAACAATGATAAAATCCAAAATGTATCCCATTACACTCACAAGAAAAAGGGGAAAATATGTTATTCATCAAACTCAATTAACTTCTGCTACACAAAATACAGCCAGCATCATGTGCAAAGAATTAAACAGGTTTTTTACCTTCGAACTTTCCCTCAGTGATGATCCCAAAGACCGTTCCATTACAAAACATAATCGAAGCTCATTAAGAGCATTCAAGAAAACTTGAATCGACTTTATCAACCTGTTTGATTCTGTGAAGATATGCTCCTGCACCTGGAAATGAAACAAATATAATGGACCATTATTTTCGGCCTTGCATCCTTACCCAGTTCAGTTTCTTGTTTTTGTTTTTACTGCTCTTGCTTAACAAACAGCATAAAAATGGGGAAGGAAAAATTCATTAAGACCATATCATACCAGCATAGCTGTACCCATACTGTTAAGGAAAAGAGTGGCAAAAAGGGCTCACTCAGTTTCATTCTATTTACCAGCAAGTATAACTCAGCACTGTCCATAACAGGGTGTAGTCATGGTACCACTGATTTCAGTTAACATGTGCCAGATTTTCTATATATAAAAATCTTTAGCTTCGTTATTGAAGTAGCTGTGGTAAATGAGAAACATTGCAAAACAATTAAAATGAAACATAAAAGCTTGTCAACAGTTGTCTTCTCTGTACATTTATGGCTTGTCTCATTAAGGATTTATGAACTTATTAAACAAATTTTTGTATTTTTGTGAGTTATTTCAGGACTTATTTAACATGGTCGCACTTTTTGATGTTTTAGAGATTGAATTCTGATTTCAGTGAGACTTAAAACATCTTTTTATGTAATTGAAATTTTGGTTCATGAGAATATGCTTTGTTTTCTTCCCAAATTATTCTAGAGGATCAAATGAATATGTAGCATGAAACAGCTATAAGTTAAATTTAATTCATAAATGCACTCGAAGCTATATCCTACCAAACAACAAAACATCTGGAACACCACATATATGTACCTGTATGTACTTTTTTCCCGCTGCCTGCTATTGTATTAATGATCTCTCCTACAACTATTATACGCCCTAAATTCCTTTTCTACATCTTTTCTGACCTTTCTTTGCAAATTCTAACTACAAATGCAAACAATAAAATTTCCAGATTCCAAAATTTGAAGATACGGTGCCCCATATAGCAAACCTGAAGAAAGTGGCATCCAAATGCATGAGATGAAACAATTATCATCAAACGAATTTGAAATACAACATTGTTGAGAGCTGCTGGGAAAACCAGACAGTAAGAATAAACATCTAGATGACAGAACCTGAGAAGACAGCAACCCTTGAAAGCTAACATTCATATCCATTTTTCCAGCCAAATTGACAATGATGCTTGGCAACAAGAGTTCAGCGACTTCAGCTTTCACCAACACAATATCCTGACATAGTCTGAAAAGGATGGGCAAAAGTTAACAAAGCTAGGAGGACCCTATTTAATTGATCTTAAAAGAGGAAAAAAGTAAACATAAACCAGAATCAAAGTCCATCTTTTGTTTATGACAATCAAACCGTGATAAGCTAAGCTTAGTCCAAGAACGATTATGAACTAATGCGCAATCATGCCTATGCTCTGGCACATCTACTGTTCAACACTATATATGATGAAACAATCAAATGCAATTCCCTGATTTAAACTCAGTCGAAGTTACATTGACTTTGTACCTTTTTTCTTCTTTCTGCCCAGCAAACATGCTCATATCCACTAAATTCAATTTGTTTGCATGTATTTTCTACAAAGCCCAACATTCAATGCACAGAAATCAAACCAGGTGCTGTACAGCAATTCCCCATTAACTTGAGTCGCACATTCTAGGCTAATATTAATCCCAACAACATGCACATTCTTATCTAAATTCCAATATAACCCAGTGGAACTTCTCCATTTGTCCTTCATGGATTAATTTTATGATTTACATCATGTTCAGGCCCTCCCTCAGTAAGCATACAGATCCCAAACAATGGAAAATCATTTTTAGAGACTTTCAAACATAACAAACATTAGAACAACTTAACATATGAACTAAACCAGCAGGTCTCTTTAGTATGAAAATAAAGGGAAGTTAGACCATTCAAATTATCAATTCTACTCAAGGACAAGCTTGCTGTTGAGGAAGGGAGAAATATTATGAATGAACAGCAGAGTCACAGGAGCATTTTGATTGTGGAATGCTAGATTTATCAGTTACCATCAATTTCAACAGGTATATTGTAGGACAGCAGTAATTAACTTGTTAGGTAGAATATTCACTTATTTTAGGGAGTAACTACTATCTCTCTTCAAACAAGTGGTTACTACTCTTATTTCTATTAAAAAGAAAAGAAAAAGAAAAGAAAACCAAAAAAGCCTTCTTTGAGGTCAAAAAGTCCCTCTAACAAGCCTATGAGATTGTAGGATTGTCTATTCAATGAAACCTGATTTCTTCAATGATGATATCTCCCATTTCTCTCAAGTATTATACATCAGAGCACCAACTGTGAGAACCTTCATTGCCAGCTAAGAACTTCAGTCTATGCCATGTCACTTTAAATTTAAAAACTCAGGAAGGCACTGGTGGAAGCAAAAATGTTACCACTTCTGTCAACCTGACAAAGATCCTCTCCTTCATCACCAGTTCCCTTGCATTGAAGTCTCTTATTTAACTGCTTATTCATGGAGCTATGTACCTTTTGATACCTCCTACTACTCTAAAAATATGAAACAAGGTCCTCTTTCTCTGTCTCATTAACCTAAAATTCTTTTCGATAAAAATGATGAATGTTTTCTTTTTTCCTCCCAAATCTAGTTTCATGTCATTGTATTTTTTTATTTTTGAGAAATAATAAGTTGCATGGTACAAACTCTAAAGTCTTTCCTCCTACTTGCTGAATAACTTATTTCTAGAACTGAGTTGTCTGCTTTTCTGTCCGATTAGCCAGTTAGTCTCAGCCATCTCTTCAATCAATTTGTGTTCAACTTCAACTTTTCAAGTATAATCAGCTCTTTCTCCATCAACCCACTCATTACAAAACAATACAGCTGGTTCTCGTATGCTGTTGTCATATTACTTTGATCCAAAAGAAAAAAGGGATGGCGCAGATGAGTCACATTCAACAACCAATATTATCTACCAGACTCTGAAATCCTAAGATGGAAAGAACAAACATGAAATGAGTAGAAACATGATACCTCAAGATAAGATCATTGCAATGTGAAATCAGCGCATATACAAGTGGGCAAATCCACATCTGAAAATTTTTATCATGTGTTGTCCATATGGCAGATTGCTCCACTGAAATACCCTTAGCTGGTAATCACTTCAAATAAGTCATCTCCAAGTTCAACCATAAGATATTTGCATCAAATGTAACAGTTAAAATCCAGCCTGAAACTATTTGGCAGTGGGAGAAAGACCTCACCACAACTAAGCCCCTTAACTAAACCATGGGATTATACCACATGTGCAGGGCAACGAAGTTACTAACACCAGCCTGTCACACCAACCATCAATGACAGCTGATGACTAACATATGAACAAAGACGAGCATTGAGCTCTGATACAGTGTTAAAGAATCTAAGCCACAACCAATTGGCAATAGATGGAGATGCCTTGACACAATAAAAAGAATTACTAAGCCTCTTGAGAAGACCACATGGGATTATAGCACTTTGCAGTTAAAAAGAGCTGTAACAAAAATATAACAGTTTTAAAAATAATTGTAAGAGGTTGGCTACTAATATAAAAAGCATTAAGATGCTTGCTTTCTCATCAACTTCCAAATCTCTCTGGAATTAAGTTTATATTAAAAAAATAAAAATCACAACTTATTTTAGAAAATAACATAGGACATACAAAGTAGAGGAAATAAACTCAGCTTACAAAACACCTTTATATTTTACTTCTAGATCCATTAATAATTTCTCCACAAACTCAAAGTTAATTCCTTTGGAATGAACCTGCAAAGAGAAACATTGTTACTTAAGATAGGAGCAAATAAACCAAAATCCCATAAACTATAAAGTTACTGCTTCAAAAATTTTTATCCAATCACCATTATCCACTAGTTCATAATTTTGACAGGAAACACTCAGCCACAGACATTTGTCTAAAATATTTTGAATCATAAACACCCATATGACTAGTAGCAGGCATATAACTAGCAATTCAGGATGTTCGTTGTAACCATCTTTTAGGTAAGTGTCTGGTCTTAAGCTGGAAATTCAGTGATACAAGAAAATTAATTAGGTCATTGCAAAGCTAAACACACAAGTACAGTTGTGGACTTGCTCGTGTAGGATGTAATTGAATAGTTACCGGTTAAAAATCATCAAAATCAATGATTGATGATAGATATGTATTCCAACACCAAAGTATGAAATATAGACATATGTATGTATTATGAGATCTTAACAATGTGTATGACAAATTGGTTCAAATGTGACTAGTGACTAAATTGTCACTCGAAGTTATGGCAAAGTGTCAATTAAGAGTGCTAAATTGTTATAATGTAAATATTTAAGGAAGTTTAGGTCCTTAAGTAATGAAGGGTTAAACCTAAATTTTACCAAAAACCCTTCCTTAGTGCAATTGTACAGACTACAATGCTCACTTGATGATCCCCTCCTTAGTGTAAACACAATGCCAGCACAAAAGAAACTGTGGTGGTTTAGCATTGGCGATTCATGATACCTGAGTAGGAAGGAATGAAGTTACAGCAAGAGTGTGGGACAAGGCTGTAGCTCAGTGAAGCATTGTTCCATAAGGAAGGGGATTGGTGTTAAGAAAGCCTTGAACCAAGAGAATCTAGTGAAACGGAACTGGTCTTGTCAGCTAATTGTGATTCCTGGTAAGGAACATTCTGAATTCTTGTGTTAAGGAAATTGGCATGCAATAGTTTCCTGACTCTTAAGTTACCATGCATCTGTTTGGATTTAGGAACAGATCAGGGAAACTTGTTTGCTACAAAACCAGGAGATCTGTGAATGTCAATTGCTTCTGTTAACTGACATGCTTGGTGACTTTTTCTTGTTCTGAAATCAGTTCAAGAATTTGTCAGAAAATATGAGGCTTGACATAGTGCAACTACTTGAGATTGGTTAACGCCTATGACTGATTCACCAAAAGCTCAGTAGAATTAAGCAATTTTTCCATCAAAATTAATAAAGATAAGTTGAATCATTGCTGAGATAATTTTGTTGATTCACTCCTTAGTGTTTTGTTACAGATGCAATTAACAAGTGTAAGGCACCTAGTATTCAAGATTAAATTGGGAAATGATAGGTTTTGTGGTAGCTCAGGTAGAGTTTCGGTTGGATACTATTCTGTTATGAAGTTTGTTGCTTCATGAGGTCCTATTGGATTATGAACGTGTATGCAGGCTTTGGGAAGAGGAAACAGGTTCTGAACTGCTTGGCAAGTTGTTTCACAGTGTTCTGGGTTGCAAAGCCAGCGGTGTTGACAGTAACTTTCTTATTTAATCAAGTTTTAGCTCTATGGAACCTTATGTAGAGCTTATGTGTATTAGTCTGGAACAACATATATGCCACTGCTGCTTTATATCTGTTCTGTTAAACCAGTAAGTTTGAAGCTGATATGTGTTTATGAATGGATGCAGAATTCAGTTTATCTATGAAGTACTTGTGACTGGCACATTGAGTAGCAAAGCTATGCAATGCAGTTTTCTACATCAAATAGTAGTCTTAAACATGGAAAACGGATTTGTAAAGGGAAACGAGACTCCTGCAGTTTTCTCCAGGAAATTTCAATAAATCTGCAGTGTTAGCAAACTCTGACCCAAGATTGACGTCCTAGCAAACATTATTGCTTTCAGCTGACATTTCACGGCTAGGCAGTCAACATTTTGTGAATTGTGGAAAGCACCTGTTTCAGAAAATCTTACTTGTACAGGAAGTTTGAAATGTCCACAGTTGGACAGTTTACCCTAAAACTGCTAATTTAAGGTTGTTTCAGTTACAGTTCTTGTTGTATGGACTACGAACTCTGGAACAACCAGTCCATAATAACCAAGAAACAGTGAAATTTATAAATTGCTGAAAGAACTTATCTACCAACACAAGACACCATTGGCAGGATAGTACATCCACTAATTAATCTACATCAAGAGATTCACTCAGACTGAAGGTAAACCACAGTTCCATGCCCTAAGATCATCAAAATGATTGCAACGAAACTACCTATATGATATTCAAGTTAATTCTACTCTTGAAAAAATTGTTGAGCCCATAGCAATATTATTGTTGTCCAACTGAAATTACCTACCCTTCCTCATGGAGTTCCTAAGGAAGCCAAAAGTACAGGTTCCAGATCCTTGTGATGGAAAGGAGTTTTGATATTCATCGGTCAATAGTGATAAAGCAGTTCATTTTTTCCTTTCCATTTAGGGGAGCATGGGGGTTGTGTGTCGATCAAAATGTAAATTTAATAGAACCCCAGCTATTATATGTTTACCTCAATAACAGATCTCTCATTAGTATCAAGTGCAGATATGGCTCTATGGCCTCGCTCGGTTGCAAGTATCCCCTACATGAGACAGTAGAAATATGTTAACCTGACAGAACTTCAGTATTCTCAGAAAGATTTCAATTTAGAAAAGAAATACCATTTCCATGAAATAACGACGACAACCAAGCAAAATCACAAGTTTCAAATATTGAGAGAAC